>OX276337.1:76698625-77118625 GCA_946251815.1 Dasysyrphus albostriatus
AATTTTTTTTGCAAAAACATAATTTGTTCCTTATTTCATTCAGTTCCCCAACGTTAGTAATATGTTAATTTTTTTGTTTTAATTTTTATGATTTTTTAAATTTTTGGTGTTTTTTTTAAGTTTTATTGTTATTTTATTTTTTTTTACATATTTATATTTATATGCTGTTAAGTTCATTCGTGAAATTATAATTTAACCTAAGAAATCGACAATTTTAGGCAAGAAAAAAAAAATCTATTTTTATTTTTTTTTATTATTTGTTTTGTTTATATTAATATGCTTTTAAGTTCATGCTTGAAAATAGTTTTATAGCGAAAGTTTATCGGAATCTCATGTTTTTAGGGAGCTGCATTACACTTTCAGACTCAAGATCTTCGACTTCGTCTAGGTCCTCAAATTCATCAAAATCTTTATATTTTGTTGAAGCATATAAACCAACAAACTGGAACTTCTGTCCCTGTAAATCAACATTATAACCTCAACTCCAAAAGTGCAAACAGATCTTCAATCTCGCTTGCTCAATTTACCTTCAGTAAAGCGAACACATTTAAACTCAAATTAACTGAAATAAAACTTTTACTCTATTTTGTTCACTAATAAGACTTTGCGTTTTAATTACAATTTACATCATTCTTAATATTGCTCGTATTTCGCTCATTTTGTATTGCTTCGTCATAAATATCCTCCGAATCGCTGATTTCGAATAATTGTATTTCAGAGTTAGAGCAGTTTTAGGCCCCGTGACAGTTCGAGCATAGAATGGAGCATTTAACTCTATGCTTTCGGCAGCCGCATCTTTTACTGTCACAACCAGTTTCACAGCTACAGCAGATAGATTTGAGCAAACTTTCAGGAGTTAATTCCTTTTCTGTTAACTTAGGCCTTATTCCGCTTAAATGTCGTTTCTATCCCCAATCAGTAGCCGTAAGTTTGTTACTAAGTCAAGTTTGAATTTAAAAAATACAAATTTGATACATTTCAGACCTCAATTCATTCAGTGATATATTCTCTTTCTTACATTTATACATAGACGCTATCAGCTTAAATCCATTTTTGGGCAATTTTTCGTTTCCCTGCGATTTCATTTAGCGATTTCGTAGGTAAAATTGGTGTTTAAACGCTTGGGATTTCGGTAAATAGAACCTTAAATAGTTAATTAAGGTTTTATTTATTATAAATTATATTTAAAGTACCGTTTTGCATCACTTCCAACACTCCATTTAAATGAACAATGAACAATCACTGGCATTTACAGAAAAATCGAACTTGAAAAAAGGTTTTTCAGATTTTTGCCATTTTTGACTATGATTTTTCATATTTTGTTTGTTGACGAAGCCATTCAGCCAGAAATGAGCCTCATCGCTGAAGATGATTTTTCGATGAAAATCCGAATCATTTTCAAGTTGTTGCTCAGTCCAATTCACGAACATACGACGCTTCTGGTGGTCAAGCGGCTTCAGTTCTTGCGTCAATTTAATTTTGTAAGAATGTAGGCCATGATCTTTTCGCAAAATTCGCCACAACGATGTCACAGAGATGCCAAACGCTTGAGAACGACGTGTGAGAGACACATTTGCGCTTTCTGCAACTGAAGCCTCAGCGGCAGCAATATTCTCGACACAACGTGCACTTTTTTATCTCACTGGCACGGGAATATTTTGTACTGTGCCTGTGGATTCAAATTTGTCCACTAGACGCTCAATTGTTGATCTGTTAGATCTGCTAGGACAATTGTGACGACCATAAATTAGACGTAGCGCTCTTAACGTTGATGCCACTGACTCCGAATTTCGGTAATAAATTTTAATAATTTCGACTCGTTGTTGGCTCGTATATCTTTCCATCATGAAATGACAAATCTTACTGAAGAGAAATGTCAAAAGAGTGGCAAGAAATATGGCGTCATTTGCTGTCCCTGTCGCTCTACTTTTGTAGCGTCCCTGTTGAAAAACCCTTTATAAAATAATATAAATAGACTAGTGCCAAACCGGTTTTCAAGGGCCAAAAATTGGAAAAATTACTAGCAAAAAATTAGTGATAAGGAAAATTAGGATAAATAGCATATAAAAGGGGAAAAATAAATTGCCCCATAGCAGATGACCGGAAGTGGGGTGGGTGGGCGAAAATGTGGGGTGGGGGTGTAAAAACGAAGTTTTTTACGATTTCTGGCAAAAGTAGACCTCCTATCGAAAAAAGTTATATGGGAAAGTTGTAAATATTTAAGAGACCTACAACTTTTACACAGATCATTTTTATCTTCGACAAAAATAATTCGAATTTGATGAAATTTGGTGAAAACCTACTTTATTATATTTCAAGTAAGCTGTCATTTTTTTTGAGGCAAAATATATATTTTTGGTTTTTTTGTGAATTTAATTGGAAAAAATAGACTAGTTTTCAATCAAAAAAGTTGATGAAAAAATTTTTGATTTTTGAAAAAAGTTAGGACAGCGTTCTTTTTGTTAAAACCTCTACTTTAAGACGGTGTACAGAAAACATACCATTATTGTGAAAAAACATAGTCAAAAATGGCAAAAATCTGAATAACCTTTTTTCAAATTCGATTTTTCTGTAAATGCCAGTAATTGTTCATTGTTCATTTAAATGGAGTTTTGAAAGTGATGCAAAACGGTACTTTAAATGTAATTTATAATAAAAAACCTTAATTAACCATTAAAGGCTCTATTATCCGAAATCCCAAGCCCTTAAACAAAAATTTTACCTACGAAATCGCTAAAAATGGCATTTTTTTTTTTTGCAAAAACATAATTTGTTCCTTATTTCATTCAGTTCCCTAACGTTAGTAATATGTTAATTTTTTTGTTTTAATTTTTATGATTTCTTAAATGTTTGGTGTTTTTTTTTAAGTTTTTTTTGTTATTTTTTTTACATATTTATATTTGCTGTTAAGTTCAATCGTGAAATTATAATTTAACCTAAGAAATTGAAAATTTTAGGCAAAAAAAAAAAATCTATTTTTCTATTCTATTTTTATTTTTTTTTTATTATTTGTTTTGTTTATATTAATATGCTTTTAAGTTCATGCTTGAAAAAAGTTTTATAGCGAAAGTTTATCGGAATCTCATGTTTTTAGGGAGCTGCACTACACTTTCAGACTCAAGATCTTCGACTTCGTCTAGGTCCTCAAATTCATCCAAATCTTTATATTTTGTTGAAGCATATAAACCAACAAACTGGAACTTCTGTCCCTGTAAATCAACATCATAACCTCAACTCCAAAAGTGCAAACAGATCTTCAATCTCGCTTGCTCAATTTACCTTCAGTAAAGCGAACACATTTAAACTCAAATTAACTGAAATAAAACTTTTACTTTATTTTGTTCACTAATAAGACTTTGCGTTTTAATCACAATTTACATCATTCTTAATATTGCTCGTATTTCGCTCATTTTGTATTGCTTCGTCATAAATATCCTCCGAATCGCTGATTTCGAATAATTGTATTTCAGAGTTAGAGCAGTTTTAGGCCCCGTGACAGTTCAAGCATAGAATGGAGCATTTAACTCTATGCTTTCGGCAGCCGCATCTTTTACTGTCACAACCAGTTTCACAGCTACAGCAGATAGATTTGAGCAAACTTTCAGGAGTTAATTCCTTTTCTGTTAACTTAGGCCTTATTCCGCTTAAATGTCGTTTCTATCCCCAATCAGTAGCCGTAAGTTTGTTACTAAGTCAAGTTTGAATTTGAAAAATACAAATTTGATACATTTCAGACCTCAATTCATTCAGTGATATATTCTCTTTCTTACATTTATACATAGACGCTATCAGCTTAAATCCATTTTGGGGCAATTTTTCGTTTCTCTGCGATTTCATGTAGCGATTTCGTAGGTAAAATTGGTGTTTAAACGCTTATCTTTGACAAAAATTATTCGATTTTGATAAAATTTGGTGAAAACTTACTTTATTATATTTCAAATAAGCTGTAATTTTTTTTGAGTCAAAATATAAATTTTTGTTTTTTTTGTGAATTTAATTTGAAAAATAGACTAATTTTCAATCAAAAAAGTTGACGAGAAAATTTTTGATTTTTGAAAGAACTTAGGACAGCGTTCTTTTTGTTAAAACCTCTACTTTAAGACGGTGTACAGAAAACATACCATTATTGTGAAAAAACATAGTCAAAAATGGCAAAAATCTGAAAAACCTTTTTTCAAATTCGATTTTTCTGTAAATGCCAGTGATTGTTCATTGTTCATTTAAATGGAGTGTTGGAAGGGATGCAAAACGGTACTTTAAATATAATTTATAAAAAATAAAACCTTAATTAACTATTTAAGGTTCTATTTACCGAAATCCCAAGCGTTTAAACACCAATTTTACCTACGAAATCGCTAAATGAAATCGCAGGGAAACGAAAAATTGCCCAAAAATGGATTTATGTAAGCTGATAGCGTCTATGTATAAATGTAAGAAAGAGAATATATCACTGAATGAATTGAGGTCTGAAATGTATCAAATTTGTATTTTTTAAATTCAAACTTGACTTAGTAACAAACTTACGGCTACTGATTGGGGATAGAAACGACATTTAAGCGGAATAAGGCCTAAGTTAACAGAAAAGGAATTAACTCCTGAAAGTTTGCTCAAGTCTATCTGCTGTAGCTGTGAAACTGGTTGTGACAGTAAAAGATGCGGCTGCCGAAAGCATAGAGTTAAATGCTCCATTCTATGCTCGAACTGTCACGGGGCCTAAAACTGCTCTAACTCTGAAATACAATTATTCGAAATCAGCGATTCGGAGGATATTTATGACGAAGCAATACAAAATGAGCGAAATACGAGCAATATTAAGAATGATGTAAATTGTAATTAAAACGCAAAGTCTTATTAGTGAACAAAATAGAGTAAAAGTTTTATTTCAGTTAATTTGAGTTTAAATGTGTTCGCTTTACTGAAGGTAAATTGAGCAAGCGAGATTGAAGATCTGTTTGCACTTTTGGAGTTGAGGTTATGATGTTGATTTACAGGGACAGAAGTTCCAGTTTGTTGGTTTATATGCTTCAACAAAATATAAAGATTTTGATGAATTTGAGGACCTAGACGAAGTCGAAGATCTTGAGTCTGAAAGTGTAATGCAGCTCCCTAAAAACATGAGATTCCGATAAACTTTCGCTATAAAACTATTTTCAAGCATGAACTTAAAAGCATATTAATATAAACAAAACAAATAATAAAAAAAAATAAAAATAGAATAGAAAAATAGATTTTTTTTTTTGCCTAAAATTGTCAATTTCTTAGGTTAAATTATAATTTCACGATTGAACTTAACAGCAAATATAAATATGTAAAAAAAAAATAACAAAAAAAACTTAAAAAAAAAACACCAAAAATTTAAGAAATCATAAAAATTAAAACAAAAAAATTAACATATTACTAACGTTAGGGAACTGAATGAAATAAGGAACAAATTATGTTTTTGCAAAAAAAAAATGCCATTTTTAGCGATTTCGTAGGTAAAATTTTTGTTTAAGGGCTTGGGATTTCGGATAATAGAGCCTTTAATGGTTAATTAAGGTTTTTTATTATAAATTACATTTAAAGTACCGTTTTGCATCACTTTCAACACTCCATTTAAAAGAACAATGAACAATTACTGGCATTTACGAGCTTGAAAACAAAGTTTTTTCTGTTTTTGCCATTTTTGACTATGTTTTTCACAATAATGGTATGTTTTCTTTACACCGTCTTAAAGTTTTTCAAAAATCAAAAAATTTTTCATCAACTTTTTTGATTGAAAACTAGTCTATTTTTTCCAATTAAATTCACAAAAAAACCAAAAATATATATTTTGCCTCAAAAAAAAATTACAGCTTACTTGAAATATAATAAAGTAAGTTTTCACCAAATTTCATCAAATTCGAATTATTTTTGTCGAAGATAAAAATAATCCGTGTAAAAGTTGTAGGTCTCTTAAATATTTACAACTTTCCCATATAACTTTTTTCGATAGGAGGTCTACTTTTGCCAGAAATCGTAAAAAACTTCGTTTTTACACCCCCACCCCACATTTTCGCCTACCCACCCCACTTCTATTATTTTATAAAGGGTTTTTCAACAGGGACGCTACAAAAGTAGAGCGACAGGGACAGCAAATGACGCCATATTTCTTGCCACTCTTTTGACATTTCTCTTCAGTAAGGTTTGCCATTTCATGATGGAAAGATATACGAGCCAACAACGAGTCGAAATTATAAAAAATTATTACCGAAATTCGGAGTCAGTGGCCTCAACGTTAAGAGCGCTACGTCTAATTTATGGTCGTCATAATTGTCCTAGCAGATCTAACAGATCAACAATTGAGCATCTAGTGGACATATTTGAATCCACAGGCACAGTACAAAATGTTCCCGTGCCGTGTTCCAAAAAAGTGCACGTTGTGTCGAGAATATTGCTGCCGCTGAGGCTTCAGTTGCAGAAAGCCCAAATGTGTCTCTCACACGTCGTTCTCAAGCGTTTGGCATCTCTGTGACATCGTTGTGGCGAATTTTGCGAAAAGATCATGGCCTACATTCTTACAAAATTAAATTGACGCAAGAACTGAAGCCGCTTGACCACCAGAAGCGTCGTATGTTCGTGAATTGGGCTGAGCAACAACTTGATAATGATTCGGATTTTCATCGAAAAATCATCTTCAGCAATGAGGCTCATTTCTGGCTGAATGGCTTCGTCACCAAACAAAATATGCGGTATTAGTCAGGCAGCAATCCACACGTACTCCATGAGCCATCATTGCATCCCGAAAAAATTACAGTTTGGTGTGGTTTATGGGCCGGCGGCGTCATTGGGCCGTACTTCTTCCGTGATGATCAAGACCGGCACGTTACTGTGAATGGGGATCGCTACCGTTTACTGATAACCGAATATTTTTGGCACCAATTGGATGATATGGACTTGGAGGACATGTGGTTCCAACAGGACGTTGCCACAAGCCACACAGCGAATGTCACAATCAATTTATTGGAAACCAAGTTTGGAGAACGTGTTATCTCACGAAATGGCCCAGTCGCTTGGGCGCCTCGGTCGTGCGATTTGACGCCGTTAGACTATTTCCTGTGGGGCTACATCAAGTCTATGGTCTATGCCAACAAGCGATACGAATATCGAACGTGAAATTGCAGCAGTATCACAGTATTGAAAACTGTTGAAAATTGGGTTCCATACATAATGGCATCGAACGTACTTTCACAGGAATAAAAAATTTCATTGATATTCAAAACCATTTTTGTTTTATTTAAAAAAACTTTTGTAGCGCTCTTATTGAAAAACCCGATATAACATTAGTTTATTCTGGATTGATAGGTCAGAGTTCTTTCCTAGAAACCAGTACATTTTTCTGTACTTCAAGTTAAGTTCTTCTCTTTTCTTTTTGATGTGCTCTTTTCATTTAAGCTTTGCATCCAAAGTCATTCCTAGGTATTTGGTGTAAGGTACTGCTCTCTTCTTTATAAGAATTGGAACATTGTTTATTTTTTTGTTTGCAAAGTTTATATGCGTCGATTTTGTCTTTATCGACTACATTTTGCAGTTTTTGTGTAGCCTTCGTAACGGTTTTATCTGGCAATAATATTGCGATATCATCAGCAAAGGTGGCCATGTTCTAATAAACAAAATCACTAAAAAAACAACACAAAAACTAAAATTTTGTTGGAAATAACCTATTTTATAAGGGTCTTTTTTCCAACAAAAAATCGTTATTTTCAAATATTTCGAATTTTTAGTAAAACTATTTGCCTCATGATGGCTTTTCTCCGAAAATGTTGGAAATGTCATGTTGGAGATCGAATCAAACACGAGTCATAGGCGGCATTATTGAATGGAAATGTGGTAATGTACATTATGTGTGTATTATGATAAAATGAAATGAAAAAGTTTTTGTGTGGGTAATGCTAAGCAGAGTATATCTAGTAATGAGTAGGGAAACTCTTTTGCAATGGTAGTAGTCACTATTACAATCATAAACTTACAACAAAAAACAAAACATTCCATAAGTCAAAACAGTCAAGGAGATTCCTTATGTAGAACCGCCTGCACAAGAACGATTCGACTATGCATTTATCCTTTCTAGCTTTCCTTTTCTTTACTATTGACTTTCAAAGGCATGCAGACTTGAAAATATTTTTCTTTCCCTCCAATATACCAACATCATAGGGGTTGTTTTTTTTCATAATGTAATTTTAAAAGCGTGCGGACTTTGGTTTTATCAGATGTGCGAATATGCTTTGTATGATAGCATATATATTTTGTCTCTTTCCTGCCTTGAAATTTTATATTACTATCTTATTTTCATATCTGTGTGAGAATACATGTGAACTGATAAGGAAATTATTCCGAGTTTCCCTACTCACTATTAGATATACTCTACCATCTGGCTACATCTCCTTATTTTGTGGGTAGGTAATGTCAAAAAGAAATAAAGAAACAAATCTGTAGGTCAAGTAAAACTGTTTTTTGTCAGTGGGCGAAGGTCGTTTGTTGACGTAATCAAGATTATAATTTCAAACTACTGACAAAATTGTTCTGACCACCAACAAGCAAAAATATGGGGATTTAATTTTCAATGTTTTCTTGTTATGAAAATGATGTGAGGTAGGAGGTTCTAGGTTTATTTTGTGCAAGAAGCCAAGCTTATGCTTTCAGGATGTTTTATTTATTTTATTTATTACACACATATAGAATAAAAGAGATATTTTTCGGATAAGATTATTTTTTTTTGAAGAAACAACTTAGGCAAATGGCACATGTTTTTAAGGTAGTTCTTAATGCTTAATCAAATGACACCAAGTCAATACGAACTCCGAGAAAAAAGTAGTTATTGTCATTTTTATGTTAAGATGACTGTATTTTCAGTACAAAGTTGAATATTACCAAAACCCAATTGGAAATAATGGTCCATTGGTAAACTTCAATGGTTCATTTGTCAAAAAAAAAACATTAATTAGAAAAATCCAAAAAAATATCTGTGGTAAAAAGATGTTTTTTGGGGAGGGTGGGGTTGTAATGGGAATATTACAATAAAACCTTTTAAAAAAAATGATACCACAATGAAACTTGGTAAAAATGCCTTATGAAATAACATAGTGTGAAGGGATCACACTAGCAATCATTTCATTATCCGCATTCCTATTCTATTTTGTAGTGCACATCACTACACCATGACTACGAACATCGCATTCGTTTCATTGCAGGTCGTTGACTTGCCCATCATCACTCCACATTATCCAACCTAATTTTCAAATGCACTCGCATTTCATTCATGGTCATGAGAGTCAACCCCATGAACTCCATAGACTATTCTAATATATTTTTCAATGCCACTGACTTGACGCCTCAGGTTACTTTTACGTTGGACAGATGTATCTACCTACTTGAGAAGGTTCATTGTACTATACTCTGTGTAGTATTTATGACTGGATGTATTTGGATACATTTGTGCACTGTGAAAGGGGCATACATATTGGCTATGAATTTGATGACATAGCAAGTATGCTGCCTGTTTGTCATTTGGATTCTAATGTAAGCAAAAAGTAATAAAATATGATTTCTATGTTTAAGTAATTATATGTATAGGCCCAAGTTTTTAGTGTGTAAGGAAATATTTTGTATAAATGGCTTAAGTTCAATCAAATAAAATCGCTTTTCGGTTTTGAAAGCAAACCGAACTAAATCAGCTCCTCAGCTGAAAGAAAATTCCTGTGTTTTAATAATCAGATCGGCTCTTTAGCCAACATCTATATTCGGCTTGGGGAAGCCTTACAGTATCCCACATAATATTGTAGGCGAGGTAGGGCCCTCATTACAATAGTGAAGAATCAAAGAGTCTATAAAAATATTTGGAAGGGTGTTTTTTTTTTAAGAAATTGGGAAGTGTGGTGTTATTTAATATTAAGGCCGAAAAGGTATTTTTGTGGGTTTGAGTAAAGGGTGATACTTGTTTTTGGAAACAATATTTGTTTTTGAAAAAAGGATTATACTTTCATGCAATCATAGAAAAACACAATTTTAGTATAGATATTTTTATAGAATCAGGTAGTCATTCAGGTAGTTCAGAACACATTTCTACCAAGTTTCATGGTGGTACCATTTTTTTATTGGTCTTATGGTAAAAAATAATTGTTTTAATCAAAATTTTGTGTCTGAAAAATACTTTTTTCAAAAACTATTAATCAAAATAACGTTATTTTAAAAGAAAATTCAATAATGGGTTTCTGATCAAAAAGGAGCTAAGGGATTTTCTCCAGATAAAACCACTGTTCTTCAATATTTGTTTTTCTGTTTCAAGTCACTTTTTAAGATAATTGCCCTCCCACCTGAACGGGGAGATTTGCACCCACCTTCAAATACTTTTATTTTCTTCTTTTGATCCATTTTACACGCTCTATAACGATCCGTATATTTCCCTCTTTGCCTCTCTCTATATAATTGTTATGTTAGACCTCATCTTGAGTATGACCCTCGAGTTTGGTCACCCTTCTATGAAATTCATAAAAGTCATTTTGAATAAATACAACATAAATTCATGCGCTTTGCTCTGAAAGGTGTCCCTGTATTGGCATAAATTATCATGGAGGATCTCACCACCTGCGAAGATTTGAACTTTTTCATGTCTATTTTCATCGTACTACTCGTAACTACGAAATTCATGAACCGCTAAGCCATATGTGTAAGCTTTTCAACTTAAATGCTTTCTCTATTGACTTTAATATAGGTAAAATGGGATTGAAAACATTGTTTCGAACCAGTGCTCCACATGCGTGACCGTCTTATATATCTATAAATTAAGATACCTTAAACGTTTGTTTTTTATATAATTTTGTGTATAAGGTTTTTGATTTATGTACTTATGTTTAATATTGGATACAAGTTTTTTTTGTTATCATTTGTAAGCATGTGTTAGTTTGCATCATTTTACTAACCACTAGCACATGCACTTATGATGAACCTCTGTTTGTAGGTTGCAGCTTGATCCAAACTCTCTACAACATAGAATTTGATGTGTTAAAAAAAAATAATGTGACAACTGAATTTTATGTAGTTTTTATAAAATTTTTTTGTTTTTTTATCTACGTTTATCTTTGATCAAAGGATTATTTGTAGTCAACCCAGAACTCAAGCTCAGAAAAATGCCACTGAATGTGAGCTATGTATAGTCTCGATACTACCGAAAACGCTGGACCTGATAGTATTCTGAACTTATTGTAATATTTTCTCAGGTTCGTTAATAAAACTTATTCACATTATTTAAATTCTACACTTATTTATTCACAAAATAAAACACTTTACTTTTCTTAATACAACACAATTTAATGTTCACCACTGAAATTAATTCACTTTTATTATAACCAACTTCACTCATTCACGATTAAAATAAACTGCGTCCTCTGCCGGTCAGACATGTGCTTTTAAATTTTTCACAAGGTTCCTGAAAAAGCTGGAAGGTTCTAGTATTTGCTTCTAGAGCTTTCCATAGGGGAAATTTTCCATACATTTCCCTTTCCATAGCTTTCATTCTGACGCTTAGTATTATATCTAACATCTTTCCACATCATAGTCAACACGGATTTGTTCGAGAACGAACGACTTGTTTCTTTTACGCATTCTGTGGCGGATGCTTTAGATAAAGGGTCACAGGTCGATGTAGTGTACACGGATTTTTCAAAAGCCTTTGACAGGATAAGTCATAGAACATTAGTCCTGAAATTATGGGAATTTGGATTTCAAGAAAGCCTCGTAATGTGGTTTAAAAATTATTTGGAAGATTTTTTTTGTGGTTATTTTCCTGTGGGTAGGTGCAAAACCTGCTATTCAGGCTCTATGAGGACCGAAAAACGCGTGCTCATAGAAGTGTGAGATTCTTACTACACTAAAACCACCTCCACTTCCCGTTTGCAACTAAGTTGAAACTTATCTAGCAATTTATTTTTAACGAAGTTAGGTAACGTGTTGCAGGTTACTTTCCGATGAAAGTTCCTGCTAAATTTAAAGCGGTTTTAAAGCGGTTTTCTGTTCACCGCACCAAGTTGGAGGGGTTTATTCTTCGCAGACGGCATACTAAATTCGACTTGTCAAGAATGTCAATAATGGTTGAATTAGCGTGTTTTAATAGTCGATTTCTATGTTTTCGCGCGAAACATTTTATTTCGTCCCGGACCGTAGGAATCCCGAGATCCCTATGAAGATCTTCGTTTCTTATATACCACGGAGCATTTACAAATGACCTAAGCAATTTATTTTCAAACGTTTGTAAGTTATTTAAGTTTGTATCGCAGGTATACCATAAGTCCAAACAGGTTTAAGAACCTGTCGGTATAAAATCAATTTATTTTCAATACTAAGCTTTGAATATTTACCGAGTAACCAGTTCATATCTCTTAATTTACTTTTTAGTTCTTCGCATTTCTTTTTCACGTGCGGCTTCCATTTTAATTTCGCGTCTAGAGTAATTCCCAGGTACTTTGCCTCATTTGCAAATGGAACACGAGCGGTATTAAGAAAGACGGGTAATCTAT
This sequence comes from Dasysyrphus albostriatus, assembly GCA_946251815.1. Lineage (NCBI taxonomy): Eukaryota > Metazoa > Arthropoda > Insecta > Diptera > Syrphidae > Dasysyrphus > Dasysyrphus albostriatus. The sequence continues at coordinate 76,711,156 of OX276337.1, forward strand.
TTTTTTTTATACGTAAGGTCCACGTGGACTGACTTTTGTTCATTGAGCGCTATTCGCCATGTTTTCGTCCACTCATTAACATTATTAAGAGGATTTTGTTATTTAATTGTAGCTTCGCTAATCGTTTTGCCTACTGCTAGTATTGCAGTATCATCAGCAAAAGTGGCTACAATAGTGTCATATGTTAATAAAAGGTACAAAACTGGACCTAATACACTTCCTTGTGGTACCCCAGCCACTATTTTTTTGAAATCAGAATAGTCATTTCCGTGTCTTACACGAAAAAGTCTTTCATTTAGGTATCCGTTTAGAATGTTGTAAAGTCCTTCAGGCAGAACTTGTCTTAATTTGAATTTGAGGCCTTCGTGCCACACCTTGTCAAACGCCTGCGACACGCCCAAAAAGACAGTCGAACAGATTTTCTTTTCTTCAAGAGCTCTCTCAATTACGTCAGAATTTCTATGCACTTGATCAATTGTCGAATGCTTGCTTCTAAATCCGAGCTGATGTTCAGGTATTAATTGTTTCTCTTCTATTATCGGTTGCAGGCGCAGGAGTAGTATTCTTTCAAAAACTTTTGATATAATAGGAAGAAGCAAAATCGGCCTGTAAGACTTCTTTTCGTGAGATGGTTTGCCAGGTTTCAAAACCATTATGACTTCCGCAACTTTCCATTGGCTCGGAACATATTCTAACCTTAGAGCGGCATTTATTATGTAAAGGAGGTTAATAAACCCTTTACGAAGGAGCATTTTTAAAATCTCTGCCGTTATTAAGTCATATCCTGGAGCTTTGTTGGACCTAAGCTTCTTTATTTCTCTTTTTAATTCGGCAAGTGTAGCATTTCTCGTTATGTAGCTTTCATTTGAGGTAAAATTCATATTAATATTTTCGTTGAGTTCTTGCCCATCGAACGGCTTAAATGTTTCCTCTAAGTAATCGGCGAATACCGTCGCTTTTTCTTTGTCACTTTAAGCCCATTCATTTTGGCTTTTCTTAATCGGGGGCACTGGAAGCTTTGGTTTTTTCGTCGTTTTTATAGCTTTCCAAAGTGAGTAGTTGGATTCTTTCCCCGCTGTCAAGCCTTCAAGGTAATTTTCAACTTCAAGGTTTTTGAAATCTGATATCGCCGTTTTTAGCATATTACTCAAGCGATTTAAATGAGCTTTGTGTTGAGGAGCACGGGTTTGCTGCCATTTTTTACGTGCTTTTCGTTTCTCTTTCACTAAATCTTTTATTTCTTGCGGATATTTTATATCTTTAAAGCGAGGCATTAGCCTTTGATAAGGTGTGTTATCCAAAGCTGCTTTTTGTATAATATGAACAAAGGTATCTACTGCGTCTTCAAGCTCAAGAGGCGTTTGTAATGATAACCTTAACCCAACGTTGTCCTCGATATCTTTTTTTAAATCCATCCCAGTTGGTTTTACTGTTTGTTAACCTGGGTGGTTTTTCAATTTTAACAAGGCTTTCGCTCATTTTTTTTTTTTTTTTTTTGTAAATTCATTTTTATTTTTCAATTATCTTAGAACTATCTTAAAGCTTGACAAAAATTCATAAAAACTAGCCTACTTATCAATATCTTAAAACTAACTTACTGGCCCCAGTCGGGCGCTCTAAGTTAAACTAGAATAACTTAATGCTAATGCCTTTCGGCCTAAGAACTATCTAAATACTAAATCCAGGTCGGTTTTATTTTTTACCGAGAAGAATTTCACAAAAAAACTCGGTATCTATGTCTTTATTTTTTGGTTTAATATAAAACTTACAAACTAAATAAAACTAAATTAAAGCTAATTAAAACTACTTACAACTAATTTTAAACTAATAACAACCTACTTATAAGCTACTTACAAACTAGAACAGCCACAGCAAGCATTTTCCGGTTTTATATTTTTTTTTTGTATTTTTGTTGATTTTATAATTTTTTTTTTGGTGTTTTTGTATGTTTTATATATATTTTTTTTTTCTTTTTTTTTTTTTTGTCACCCTGACTGTCCCTACTTAAAACTGACTACCTAAACCTATGCCAGTCAGCCATACAAAAGAAAATAGCAAGGTCAACTATTAAATGTCTGAAGGAACTTCATCTTCGTTTTTCAACCACCAGAACTGGTTCTCCTGCTTTACCCTATCTCTTCGGTCCCGTTCGGACACAGTCCTACTGAACCGAAGGTGCTCAGCTCCGTCTTGTGCGAGGACGTCTCGACTGTAAAGGAGCCGCCGATCCACAGTTCTACGGCCGACGTGGTAGATTAGCGGAACCGCCGCTCTATCCTGGATCAGCCCTCGACTGTCAAGGTGGAGGAATGCATCGGGCGGAATAAAGCCGCATAGACGCACACTCTCATAGTATTCGTTGTTGGGATAGTAAGCCCCGAAAATTAAGCTGTTAGACGAGGACATCGCTCTTGCAATGTGACCTCGAATAAGCTTCAGCAAGAAATTATCTATCCTGTTTATGTTGGCCCCGTTGTATAGAGCTAGGTTGGAATAGTAATGTTTGTACTCCGACTCTGGTGTTCTGTGCAATCCAAGGCAGCGCCAAAGACACTGCCTCTCAAACACCCGAATCTTTTCAATTTGAGATGGGGCAACGTTGAACCAAACCGGGCATCCATAGGCAATCATCGGCCGGATAAGGGCCATGTAGCAAATCACCTTCACCCTGCTATCAAGCCGGCTGCTATAAAACAACCGTTTCGTCAGGGCAAAGGCTCCCCTAGCCCTGGCCAGAGCAGCATTTATATGTCTGTCGAAATACAAATACTGATCCATCCAGATGCCAAGGTACTTTACTACACTTTTACTCGCCAGTGGATGTCCATTTGGCCCTACGATCACCAGCTTGCGCCAGTTTTTTCTCGTATCCCTTATGGCTCTAAGCAACGGAGTCCTAAACAAGATAGTTTCTGATTTCTGGAAGTTGATTTTCAACATCCAGTCATCGCAAAAGAATCCTGATGACCTCGACTCTTGGAGCTGTTCTGTACGCAATTAGATCGTCGGCATACGCAATTGCCTGAGTTAGACTACTTATCAGATCGCTGGTGTAAATGCTGAATAGAATCGGCGAGTTGACCGCTCCCTGCTGAAGACCATTTTTAATATTAAAGGTTGTGGCAGAAGTTACATTGCCACTCTTGACAACAAACTTTTTGCCATTGAGCATATCATAAAGCATATATAATAGTGGTTTACTAAGGCCAAGTCTGGTCAGCTTTAGATAAAGACCCTCTAACCATACGGTGTAGAAGGCCTTCTCCAAATCAACCAGACAGGCACCCGTACACTGCTTCTTAGATTTGTTCCATTAGACATCAGAAACGAGTTTCGATGCGGCATGAATAGTGTCATGTCCCGCCTTAAAACCGAACTGATTGTCCGGTATGATATTATTGTCCTCTGCCCACTTAGACAGAGCTCTATTGATAACTTTTTCGAATACCTTGCTGATACTCGGAAGAAGACTTATCGACCGGAGATTCGCCGGATTGGAGTTGTCCTTTCCCTTTTTCGGGAGAGGATGCACCACAGCTGTCTTCCACCGCACTGGATAATATGCATTATTCAGAGCGTTGTTAAACAAAGTGGTATAAATGTCTACTGCTTCTTGAGGTAAATGTCGAAGTACAACGTTGGATATGCCATCGACTCCTGCTGACTTCTTCTTCTTTAATGAATCGAAGATGAGCTGTAGCTCCACCTTCGTAATTAACAGGGAACTGGGCCCATTTCGCTCGGCGATTATGGCGTTTGCCAAATGATCTTCTTTGAACCCGGTGAAACCAAGGTTCTCTGATCGCCATTGCGTGATGTCATTCCGAAGGTAGAAGTGATGGAGCAAGGCTCTGTTTTCCAGGTCGTGATTCGGGCGAATGCACGCATTCACCTTGTACACTTGCTGGAAAGCAGCCCCCACAGCCTCCACTTTCTCCTGCGGATCTTCGACAATAAAGAGGTCATCGTCCAAGACGGCGTCCTCTGGATTAATTCCTGCTGTCAGAAGTACGTCTCTGTTGTCTGTCGTTCTCTGAAGCTTGAGACACGGAAGATCGTTCTGATCATTCCTTCTAAATATCTTGTTAATTTGGGGAAACATGCTCGGGTCGCTAGCATTAACGGCCCGAATTTTGTTGTCCCAATACAAATTGATTGACAACCGATAGTTCTCTTTAATTAGTTGGTTGATGTTTTTGATCGACGACTTCAGTGTCCTAATCTCCAGATCGTGAGGGTCAGTAAACCGTCGGTACAAGAGTTTTAGTCTTGTCAGCAGTCCACTCTCTTGTCTGTGTAGTGCGTCAATGGTTGCGTTTCGATACATGTCGGTTGCGTCCCGTTGCTTGTATTTCGGTATTGTTCTGTTCATTATTCGTTTGATTGTCTCATCCATTTGTTCTAGGTAGTGGTCTATTTCGTTATTTGTCAAATTCCTGTCATTTGGTGGGGATATGTTGTTCGATCTAATTTCGCTCGTTAAGGCGTTGGTAAAGCGTGGCCAGCGCACCTTACTGTAATTGTAAGTATGCACAGGTACATACTCATCCAACTCCACGAGCTCGTTTGAAAGCTGTACTACGGCAGCGAGTCCGCAGTGGTCACTATCGTACTCGATCGTTCGTCGACAGTTCCTTGGTCTTTGACCCACAGTGTCAGTAATTGTCAGTCTTGCGTCTAATAGCAATAAATCCAGATAGGCACCGCTTCTTGGAAACGATGGCCGATCCATAGCTAGCAGTTCTATACGATATTCAGCGTTATACTGACTCATCCAATTAAAAAGATGAATACCTCTCGGATTCTGTACTTGATTTCCCCAATCTAAGTGTTTGGCATTCAAATCACCGGCCATGAGAAAGTAATTTTCGTCCAAGCTCAAGTGTAGATCTTCGAAAAGTTTTTCAAGCTCTGTCAAAAAATCAGTTGGCTGAGGTGATTCCGGTGCATAAGCCGCGATCACATACATTCGCTTCCCCTGTTGGAGAGGAATGCATACGACACACGCCTCTAACAGCCGAAATCTACGTAGATCACTATTATATATAACTTTATGATTTATGCCTTTTCGTATGAAGATTGCGACGCCCCCCCCCTTGAGTGGAGTTGGGTCGATCTCTTCTAACGATATTGTAATTGTTGTTAGTCAGTTTATGTTTCTGGTTCAGCTTAGTTTCGCTGGCCATAAAGACATCTGGACTTTGGTCTTTCAACAATTGGAAAAGATTAGCTCTACGTTCGGTCCTAATCAGTGAATTTACATTCACAGCAAGGATCCTAAGAGGCCTCTCCGACAGCGCGCCTTTAACCTCTAATTTGCGTTAGGCTAGGCAAAACAGAGTAGAGATAGTCTACCCTAGTCGCCTGCTCCTTTATCTGATTGTGAAGCCCTGTCTGGCCTTGAATTGCCAGCAACATGCTTCTAATTTCGGCCTGAGCGTCCGGAGCTTTTGGCCCGAGGGCCGGTTGAGCTACCTTAGCTGCAGGCTGTACCGTTTTTCCCTTTCCTGCCGCCATTTGGGCGTAGGAAATTTGGGGATTGACGGGCGTTGTTGTAGGAGCACGCGTTGATGGGCGTATCTCTACCGCTGTCTGCTTAACCGCTTTATTGGTACGAATTTGCTGAAACGCTGAGCAACCCCGATAATTAGCAGGGTGCCCCTCCTTTCCGCAAAGTGCACATTTAAGCTGGGTCATGTCTTCGACCCGTTCCTCGCCGAGTTTACACTCTCCCTTTATGTGGTCCTCACCGCACTTAACGCAGCGTGGCTGCATTTCGCAGTTTGCTGCAGCGTGGCCAAACCTTTGGCAGCGCATGCATTGAAGCATGTCGCCGCGTCTTTTTAATTTATCCCAAGTAACAACCTGGTAGTTGAGGACGGAGATACTCCTCAACCTATCCAGTTTGCTGCTGGGCGATAGCTGTACCAGAAAGAACGGCAAAGACCGTTTCTCCCGTCTGGCTCTGACTGTAGCGAACGGCTTGACCCCGATAAAGTTGAGATCGTCGCTCGCTTTTTGACGGAGCTCATTTAATAGCACCTGTGGTTCCGTGCAGGAATCAATGCCCTTCAAGAGGACCGTCTGGAATTTATCCACTTTGGGGGTAAAACTGAAGAACTCAGTCGTGGATTTCTTTAATAATTCTTTTATAATTTTATGCTGTGCCACTGTGGAGCAGTGGATAGCGTGTCTATCTTTACTTAATCGTTTTATAAAAAAGTTTTGGCCTATGGCCGACTTACACAGGTCAATGGTTTCCTGAAGTTCCATTTTGTATGTATTTATAGGTGGCACCTTTTCTTTTTTATTTTGGGGCGGCTGTGGCTGCTGCTGGTGATCTCCCTGCTGCTGCTGCTGCTGACTTTGCTCCTGTGGTTTTCGTTGCTGCTGCTGCTGTTGTTGTTGTTGTTGCTGTTGCATTTGCTTTTTTGGACGTTGCTCCTTCGGCTTCTGCTGTTGTTGTTTAATTGGCATCTGTTGTTGTTGCTGCTGTTCTTTTGGATTTAGATCCTGCTGCTTGTTTTTCGAAGGCAGCTCTTGCTCTTGCGCTGCATTCACAGCCCCTATAACTTGCTGGGTGATTTCCATTACAATTAATGCACGTCGGTGGACTTTCACTGTTTCCGTTGCAGTCAACAGTTATATGTTTTCCAGCGCATTTTACACACCTTGGCTCTTTTTTGCAATAGGTTTGGGTGTGATTGAATTCTTAGCAGCGTTTACACTAAGGGATTAACCTTGGGCTCTTTCTTAGAGGTTCGATCCTAACTACGATGTTTAGAATTGTTTTAATTTTATAAATTTCATCCAATTTTTCAGTCTTATCAAACGAAAGTATAAATAGTGGGAGACCACGTTGTACGACTATCGCTTCACCCTCATTTTTCTGTTTCTCTCTTTTGACAATGTTCGTCGCATCTAAGATTTTGAGGTTGCGCTCTTTTAGATCACTAATAATATCGTCTTTTAAATATGATGCATGTAGACCTATTGCCACAGCACGTAGGGGTCTTTCCGACTTATTTTCATAGGTATACCATTCTACTTTTTCTTCGTTTAGTTTTCGTGACAGAAGACGATAACTTTCGGGGTCTTTCACACAAATTTTCCATTTGTTGTTGATAAGTGAAATAATTTTAAAAGCTGATGGTAATAATGCCTTTAATATGGTTTGCAACTTGTTATACTCCGCAATACCGATAACATGTATCGGTGGTGGGGGCCGTTTCTTAACAGGTTTTTCTTTAACTGTCGCATGTTTTGGTGAAACTCTTATTTCAAAAGAAGCGGCTGCTTCAGGTGAAGAGCCAGCTTTACGCTTTTTACTCAATCTTTTCTTTGAGGACTTCTCCGTTTCACGTGCTAGCTCTTCTTCGTGCGTTTCATATCTACAATTATTGACTTGTGGCAAGCTAGACTTTGAGTTTATTGGAGGATTTTCGCTTTTCAATATCTCATTTTCTTTCCGAAGAAGATCGACTTCTTTCTTTAGCTCTTGATAAAGTTCCATTACTTGATCAGGTTTTTGTCGAAGTTCGTTATTATCTTTTTCAAGATTTTTTGTTTTATCTGAGTCTATTTTGGCGCGCGCAGGCGTGACGGGTGAACTCTTTTGCCCGAATTTTGATGGTTTTGAACTCGATGTAGATGGTGGTGATCGAGACACCCTTGCACTTTTTAGGAAGGGATTTATTAAATGCAATAATTGGCTCTCCCCAGAATCCATAGAGCCGACCTCCGAAGAGGGTGGATTTTCCAGTGAACCTGGACTGCCATCTGGGGTACTATATCTTATTGTTTTGCTCATTGCATAGTTATGTATACATCAATCTCAGTATACGGAGTTTGGATTTTAGTCGCCTCTTACGACAGGACTGCCTACCTCGGGTATATTCTTTCCCCTTACCCGCAGGGGGTAAGGGGGATTCATGAAGAACTATGTATATGAAGTTGAAATTTCTTTTTTGGAGCAACTTAAACAACGCTTTGAAGTTGCTGGAGTCAAGTTGCAGGAGAATTTGGCGGACTTACTAGTTAATGAAGTTATTTTTTGTATTACTTGCTAATAAGACTAATAGTATCTATGCAAAGATAAAAAAGTACTTTTATTTTTGATTTTTATTTCTCAAAAACTATGATACATTTTAACATCCGGTTTTGTGTTTTTGCGATATTAAGAAAATGTCGATGATGAGGAATGAGAAGGTTCGAGGGTCAATAATTGTGACTTCACTTTATTTTCATGCATTTCAAAATCAAGAATATCAAACGACAGGAAGTAATGATTTCGAAAAATTTGTATCTGGATGGCATATAATTTATACTGAAGGTATCTGGTAAACTTACGCTGAGCCCTTTTTATTGTAGCATTAGGTGTGTTCCTTAAATTCTTCGTACTATTTCGGACTTAATGTCAAATTGTGACATGTGGGAATGAAATCCTCTCAGAGTGAAGAAAAACTGTCAAAATGTCGGGAAGGGTTTGGGCACTAATTTGCACCACTTCAAAAGAAATATTACACTAGAGCTGCGGTAGTGCCATCATAAGTCAATCATTTTTTTTTATAAAATCACAGTACAAGAAATTGAATGTTAAGAAAAAAGAAATGTACATGTATAAAAATGATTAAAGAATAATTAGCAGAAAAAACAAAAATAATATAATTTACAGTGCCTTGGCGCTGTAAGTTTAATTAGTTGTCGGTATCCATCGATTGAAAATAATGCGTCCTAGAAGGGTACAACATTATCCAAATATCCCAGAGCCCAACTGGTGTACCTGGTCGAAACGCATTTGGACTAAAGGTCCAAAATCTTTATTATGAATAAAAATAAGTAAACATAAACAAAGAAATATTTTTAATGTACATTGTCATCGAAACTTAAGAATTTCAAGTGAAATCGAGCTCTCAACACTTCTGTCATATTAGAAGAATAGATTTCTTTCTTTCTAAAGAAAGAAACAACTATTCTTAAAACATTGCGCGCGCATGGCGCTCATCTTTCACTTTTTGGGAACATTTTATGTTGATTCGGCGCCGCCATTTGCTTAATATCTTTGTTAAACATAAAAAGTATAATTTAAGTTAAATTATATATTTCGTTGTTCAAAGCAAATAGTCAATTTTTATTATATGGACATTCGGGTTTTTCAATAAGAGCGCTTCAAAAGTTTTCGATGCCAATTTTCGACAGTTTTTAAGCATAAATCGGCCGATACTGCTGCAATTTCACGTTCGATATTCGTACGAAGTTCATCAATCGTCGCTGGCTTGTTGGCACAGACCATAGACTTGACGTAGCCCCACAGGAAATAGTCTAACGGCGTCAAATCGCACGACCGGAGCGGCCAAGCGACTGGACCATTGCGTGAGATAACACGTTCTCCAAACTTGGTTTCCAATAAATTGATTGTGACATTTGCTGTGTGGCTTGTGCAACCACATGTCCTCCAAGTCCATATCATCTGATTGGGGCCAAAAACATTCAGTTATCATTGAACAGTAGCGATCCCTCTTCACAGTAACGTGCTGGTCTTGATCATCACGGAAGAAGTAGTATTATGAACATCTACCAAAAAAGTAACACTTGAGTAATTTTTTCCTCTCTCATGAGCGCTCTCTTTGGTCCCAAAAAGTACAAACTTTCACTTGAAGAACGAATTCGCACTAAAAATAACTAAATCTGGACTGTTTGAAACTCGCTCTGGAACGCACCTATTGTGGGTTTTATAGATAGGAGACCACACAACAGCTCCGTATTCTAGGATAACAATAACATATTAAATTATTGAAGAAAAGTCTCCGGTTTTTTAAAAAACTTTCCAACTCTGAAAATAAAACCCATAACTTTTGACGAGTTTTTAGTAATACTGCGTTCCCACCACAGTGAAATCCGAGATTTCAGCTAAAAACTTTCGAGATTTCAAATTCACACTGCCAAAATCAAGATTTCGTCTCATATAAACACAAACAACTACCATTGTGTGCTCATGTTTGTGTTTCTCTCCGTTCAAATGTCCAATACAATATCATACTCTCTCTTTTTGGAGATTTCATTGAGAGTTCAACGAAATCTTGCATTTTGAAACCCCAAAACTGTATGGAGAAATAAGATTTGGACTGAAATTTCTGAAATCCAAGATTTCGCTCCGGTGGGAACATAGTATAATGTAATCGTAATGGGATTTGAATAGGAATTTGAATCAAATATAATTCCAAGGTCTCTATGCTCCGTTACCCTCTTTAGTTGGTTGTTGTTTATCCAATATTCAAAGTCGATGGAGTTGAGTTTTCTGAAGTAAGACATTACTGAACATTTTTGTTTATTTGAATCGTTTTGAAGCAAAACACAATCCATCGGCATAAGCTAATGAGATACAAAGCATATTTTGAGTTATACCGTTTACATAAATATTAAAAAGTAAGGGCCCCAAAATTGACCCTTGTGGTACGCCTGAATAAAGGTAGAAAGGTCTTGACGATACCTTATTCAGAACAACATTATGCTATCTATCTTCGCCTACTGCGGATAAGGGGAAAGAATATACCCGAGGTAGGCATACCTGTCGTAAGAGGCGACTAAAATCCAAACTCCGTATACTGAGATTGATGTATACATAACTATGCAATGAGCAAAACAATAAGATATAGTACCCCAGATGGCAGTCCTGGTTCACTGGAAAATCCACCCTCTTCGGAGGTCGGCTCTATGGATTCTGGGGAGAGCCAATTATTGCATTTAATAAATCCCTTCCTAAAAAGTGCAAGGGTGTCTCGATCACCACCATCTACATCGAGTTCAAAACCATCAAAATTCGGGCAAAAGAGTTCACCCGTCACGCCTGCACGCGCCAAAATAGACTCAGATAAAACAAAAAATCTTGAAAAAGATAATAACGAACTTCGACAAAAACCTGATAAAGTAATGGAACTTTATCAAGAGCTAAAGAAAGAAGTCGATCTTCTTCGGAAAGAAAATGAGATATTGAAAAGCGAAAATCCTCCAATAAACTCAAAGTCTAGCTTGCCACAAGTCAATAATTGTAGATATGAAACGCACGAAGAAGAGCTAGCACGTGAAACGGAGAAGTCCTCAAAGAAAAGATTGAGTAAAAAGCGTAAAGCTGGCTCTTCACCTGAAGCAGCCTCTTCTTTTGAAATAAGAGTTTCACCAAAACATGCGACAATAAAAGAAAAACCTGCTAAGGAACGGCCCCCACCACCGATACATGTTATCGGTGTTGCGGAGTATAACAAGTTGCAAACCATATTAAAGGCATTATTACCATCGGCTTTTAAAATTATTTCACTTAACAACAACAAGTGGAAAGTTTGTGTGAAAGACCCCCGAAAGTTATCGTCTTCTGTCACGAAAACTAAACGAAGAAAAAGTAGAATGGTATACCTATAAAAATAAGTCGGAAAGACCCCTACGTGTTGTGGCAAGAGGTCTACACGCATCATGTTTAAAAGACGATATTATTAGTGATCTAAAAGAGCGCAACCTCAAAATCTTAGATGCGACGAACATTGTCAAAAGAGAGAAACAGAAAAAAGAGGGTGAAGCGATAGTGGTACAACGTGGTCTCCCACTATTTATACTTTCGTTCGTTAACCCTGAAAAATTAGATGAAATTTATAAAATTAAAACAATTCTAAACATCGTAGTTAGGATCGAACCTCTAAGAAAGAGCACAAGGTTAATCCCTCAGTGTAAACGCTGCCAAGAATTCAATCACACCCAAACATATTGCAAAAAAGAGCCAAGGTGTGTAAAATGCGCTGGAAACATCTAACTGTTGACTGCAACGGAAACAGTGAAAGTCCACCGACGTACGTAATTGTAATGGAAATCACCCAGCAAGTTATAGGGGCTGTGAAGTAGCTAAAGAATCACAAAAGCGACGATCAAAATCTGCCCAAACACAAAGAAACCCAACAAGGCAATTAGAAACCGCAATTCCCAAGAGTGTCAAATCTACGAAAGGTCCAAAACCTAGTATCCGTAAGGAAAAGAAAACAGTGTCAGTATCTTCGGAGAAAATATCGAAGCAAGGAAATGCAGAAACATATGCCCAAATAGCGGCAAAAAATATACCCGTAATTAAAGACACTGAAACAGACCCGGTTTCGAAAGTCTTTTCAATAATTTTGTCAAAACTTGAAGAACAATGTAAAACAAATAAACTTATCTTTGATAGATTAAGTAAGCTCGAAAATTGTTTTCGACCCAAACCTCTTTCAAAAGTATATGATGGAAAAGCTTAAAATTCTAACGTGGAATGCCAACGGATTATGGTAAAAACTTGGAGAATTGGAGATGTATATACGAGAAAATGATATTGACATATGTTTGATATTAGAAACGCATGCCAAAAATGAATCAAATCTCACAATCCACGGGTTTCATGACTACCACGCCATTCATCCGTCAAACAAAGCAAGAGGTGGATCATCATTGTATATAAAAGAATGCATTGAACACTCGATAGGCCTTAAAATAGAGGTGGAATCAATGCAATTGAGTAGTGTACAGGTTAAAACTAAAAATATTCCTCTCAATGTCTCTTCCATATATTGCCCTCCGCGTTGCAAAATTGATAAGAGTGAATTTACGACATTGATAAAGTCACTAAGTCCAAATTTAATTATTGGTGGTGACTTTAATGCAAAGCACACCTTCTGGGCCTCACGATGCATATCTCAAAAGGGTCGCATGCTATATGAAGCAGGAATGGAAAATAATTGTGACTTTCATTCGACTGGCAAGCCAACTTACTGGCCAACTGATCCGTCGAAAATACCTGACCTAATCAATTTATTCATGGTGAAAGAAATACCCTCTAACCGCATAGAAATTTCAGAGGGCTATGACCTCTTGTCAGATCATTCTGCCGTCGTACTCATTATGAGCGAAAGCCTTGTTAAAATTGAAAAACCACCCAGGTTAACAAACAGTAAAACCAACTGGGATGGATTTAAAAAAAGATATCTTATCATTACAAACGCCTCTTGAGCTTGAAGACGCAGTAGATACCTTTGTTCATATTATACAAAAAGCAGCTTTGGATAACACACCTTATCAAAGGCTAATGCCTCGCTTTAAAGATATAAAATATCCGCAAGAAATAAAAGATTTAGTGAAAGAGAAACGAAAAGCACGTAAAAAATGGCAGCAAACCCGTGCTCCTCAACACAAAGCTCATTTAAATCGCTTGAGTAATATGCTAAAAACGGCGATATCAGATTTCAAAAACCTTGAAGTTGAAAATTACCTTGAAGGCTTGACAGCGGAGAAAGAATCCAACTACTCACTTTGGAAAGCTATAAAAACGACGAAAAAACCAATGCTTCCAGTGCCCCCGATTAAGAAAAGCCAAAATGAATGGGCTTAAAGTGACAAAGAAAAAGCGACGGTATTCGCCGATTACTTAGAGGAAACATTTAAGCCGTTCGATGGGCAAGAACTCAACGAAAATATTAATATGAATTTTACCTCAAATGAAAGCTACATAACGAGAAATGCTACACTTGCCGAATTAAAAAAAGAAATAAAGAAGCTTAGGTCCAACAAAGCTCCAGGATATGACTTAATAACGGCAGAGATTTTAAAAATGCTCCTTCGTAAAGGGTTTATTAACCTCCTTTACATAATAAATGCCGCTCTAAGGTTAGAATATGTTCCGAGCCAATGGAAAGTTGCGGAAGTCATAATGGTTTTGAAACCTGGCAAACCATCTCACGAAAAGAAGTCTTACAGGCCGATTTTGCTTCTTCCTATTATATCAAAAGTTTTTGAAAGAATACTACTCCTGCGCCTGCAACCGATAATAGAAGAGAAACAATTAATACCTGAACATCAGCTCGGATTTAGAAGCAAGCATTCGACAATTGATCAAGTGCATAGAATTACTGACGTAATTGAGAGAGCTCTTGAAGAAAAGAAAATCTGTTCGACTGTCTTTTTGGACGTGTCGCAGGCGTTTGACAAGGTGTGGCACGAAGGCCTCAAATTCAAATTAAGACAAGTTCTGCCTGAAGGACTTTACAACATTCTAAACGGATACCTAAATGAAAGACTTTTTCGTGTAAGACACGGAAATGACTATTCTGATTTCAAAAAAATAGTGGCTGGGGTACCACAAGGAACACTTCCAGGTCCAGTTTTGTACCTTTTATTAACATATGACACTATTGTAGCCACTTTTGCTGATGATACTGCAATACTAGCAGTAGGCAAAACGATTAGCGAAGCTACAATTAAATAACAAAATCCTCTTAATAATGTTAATGAGTGGACGAAAACATGGCGAATAGCGCTCAATGAACAAAAGTCAGTCCACGTGGACCTTACGTATAAAAAAAAATAGATTACCCGTCTTTCTTAATACCGCTCGTTTTCCATTTGCAAATGAGGCAAAGTACCTGGGAATTACTCTAGACGCGAAATTAAAATGGAAGCCGCACGTGAAAAAGAAATGCGAAGAACTAAAAAGTAAATTAATAGATATGAACTGGTTACTCGGTAAATATTCAAAGCTTAGTATTGAAAATAAATTGATTTTATACCGACAGGTTCTTAAACCTGTTTGGACTTATGGTATACCTGCGATACAAACTTAAATAACTTACAAACGTTTGAAAATAAATTGCTTAGGTCATTTCTAAATGCTCCGTGGTATATAAGAAACGAAGATCTTCATAGGGATCTCGGGATTCCTACGGTCCGGGACGAAATAAAATGTTTCGCGCGAAAACATAGAAATCGACTATTAAAACACGCTAATTCAACCATTATTGACATTCTTGACGAGTCGAATTTAGTACGCCGTCTGCGAAGAACAAAACCTTCTGAACAGAAAACCGCTTTAAAATCGCGGATTTAGCAGGAACTTTCACCGGAAAGTAACCTGCAACACGTTACTTAACTTCGTTAAAAATAAATTGCTAGATAAGTTTCAACTTAGTTGCAATCGGGAAGTGGAGGTGGTTTTAGTGTAGTAAGAATCTCACACTTCTATGAGCACGCGTTTTTCGGTCCTCATAGAGCCTGAATAGCAGGTTTTGCACCTACCCACGGGAAAATAACCACAAAAAAAAAAAATGAATCCCCAACCGTAAGAATCCAAAGGATTCCAGTCGATCTCGATCTGTGCAAGCGTGCACACGTTATCGTCTTTCACATTAGATACAAATATATTCAGAGTGTTTATACAAAGTTTAAGTTTGGCCTAGCTAAATTTAATAGTGCTATAGCACGAAGGAAGAGGTGGAGAATCGCGGCGCTGAGGGTTCCGGGTTCAAGTCCCACTCGCGCAACAAAACAATTGAATCTTTTTTTCATAATTGCGAGGTTGAAAATTTTATTGAGTAGGAAAACAACCACATGGGTGACGAATTATTGCGGGGACATCGATTGGTATCCCAGCAACAATACTAAAGCCGGCTACGGCAACATCAGCCCATACATCGGATGATACCAAAGCATTAACGGCTATAGAGGCAACAGCACCATCAGCCGATACAAACAAAAAGAGGAAAAAGAAGATTCTTTGTGCTCTAAACGTTGTAAGGCACCGCTTTACCACCACTTCAGCTGAGCTGCCAGCTGGGGTGAAGAAGACGGTGCGCACAGCCGAAACAAAAGCGGCAGCGAAAATACAACAACAGTTGATTACCTCGCCATCCGACGAAGAAATTGAATATATGTCCGACGGTGGAGAGGGACATTATACAACGGGGGAAAGCAACCTGAATGTTGACTTTTCGGCATCAGACGTGGTTTCCGACGAAGAAATAGAAGAGCAAGCGATTCAAGCTCAAATTGGTGCAGTTCAATTCGAAATAGATCTCCTTACTGCCAAGATAACGCCACTGATAATGGCTTTAAAGAAAAAACAAGAGGCTCTCCGGGAGAATGAAAGGGTGGAGCTTGAAAAGAAGAAGTCGCTACAGCAGCCACAAAAACAAAGAAGATGCCACCACAGCTGCTCGTAGAACAGCCACAGCAGAAGATAAAAAGAGCTCAACAACAGCAAATGATACAAAAACTAAACGAACAACCAAATCAGCAGCAGCAGAATCACCAGCATCCGAAACAACAGCAGCCGGTAGAACACCAGCAGCAGCCACAGACAAAGGATAAGAAAGAAAAGGTGCCTCCCATAAATACATATAAAATGGAGTTGAAGGAAACCATTGACCTATGTAAGTCGGCCATAGGCCAAAACTTTATTTTAAAAAGATTGAACAAAGATAGACATGCTATCCACTGCTTCACACTAGAACAGCATAAAATAGTTAAAAATTTGTTAAAATAATCCACAACGGAGTTCTTTAGCTTTACTCCTAAAGTGGAAAAATATCAAAAGGTCCTTCTGAAGGGCATAGATTCCTGCACGGAAGCAGAGGTGCTCTTAAATGAGCTCCGTCAAAAAGCGAGTGATGATCTCGATTTTTTAGGGGTCAAGCCATTCGCTACAGTCAGAGCCAGACGGGAGAAGCGGACTTTGCCGTTTTTCCTGGTTCAAATCTCACCGGCAGCAAATTGGATAGTTTGAGGAAAATCTTCGTCCTCAACTACCAGGTTGTAACATGGGATAAATGAAAGAGACGTTGCGACATGCTTCAATGCATGCGCTGCCAAAGGTTTCGCCACGCTGCAGCAAACTGCGAAATGCAGTCTCGCTACGTGAAGTGCGGTGAGAACCACAATAAAGGAGAGTGTAAGCTCGGTGAGAAACGTGTCAAGGACATGACCCAGCTTAAATGTGCACTTTGCGGAAAGGAGGGACACCCTGCAAATTATCGGGGTTGCTCAACTTTTCAGAAAATCAAAATTAACAAAGCGGCTAAGCAGACAGCGGTAGAGATACGCCCAGCGGTAGAGATACTCCCGAATTTCCTACGCCCAAATGGCGGCAGGGAGGGGAAAAACGGTACAGCCTGCAGCTAAGGTAGCCCAACCGGCCCTCGTGCCAAAGGCTCCAGACACTCAGGCCGAGATTAGAAGCATGTTGCTGGCGATTCAAGGCCAGTTAACAGGACTTTACAATCAGATAACGGAGCAGGCGATTAGGGTAGACTGTCTCTACTCTGTTTTGCCTAGCCTAACGCAAATTAGAGGTTATAGTACTCACATACATACCTACTACATATCAACGAAATATCTTTAAGTTACATTTCACGTTTAATTCTTTTCAGTCCACGTAAAAACTTTTGATATAATTTAGAATGTATCATATTTATTCTTTCCCATGACAAATAAATGTATCATATTAATTTTTTTGCAAGATAAAAAATGTATCATATTAATACCTTATTCTTTTCTCATAAAATGTATTTTGATGATTTGACAAAAAGTGTTTATAAATCTCTGTCCAAAATAAAAAATTTTGTTCAGTTGTTAATAAAGGTTTAAACAGAGCAAAGCTCTGGTAAAAAATTGTTTTTCTTATTTTAAAGCCGTTTGCAGACTCATAACTCGCGCTGTCGGAGAGGCCTCTTAGAATCCTTGCTGTGAATGTAAATTCACTGATTAGACCGAACGTAGAGCTAATCTTTTCCAACTGTTGAAAGACCAAAGTCCAGATGTGTTTATGGCCATCGAAACTAAGCTGAACCAGAAACATAAGTCGACTAACAACAATTACAATATCGTTAGAAGAGATCGACCCAACTCCACTCAAGGGGGAGGCGTCGCAGTCTTCATACGAAAAGGCATTAATCATAAAGTTATATATAACAGTGATCTGCGCAGATTTCGGCTGTTGGAGGCGTGCATCGTATGCATTCCTCTCCAACAGGGCAAGCGAATGTATGTGATCGCGGCTTATGCACCGGCATCACCTCAGCCAACTAATTTTATGACAGAGCTTGAAAAACTTTTCGAATGTCTACGCTTGAGCTTGGAAGAAAATTACTTTCTCATGGCCGGTGATTTGAATGCCAAACACCAAAATTGGGGAAATCAAGTACAGAATCCGAGAGGTATTCATCTTTTTAAGTGAGTCAGTCGCTGAATATCGTATAGAACTGCTGGCTACGGATCGGCCATCGTTTCCAAGAAGCGGTGCCTATCTGAATCTATTGCTAATAGACGCAAGACTGACAATAACTGACACTGTGGGTCAATGACCGAGAAATTGTTTACGAACGATCGATTACGACAGTGACCACTGCGGACTCGTTACCGAATACAACTTCCAAACGAGCTCGTGGAGTTAGATGAGTATGTACCTGAGCATACTTTCAATTACAGTAAGGTGCGCTGGCCACGCTTTACCAACGCCTTATCGAGCGAAATCAGTTCGAACAACATATCCCCACCAAATGACAGGAATTTGACAAATAACGAAACAGACCAATACTTAGAACAAATGGACGAGACAATCAAACGAACAATGAACAGAACAATACCGAAATACAAACAACGGGACGCAACCGACTTGTATCGAAACGCAACCATTGACGCACTACACAGACAAAAAAGTGGACTGCTGACAAGACTAAAACTCTTGTACCGACGGTTTACTGACCCTCACCATCTGGAGATTAGGACACTGAAGTCGTCGATCAAAAACATCAACCAACTAATTAAAGAGAACTATCGGTTGTCAATTAATTTGTATTGGGATAGCAAAATTCGAGCCTTTAATTCTAGCGACCCGAGCATGTTTCCCCAAATTGACAAGATGTTTAGAAGAAATTATCAGAACGACCTTCCGTGTCTTAAGCTTCAGAGAACGACAAACAACAGATACGTATTTCTGACAGCAGGTATTAATCCAGAGGACGACGTCTTGGACAATGACCTCTTTATTGTCGAAGATCCGCAGGAGAAAGTGGAGGCTGTGGGGGCTGCTTTCCAGCAAGTGTACAAGGTGAATGCGTGCATTCGCCCGAATCACGACCTGGAAAACAGAGCCTTGCTCCATCACTTCTACTTTCGGAATGACATCACGCAATGGCGATCAGAGAACCTGGGTTTCACCGGGTTCAATGAAGATCATTTGGCAAACGCCATAATCGCCGAGCGAAATGGGCCCAGTTCCCTGTTAATTACGAAGGTGGAGCTCCAGCATATCTTCGGTTCATTAAAGAAGAAGTCAGCAGGAGTCGATGGCATATCCAACATTGTACTTCGACATCTACCTCAAGAAGCAGTAGACATTTATACCACTCTGTTTAACAACGCTCTGAATAATGCATATTATCCAGTGCGGTGGAAAACAACTGTGGTGTATCCTCTCCCGAAAAAGGGAAAGGACAACTCCAATCTGGCGAATCTTCGGTCGATAACTCTTCTTCCGAGTATCAGCAAGGTATTCGAAAAAGTTATCAATAGATCTCTGTCTAAATGGGCAGAGGGCAATAATATCATACCGGACAATCAGTTCGGTTTTAAGGCGGAACATGACACCATTCATGCCGCGTCTAAACTCGTTTCTGATGTCCAATGGAACTACGGTCAACTCGCCAATTCTACTATTCAGCATGTACACCAGCGATGTGATAAGTAGTCTAACTCAGGCAATTGCGTATGCTCCAAAAGTCGAGGTCATCAGTCAATCTTCTCGAAGTCACGCAGCAAAAGAATGCTGCGTGACTTCGAGAAGATTCAGCGATATTGCGATGACTGGAAGTTTAAAATCATTTTTCAGAAATCAGAAACTATCTTGTTAAGGACTCCGTTGCTTAGAGCCACAAGGGATACGAGAAAGAACTGGCGCAAGCTGGTGATCGTAGAGCCAAATAGACATCCACTGGCGAGTAAAAGTGTAGCAAAGTACTCTGGCATCTGGATGGATCAGTATTTATATTTCGACAAACTTATAAATGCTGCTGTGACCATGGCTAGAGGAGCTTTTGCCCTGACGAAAAGGTTGTTTTATAGCAGCCGGCTTGACAGCAGGGTGAAGGTGATTTGCTACATGGCCCTTATCCGGCCGATTATTTCCTATGGATCCCCGGTTTGGTTCAACGTTGCCCCATCTCAAATGGAAAAGATTCGAGTGTTTGAGAGGCAGTGTCTTCGACGCTGCTTTGGATTGCACAGAACACCAGAGTCAGAGTACAAACATTACTATTTCAACCTGGTTTTATACAACGGCGCCACCATAAACAGGATAGATAATTTCTTGCTGAAGCTTATTCGGGGTCAAATTGCAAAGAGCGATGTCCTCGAGCAACAGTTTAATTTTCTGGGCTAACTACCCCAACAATGAATACTACGAGAGTGTGCGTCTAAGCGGCTTTTGTCCGCCCGATGCATTCATCCATCTAGACAGCCGAGGTCTGATCCTGGATAGAGCGGCGGTTCCGCTAATCTACCACGTCGGCCGCAGAACTGTATCTCGGCGGCTCCTTTACAGTCGAGACGTTCTCGCACAAGACAGAGCTGAGCACCTTCGGTTCAGTAGGACTGTGTCCGAACGGTACCAAATAGATAGGGTTAAGCAGGAGAACCAGTTCTGGTGCTTGAAAAACGAACATGAAGCTCCTTCAGACATTCAATAGTTGACCTTGCTATTTTCCTTTTGTATGGCCGACTTACATAGGTTTAGGTAGTTAGTTTTAAGGGTGGCACAAAAAAAAAACATACAAAAACACAAACAAAATTAACAAAAATATAAAAATATTATAAAACCGGAAATTGCTTGCTGTGGCTGTTCTAGTTTGTAAGTAGTCTGTAAGTAGTTTGAAAGTAGGTTGTAATTAGTTTTTAATTAGTTGTAAGTAGTTTAAAGGAGCTTTAATTAGCTTTAATTTAGATTTATGTAGTTTTGTTAGTTATATATATAAACCAAAAAAAAGAATAAAGACAAAGATACCGAGTTTTTTGTAAATTCTTCTCGGGGAAAAATAAAAACCGACCTGGATTTAGTATTACGATAGTTCTTAGGCCGAAAGGCATTAGCATTAAGTTATTCTAGTTTAACTTAGAACGAATTTTTGTATAGCCTTAAGATAGTTTTAAGAAAATGGAAAAATAAAAATTAATTTTAAAAAAATCCAAAGGAATTATGCCTGGTGATCTTGGTTTCCATTCAGTGGGACCTCTCCTTCCTATCCATCGGTCGCTGAAATGATAATTCAGCCAGTTTCTCACAACCAGGCTTAATTGTGCTGGCGAAAGGGTTCTTAGGAATTGCGGAAAGGATTCTCCATTTAAAACCGTATTCAAAAAATGTGGTCCAAGTACCGTTCATACCACTATGCCAACCCATACATTGCAGCTGAAGCGGAGCTGCGATTTATTTTGTTTCTTAACATGTTGATTGTTGTGACTCCAGTAATGCAAGTTGTGGAAATTGGTAGCTCCATCTCTGGTAAACTGCGTTTTATCTCTCCAAACTATCCTTTTAAAGTAGTTGTTTTCTATTTCTTTCCTCAGTAATAGCATTCTACAGAATTCAGTCCTCAAAATTTAATCATTTGAAGTAACTCTTGCACTGGGGAAAATTGATATGGACGAAGGTCATCGGTATGCATCACTGCCCAAACCCTGCTTTGGGGTAATCCAAGCATAGTTGCTATTCTTCTGGTGGTAAGGGTGGGATTACGTCGTACCAAAACCAAAATTCGTTCCTCTATGTCTGTTGATACACCAGATGACCTTTCTCTCCTTCGAGTCTCCAGCACTCCATGTTCCCGAAGACGGTTGTGAAGTCTTGCAAAAAGTGAATTGGGGAACCTTTCAGCGTACAATATCTGTGCTTCCCGATTGGAACTTTCTGCTTAACCGTAGCAATAGTGCATATCTGTCAATTCTCCCCAAGAGTAACTTGCCGTCGTATTGTATTGACGATTTGATACGCAAATTAGATATAAGTTTCAAATAGAATTTCCTTCCATATTTATTTGTGGTTAGGTAAAACTTATTTATTTTTTTTTTTTATTTGCGTGAGGTGTTCCTTTTTATTTGGGTAACAGGTAGACGTGCAGGTCAATTTTGTTAAATTGAACCCATGCCTCAATAAAAAAGTTGAAATCTAGTTAATCCAGTTTGTTTTTTTTTTATTATTTGATGGTATGCAATAAAAAATAAAAAAGGGGTAATCCGCTAGTTTAATGATTGACCAGAGCAGATCAAACTTGGGAAAACCAAAAAAGTGTTTTCCTTGATAAAAAGTTCTTTTCATTTCCTTTCTATTTTTCAAAAACTAAGATACATTTTAACATCCAGCTTTCTGTTTTTATTGAAAATTAATAAGAGCATTGAATTTTGAAAATAAAAATTATACTTCATTACATAATATTTTGAAAAAAGGTGATTTGAAAGTTTTTTTTTTTTTTAATTTCGAGTTTGAAAATTAATTTTTCAAAAACTGTTCACTAACACAATTCCATTTAAGATGAAAATCAAAGAAATGATTTCTGGCTTCCCAAAAAGGTATAGCATGGTAATGTAAATTGTACCGTTGTTTTTAAGTATAAATTAAATAAATCAAGTTTTAGGGGGAAATAGACCCCACCTCCTATACGATTTTTTTTCATGTCTTAACCCAACTTACTCGATAGGTCGAACGAAAGTACCCTTCCCAACTAGCATACTCTCGAGAGCTTAGCTCCCATTTTCTCAAAAAAACTCCCATAAAACTTTTTCATATCTTATTGCTACACTTAAGACTTGATCTTTCATAATGACACATAAATTTGTCTCATAGTATTTTCATTAAATGAATTAAGCATTTTCTTGCATCAAATCACTCTAATCTAATACCTAGAACAATTATTACTCCTGTATGTAAATTAAAAGCCTTATAATAATTTTGTTTTTAAAGTAACAACTACGAAACTCTAACTATAGGATTCATATGAGATGTTGCACTGACAGCATCTTTATTTGATTCATACAACAGTCGTTCTTTTTTTAACGTTTTGTATGTACATTGCTTTCTGGCGTTCAGTTTTCTATTGGTCTGGCCAACTGAAGGAAACATTGGATGCTGATGCCGATTACTGTTTAAAATGTATTTTATTTTATTACGAATGTGAACTTTCGGTAATAGACTTTCTTTTTATTTTATTTCGATGTAATATAAGGTTTTTTTGAAACCTTGAAAGTTTGACCAAAATATTCATACAACGGCGTAAGCCCGTTGTAAACGTTTTAATGTTTTAAACTTCGTAAGTCTGTCACAATGTATGTAAAATTATACAAATTTACGCAGTTTAAAATTTAACTACGTTTATGACGACTTTACGCCATGAATATCCTTATTAAAGTTTTGTTGTGGAATGTTTATTTTTTTTTATATTCTTTGTTCATTTATTCCAAAAATTATGACGTTATAATGAAGATTTATCGTTCGGAAAAGGTAATGCATAAAACTTAATATTTCTTACTTTGAGATTTCATCTTTTTTTGAAACATCAACAATAATTCACATTCTTAAGAAAAAAGGGAACCGATTTGTTCTTGGTTCGTTTGATGGATGTCAAAATAAAGTCGCATAAAAGCATCAGACTTCTCATAAAAATGTTTTTATTTGCATACCAACATAAATGGACAACACTCTCATAAAAATGTCTTTTTAAGAGTCAAAAGTATCGATACGACTGCAGCCATATTTAAATTTGAACGAAGTGTTTTTTGTATAGTTTGAGGGTTACCGTGATATGAAATTAAATTAAATTAAATTAAATAAATTAAACTAGTTGAAATCTAGTTAATCCAGTTTGTTTTTTTTTATTATTTGATGGTATGCTATAAAAATAAAAAAGGGGTAATCCGCTAGTTTAATGATTGACCAGAGCAGATCAAACTTGGGAAAACCAAAAAAGTGTTTTCCTTGATAAAAAGTTCTTTTCATTTCCTTTTTATTTTTCAAAAACTAAGATACATTTGAACATCCAGCTTTCTGTTTTTATTGAAAATTAATAAGAGCATTGAATTTTGAAAATAAAAATTATGCTTCATTACATAATATTTTAAAAAAAAGGTGATTTGAAAGTTTTTTTTTTTTAATTTCGAGTTTGAAAATTAATTTTTCAAAAACTGTTCACTAACACAATTCAATTTAAAATTAAAATCAAAGAAGTGATTTCTGGCTTTCCAAAAAGGTATAGCATGGTAATATAAATTGTACAGTTGTTTTTAAGTATAAATTAAATAAATCAAGTTTTAGGGGGAAATAGACCCCACCTCCTATACGATTTTTTTTCATGTCTTAACCCAACTTACTCGATAGGTCGAACGAAAGTAGCGTTCCCAACTAGCATACTCTCGAGAGCTTAGCTCCCATTTTCTCAAAAAAACTCCCATAAAACTTTTTCATATCTTATTGCTACACTTAAGACTTGATCTTTCATAATGACACATAAATTTGTCTCATAGTATTTTCATTAAATGAATTAAGCATTTTCTTGCATCAAATCACTCTAATCTAATACCTAGAACAATTATTACTCCTGTATGTAAATTGAAAGCCTTATAATAATTTTGTTTTCAAAGTAACAACTACGAAACTCTAACTATAGGATTCATATGAGATGTTGCACTGACTGCATCTTTATTTGATTCATACAACAGTCGTTCTTTTTTTAACGTTTTGTATGTACATTGTTTTCTGGCGTTCAGTTTTCTATTGGTCTGGCCAACTGAAGGAAACATTGGATGCTGATGCCGATTACTGTTTAAAATGTATTTTATTTTATTACGAATGTGAACTTTCGGTAATAGACTTTCTTTTTATTTTATTTCGATGTAATATAAGGTTTTTTTGAAACCTTGAAAGTTTGACCAAAATATTCATACAACGGCGTAAGCCCGTTGTAAACGTTTTAATGTTTTAAACTTCGTAAGTCTGTCACAATGTATGTAAAATTATACAAATTTACGCAGTTTAAAATTTAACTACGTTTATGACGACTTTACACCATGAATATCCTTATTAAAGTTTTGTTGTGGAATGTTTATTTTTTTTATATTCTTTGTTCATTTATTTCAAAAATTATGACGTTATAATGAAGATTTATCGTTCGGAAAAGGTAATGCATAAAACTTAATATTTCTTACTTTGAGATTTCATCTTTTTTTGAAACATCAACAATAATTCACATTCTTAAGAAAAAAGAGAACCGATTTGTTCTTGGTTCGTTTGATGGATGTCAAAATAAAGTCGCATAAAAGCATCAGACTTCTCATAAAAATGTTTTTATTTGCATACCAACATAAATGGACAACACTCTCATAAAAATGTCTTTTTAAGAGTCAAAAGTATCGATACGACTGCAGCCATATTTAAATTTGAACGAAGTGTTTTTTGTATAGTTTGAGGGTTACCGTGATATGAAATTAAATTTTGAAATAAATTTATTTGGTTTTCCATTATGATGAATCTAATTAAGGTTTATTTACGTATATACGTGTATTGATATTGATGTTTATTTTGGTCAATATTAAATGCAAACTTCGTACCAAGTTTGCGAGAGAAGTATACAAATGTGAAAGATAAGTATGTTTTTTTTTAATCATACGCATACTCCTTCTCTTTTCATCAACTCCCACAAGAAGTGACGCATTCTCCTAACAAGATTAATGGAGCATTTGTCATCCCATAGGAACAATAAAAATGTTTCTATAAGAGGAAAATTAACGCCCATAAGTGGGCCATTTAAGGCTTCTTAGAGAATTAGAGAATTCAGTGGCACTCGTACGAAAATAAAGCTACAAGGTCGATAAAGGTAGTAGCAAGATACCTCCACTCTTCATGTGATGCCAAAGATATTGTCGAAGACCTTATTCAAAAAGGTTTCCAAGCTCTCGATGCGAATAATCTTATTAAAAATGAGACAATCAAAGACTCCACTGGGGTATCAACGACAACAAGGAGATCTCTACCTTTGTTTATGCTCACCTTTGAAAATAAAGAAAGTCTCGATAAGATCTACAGAATAAAATCAATTATGGGCATAGTTGTCAAAATTGAACCACTACGAAAGTCAAAAATTGTTCCACAATGTAAACGCTGTCAGGCCTTTGGGCATACACAAAAATACTGCAATCGTGAGTTTGCTTGTGTTAAATGCGAAGGCAAGCATGCAACTAAAAACTGTCCCATGGGCAGAGAACAGAAAGCGAAATGTGTTAACTGTCAAGGCAACCATCCTGCAAGTTACAGAGGATGTCCAGTTGCCAAAAAATTCCAAGACACAAAAAGAAAAAACAAAACTGGGAACAAGCTAAGAAACCCAATAATCACAAAAGCAATAGTTGAAAGCAAAAAAGTAGCCGTTGAAAACAAAACTAAAAATCAACCGCCAAAAGCAATTGCACTAAGCAAAAGTGATGAAAATAAATCCTATTCCCAGATTGTTAAAAATGTGCGGAAGAACGAAGAAACATCTATTAAAGAAATACTTGAACTTATCCTGAAAAGGATTGACAAACAAGATTTAAACATAAAACAGCTAAGCGAAGAAGTCGCTCTTAAAAAACAATGATGGACAGAACACTCAAAATCGCAACATGGAATGCAAACGGTCTTTTACAACATGTATCAGAACTAAACATATTTTTAGACATAGAGCATAAAGACATTTGTTTGGTGTCCGAAACTCACCTCGCTATAGAACAAAATCTTGATAAGAAATTACCTAACTATACGTGTTATCACGCTCCGCACCCAGCTGACAAAGCTAGGGGAGGATCAGCAATACTAATAAAAAAGTGCTTAACACACTATGAAGAGCCGAAGTTTACTAATGAAAACATGCAAGTAACCACAATTAGTATTGGTATAAAAAAGAAAGAGTTTAAGATAGCATCTATATACTGCCCTCCGAGGCGCTCTCCAACTGAAGAAGACTATGCAGAACTCCTAAATTTGTTAGGACATAACTTCCTTGTTGGTGGCGACTTCAATGCTAAACACACCCAATGGGGATCTAGGCTCATAACAACGAAAGGCAAACGGCTATATCAAGCAGGCCGCAAATACAACTGCGAATTTTATTCTTCTGGCTCGCCAACATATTGGCCATCTGATTCTAACAAAATACCAGACCTTATAGACTTTTTCGTAGTAAAAGGTATTAAACGAAACCATATAAGTGTCGAACGTTATTACGATTTATCGTCAGATCATACTCCAGTAATATTATCACTGAGCGAAGCAGAAATAATAGAGAAAAGTAATCCTAAGCTCGTGAACAAAAGCACAAACTGGAACGAATTCAGAGATAAACTTGAAAGTTTTATAAACCTAAGATCCCCTATGCAAACAATTGAACAGATTGATCATGAAGTAGAACAATTTATTGCTGATGTGCAACAGGCTGCAGAAGAAAGTACTCCAACAATTTCGAACTCAAGAGAAAAAGAAATAAAATATCCTGTCGAAATAAAGGAGCTGATCTTGGAGAAAAGAAGAGCTCGAAGAAAATGGCAAGCTACGAGATTTCCAGGTGATAAGGCAGTTTTTAACCGTCCTAACAATGAACTTAAGAAAAGAATCTGGGAATTTAAAAGTGATTCACTTAGTAGATTCCTGAATAGTCTGACGGCGGATGCTTCTCCGGAATACTCCTTATGAAAAGCAGCTAAGCGCCAAAAAAACCACAGGCACAAAACCCGCCAGTAAAATCTCAAGATGGTAAATGGATCGGAAACCCAAAACAAAAGGCTGATCTCTTCGCTGAACATTTCGCGAATATTTTTAAGCCATTTCCAGCAAGCACAGCTACAGATCCATTACAGTTTGTTGATAGAAACGACGAATGTGAAATTCCTTTTGTCACGCTCAAAGAAGTAAGAAGTATGTGTCAACATAAGTTGTCTAACAAAAAATCCCCAGGGTACGATCTAATAACTGCTCAGGTTTTGAAAGAAATGCCTTCTATAGCCTTCAAAAAACTCCAATCTATAATAAATGCATGCCTTAAACAAAGATATGTGCCACATCATTGGAAAATTGCAGAAGTCATTGTTATACCTAAACAAGGTAAGCCACCAACAGAAACAACATCTTACAGACCTATATCGCTTATACCAATCATGGAAAAAGTTTTCGAAAAACTGCTTCTGAAAAGACTAAGCAGAATAATAGAAGAAAGAAGACTAATTCCGAGCCATCAGTTTGGATTTAGAAATAAACATTCCACGATAGACCAAGTGCATCGGATTACGGATGTTGTGGAAAAAGCACTTGAAGAAAAACAAGTATGCTCTGCTATATTCTTAGATGTTGCTCAAGCCTTTGACAAGGTTTGGGACTTGGGACTTGAGTACAAACTGCAAAGGGATCTTCCCAGGCAGTACTACGAAATACTGAAATCCTACGTTACGAACCGACTCTTTAGAGTACGGTACGACCAAAATTACTCGGAACTAAAGAAAATTGAAGCCGGTGTACCACAAGGAAGTGTCCTAGGACCAACCCTGTATCTGTTATATACAAGGGATATTCCAGTGGACATCAACGCTATCATGGCCGCCTTTGCTGATGATACTGCAATATTGGTGCCAGATAAATCCGTTACGAAGGCTACACAAAAACTGCAAAATGCAGTCGATAAAGTTAGTGATTGGACGCAAAAATGGCGAATCAAACTAAATGAAACAAAATCGACGCATATAAACTTTACAAACAAAAAAATAAACAATGTTCCAATTCTTATAAACAGTACAACAGTACCTTACTCCAATACTGCCAAATACCTTGGAATGACTTTGGATGCAAAGCTTAAATGGAAAGAGCACATCAAAAAGAAAAAAAGACGAACTAAACTTGAAGTACAGAAAAATGTACGGGTTACTAGGAAAGAACTCTGACCTATCTATCCAGAACAAACTAATAGTATATAAGCAAGTACTGAAACCCGTTTGGACATATGGCATCCAACTATGGGGCTGTACAAAGAAAACAAATGCTGAACCCATCCAAAAATTCCAAAGCAAGGTCCTTCGCGGAATAATAAATGCCCCCTTACAGAAGTGGTTAAAAAACACGCTGTATCACACAATCAGCGACTGCAAAGTCATACCAACTCCGAAATGGAGACCGTCTTAAATGTACGAGACAATGTTCGGAGATTAAGAAGAACCAAGCCTCATGAGCTGATGGTCTAAAAGCTATGGAAAGTGTTATAACTTAAACTTCCCACAATGCGACTGATAAATTAAGAAAGAAAAATCATTTGTCGATCTTTCATAGATTGGTCCTGATTCACCGGTGGTTTTAGTGCGGTAAGAGTCCCACACTACTTGGTACCGATTCTTACCGAGTGTCTTTTGAAGATTTCCATCGGATAATAAAAAAAAAAAAAAAAAAAAAAAAAAAAAAAAAAAAATTAAGGCTTCTTATTTTCATAAGGATGTAGGAGTACTCTCCTAGAGTTAGAATAACTCCCGAAATAAAGTCTCACAAGCCTCTAGGAAACTCTTATGAGAGGAAAATTGTTACTTGAGTTAGCAGTTCTGACAGTAGCAACTCGTACATTGTTATCTGCACCTGGTGTAACGTCTTCAATTCGAGCAAGTACCCTTTGAGTAGAGGGTAGATTAGGCTCCTTTATAACGACTGAGTCTCCTGGTTTAAGATTGGGTTTTTGTTATGCCACTTTTAACGCCCTTGGAGAGTGGTAAGGTATTCCATATGCCAACGCCTCCAGAAACCTTGAACCATACTTTGTAGAAGATGCCACTGTGTAAGACGATTTGGTGGAATGCCATCCAGGGTTGTTTCGGGAACTGCCATCATAGGTTCACCTATAAGAAAATGGCGAGAGTTTAAAACGGCTTCGATTTGACATAAAACCGTAGTTAGCTCCTCATATGTTAAAATAGTTGAACCAACAACTCGACGGAGGTGAGATTTTATTGACGTCACCCCAGCCTCCCACAACCCACCGAAATGGGGAGTGGAGGGTGGAATAAAGTGCCAGTTGATATTTTCTCTAGAAAGGGCTGTTGATATGATGCCGTTATGTTGCTGAGACATTAAAAGCTTATGCATCTCTGTCAGACACCGTCGTGCCCCTTAAAATTGGTGCCGTTATCGCTGTAAAGGTTGGCACACCTTAACTGTCGAGAAACAAACCTTCTTAGAGCTGCAGAAAAGCTTCAGTTTTGAGGTCACTCACTGCCTCTAGGTGCACAGCCTTTGTCGATAAGTACACAAACAGTGCCACATATGCCTTTGTGAGCTTTGGATTTCTACCACGGGAAAATTTAATTGTAAGGGGACCAGCATAATCAACTCTGGTGTTGAGAAACGCTCGAGTTGGTTGAATCCGTTCACCCGTCAGCTGATTGCTTCGTATGCGCCTTTGCATGAAGCAAGTTATGCAACGAAAAACTAGCTTACGAATAAGATTGCGTCACCAAGTATCCAGTATTGTTGACGGACAATCGCAAATGTTTCAGAAACCCCTGTATGCAAACTATTTACATGGATATCATTCACTATAAGAGAAGATATATTAATTTTGTCAGATAAAACTATAGGATGTTTGATACTATATATTTGCTTGTTCAATTCGTCCACCAACACAAATAGGTCCATCAGGTCCAATAAATGCAGTAAATTGTAGGAATTTTTATTTTTGAGAAAGCTGTTTATGCTTGAGTAGATGCTGGATATCATCTCCAAACGAAATCTCTTGGACAAACCTTAAGATTGCTGTCCTTGCATTTCGAAATTCGAAAAAAACGAGTTGATTTTCACGACGATCACACTTGAGTTTTTTACGACAATTGTTAATAAACAATACCACGCGACGCACAATCTGCTGGATTTTCTTCTGATGAGATATGGTGCCAAGAGGATGGGGGAAAGAGTTTTTATAATTTCACTACAACGATTTGCAACAAAAGAAGCCCAACGGCGCGTCGCCATGTCTTGTTTGAGATTTCATCATTTCTCGGCGTATTTTATCGATGGAAGGGTTACAGAACATGGACACCGGGTACATTAACACTCTCTCTGAACTTAAATTGATTCATTCATTTGAACATGCCCAAGAAAAAGAACAGTCTGAACAGCTGTCAAATGTAAAAAATTAGGTATTTGGAAATGAAATGAATCCACTGATCTCTATATACCCTGGATAGTGTATTCCTTATAACAGTTTGTTTGCTTCCATTAGAAGATGACAATTAGGTGGTCGGCTTCATAATTTGACGTCTACTTTTACACAAAAAAACGTGTTTCCAAGATGTCAATCTGAAGAAAGAAAAACAGACCAGTGATATGAAAGGGAAAAACTTTGTGGAGTTTGTTTTATTATTTTTTTTGTATTAAGTTATTCACTGTGTATTTTGTTTGTGCTATTATTTTCCAATGGCACTAGAATTATATCATTAGAAAGGTTTTTAAATAGGTTATAGTAAATATGTACATAGGAACCATTATTCCAGTATACCATTCATTATTTCAGTTTGCAAACAAGTTGAACAAAACAGCTGATAAGTGTGATGAGGAGAATGCGATTACATAGTCTGTGTTTTTATGATTTTACTTCCTTGTCACACTGTTTGCGTTTGTAATTCCGTTTCATTTAACCATTTGCGAAAGAAATAAAATTATAAACACAACAATGTTAACAAACAGATTTGGGGGGGAGCAACGAACGGAGATTTAACGTCTTCATAGTGGATTATTTTGTATAACTTGTTATACAGTTATATTGTTATACAAAAAAGTGGTCAGCTTCATAATAAAACAATTCTTCAAATGGAAGCAACTTTCTTGTGTCGAAACGCTATCCAGTGTATTATAGAGATCAGTGAATGAATCAAACAAAAACAATTAATTTCACAGGAATATTTTGTTTGTTTGATTTTGTTTTTGTTATCATTATAAAGTTTTATTCAATTAATAATTATGTAAATAAAAGAATAATAGAAACACTTTAATAAATTTGCATAGTTCTAAAATAGGTATCCAATTTGCATGTAGTACACCAAAAAACAACATCAAACACGTTCAATGATTCTTATTGCTGCTGTTGTCGTTGCATTTATTAATAAAGTTAATCGCAAAAACACATTTTTAGATTCTATACAGGTTAAAGAATTACTATTTGCTTTTTTTATATCAGAAATGTAAAATTGAATTTATTTTCTTAAAACACTTCCCCTGCGTACCAAAAAAATGGAATAACACAAAAAAGTCTATTTCAGCTGTCAAAGCGCCACGCAAATAGAAAATAGATCTATTCGGGCGTTTCGCTCAGACTTACGATATTTACGATCTGAGGTAAACACGAAGTCTCAATTAACATTTAAGATTGCCTCATAAGAGTCCATTATTTCTATTGAATATGTCAAAATCGGCGGGAACGAACGCTTGTGGTTTGGCTATAAAACTCACTCTTGCGGAATCGCAAAAATTGACTTGTACACGGTTGTCAATAGTTAGTGCAAAAGTAAAAGTGGTTTGGCTATAAAACTCACTCTTGCGGAATCGCAAAAATTGACTTGTACACGGTTGTCAATAGTTAGTGCAAAAGTAAAAGTTAATACAAAATTAAGGGAGACGAAGAGTGTAGATAAATGATTTGTCTGACGAATAAAGAAAATTCAAATGAAATAAAATAAATATAATACTCCAAAATAATTGGTTAAATGTTTTATAATTTACCGCTTATTTCATTTTAAGAACAAAATATTAAAACAAAATTATAAAAAAACTGTATTTTTCGCTATTATGTAGTCAATATCTGACGTCCAAGGATTTTTAAAAGCTTTCCATTCACTTTGTAATTGTATAAATCGATTTTCTTTACATCTAAATCTGTAAACTTGTGTTGTTACTTTGTCTGAGATCTGTAAAACTGTTTTGTGGGATTCTGCAAGAGCTGGTATATCTTCATGATGAAAATACTCATAAAAGCTTGTTCCAAGTACTTCTTGAGGCAAAAAACCAATCACGAGGGTGGATCTTAAATTGAAAATTACTTATATCGGCATATTACTTTTAATACAGTTATACTCGTACCTTTGATCGATAAATATGAACTTCCCATCAACTGAATGTCTGGATATGAATAACAACTGTCGAATGTTCGGATGATTATCCAGCGACGATGGAATATTGGCCTCCAAAATATTTGGCTGAATCCTACCTATAGCAACAAGGCAAGACATACTTGTATGTTGTTCATCTGCATCCCCTTCCTGTTCCTCAAGTTTAATAGGTATCCATGACTTAAGATAGCCTGTGCACTGAAACACACGATACTTTTTGCTTGTACTAAGCTTGGATTTTCTTTTATTTGAACTAATTGAACTTGAAGATGTATCTGATTCATCCTTGATTTGTCGCTTAGGTAATTTCAATTTCATCCGACAAAAAAAAGACCTTCTCGCTCCTGAGCAAAGTCTATAAATGCCTTGTGGAACTTGGCTTTTTACAGGGAGCATTGCTAATAAAAAAGGTTTTAAATAATGTTCTCTTTTCTTTTGTTGCCTTGTTTTTGGATAAAGAATTCTTACTTTTAGCATCTACTAGGCGATCCCGCGGGCCTGGTTCCATAGAAGAAAGTTGTTCCTTTACCTTTGCTACATCTTTAGGGTGAAGAATATCAAACCAGCTCTGACCAAGCAATTCGTTTTGCGTACAATTAAGAACAGAAGAGACTGATTCTGAAATGAACAAAATTCGCCCTCTGTCACAGCCAACGACAAAAAGAAATCCATCTGCTGCATGTAAAATTAAATCTTTAAGCTCCTGATCCGAAAGAAAAGCGGGTTGATAAGTGCATTCATAAAAAGGTTTCACAGATCCACGGACACTTTTGAGATGTTGCACGGCCATGCGGAGAACAGTTAATTTGTCTAACTTTCTGTGCATTGTATTGCATATGGGGATAATCGAAGAAAGCTCGTTTATATATGTGTTCATTTTATCTCTCCTTCTTTTCTCAATCTCACTATGATTCTGCCTGAAAAAAAAATATTGCATTATCAAAAAATTGGTTGAAAAAGCATTTAGGTATCATTTATACGAAATTTTATGCGAACTTAAATATAAAAGGCTAATGAATATACCATAATTGAATATGAAGAAAATCTGAAAAGAAAATTCTTTGTAACTTCATAGCGTCCCGCCCAGGTATGATGGTTGGGCAAAACGCAATGGAGTTGAGCCCGTTTTAACTTTTAACTTGAATTATAAATTCAGTCGCTCAACTTAAACATAAGAATTTTCTTTTAAAATTTTCTACATATCCAACTACCATACCTGGGCGGCACCCAAGGGCTTATTAAAACTTTAAACTTGAATTATTGAATATACCTTTTTAAAAGGAACAATCACGTGCAAAGGTTTTTATTATTGAATATGTTTCTTTGTTTCATAAGTGACTACAATTTAAAAATTGAACAAGGAAATGTCAGTTGTGGATATTTAACAAGTAATATAATTTCTGTACCACAAAAGAAAACAGTTAAGATTCTTAAATTTGCAAATTTCCCTATTTTGTAAAATTCATTTGTAAAAGTTACCTCACTACGGCTAGACAATGCGAAGGCAATTAAATAAAGATTAAAAAAAAAAGCATTTTAGTTGAAATTCGCTAGCAAAAAGATATTATATTTGCTGGATTTTCAGCTTCATCAATTCCAATTTCCTTTAGTTTCAAGGACTTGGGTGTTAACTTCAGCTCAAATTTAGAATTCACTGAACACATTAACTTCATTGTTAATAAAGCAAGCTCTATGCTTGGGTTTATAAAACGTTGGGCAAAGGAATTTGACGATCCGTACGTTACGCTTTCCTTATACAATTGTTATGTACGACCTCATCTAGAGTACGCGTCTCAAGTATGGTCTCCCTTTTATGAAATTCATAAAAATCGTATTGAAACGATACAACATAAATTTATTCGCTTTGCTCTGAAAGGTCTTCCTTGGGCAGATCCATTCAACCTTCCACCATATGAACATAGGATCCAGTTACTGCAAGTCCAAACCTTATATCAAAGGCGGGTGAATAATGATCTAATTTTTCTTCACCAACTTCTAAATGGTCAAATCGATGCTCCTGATTTGTTGGCCTGTATTGACATAAACTTCCGTGGAGGATCTCACCATCTGAGAAGATTTGAACTTTTACATGTAAATTTCCATAGAACTAACTACGGTTTACATGAGCCTCTTAACCGTATGTGTAGGATATTTAATTTAAATGGCTCCACGGTTGATTTTAACGTTAGTAAGATGGGATTGAAAAAATTGTTTCGAACCAGTGCTCCACTTTCGTGATTGTTTTTTTTTTTTTTTACTTTTAGATCATATTTAATTCAAATGTGATATACATTGTTTAATTATGTTTATTGTTTGTTTGTTTAACTATGTAAATGTATTAATTTTATTTGTATGCATGTGTTAGCTCGAATTATTTTACTAACCACTAACACATGCACTTATGATGAGCCTCTGATTGTAGGTTTGCAGCTTGCTCTAAGCTCACTACAACAAAGAATCTGAAGTGTAAAAAAAAAAAAAGAAAGAAAATGCACAAATGCATCGCACATACTTGCTCTGATGTTCAAGTTGCTTAGAACTTAAGAACTTTTTAAATATGAAACTAATTATAGAAAAAGTATACAAATAAAATGCACGACTGGATCGCACGTACTTGCTCTAATGTTCAAGTTTCTTGGAACTTAAGAGCTTTTAAATTTGCAAGTAATTACACAAGGGAATAAATTTTTAACTTTTGTATACAACAAAGAAAATTTTTCTTGTAACAGATTATACTTACCTTATAAAGGGTGATTTTTTTGAGGTTAGGATTTTCATGCATTAGTATTTGACAGATCACGCGGGATTTCAGACATGGTGTCAAAGAGAAAGATGCTCAGTATGCTTTGACATTTCATCATGAATAGACTTACTAACGAGCAACGCTTGCAAATCATTGAATTTAATTACCAAAATCAGTGTTCGGTTCGAAATGTGTTTCGCGCTTTACGTCCGATTTATGGTCTACATAATCGACCAAGTGAGCAAACAATTAATGCGATTG
The DNA here is from genome assembly GCA_946251815.1 of Dasysyrphus albostriatus. Lineage (NCBI taxonomy): Eukaryota > Metazoa > Arthropoda > Insecta > Diptera > Syrphidae > Dasysyrphus > Dasysyrphus albostriatus. The sequence goes on from OX276337.1 coordinate 76,747,139, forward strand.
TGACCAAGTTTCGCACTCAGTTTACTTTATTGGACATTAAACCAACCACACGAATGCGTTCCAGCTTTGGAAGACAACATTTCCGAAGAAATTCGGGCTATTCCGGCCGAAATGCTCGAAAAAGTTACCCAAAATTGGACTTTCCGAATGGACCACCTAAGACGCAGCCGCGGTCAACATTTAAACGAAATTATCTTCAAAAAGTAAATGTCATGGACCAATCTAACGTTTCAAATAAAGAATCGATGAGATTTTGCAAATTTTATGCGTTTTTTTTTAAAAAAAAGTTCTCAAGCTCTTAAAAAATCACCCTTTATTACTAGAAACTGTAAGTGGATTTACTGTAACATGTCTACATTTATAGATACAGCGATTATTTAGAAAATAATAATAATGTGGATTTGAGCCCGAAAAAAATGGTCTAATCTGGTCAGTGATACTTTTTTGCCTTTCGTGAGGCGTTGAATCTTATTTTTTTAAGAACCAACGAAATATCGCATAAAATCTGGTGACTCCCATCTTTGATACCTATTTTTTTTTCTCGGACCTTGTTCATCACTCGCAGCCCCGATATTTTTCGGGAAAAGGTTTAAACGGAGATCTTAAAGAAGAAATTTTAGTGAAATTCTGCCTCCAAAGTATGTGTGCGACTGAAGTCTGTCATTCTCAAACAATTGATAGTTTTCTGATTTATATTGCCTACAAAATATTTCATGACTGTTAAGAAACAGTTTTATGCTTGCAGTTCCGCTTGAATAAATTTTGGATAAATAACTTTATATTAACTAATTTTCTTGTTTCCGGACCTAAACACTTTCTTTTAGCTAGGCATCACAAAGTTGAGGGATATCTGGTGAATTTTTACAAGATCTTATTTCATTACTAGCCATATTTTAATGCATAAAACGCCCGTATAATACCTAAAATACACAAGTGGTATAAAAACAATAGTATGGATGGTATGAACATACGAGCTTCATGCCAGCCGACCCATTTTTTGAAAATTTCGGCCTCACCTCACCATGTCATTCTTTTCAAGGAGTAGAAATGAGATGAAAAAGAGAGACGTCAAGATGAGTTTCCTCACGTGAAGCTCGTATGAACAGCGTCATGGATATTATAAATAGTATAATATACAACAAATAGTGACACACATCCTGTTATGTATAATGTTGACACATTTTGTATTGAATTTATGTTATCGAATTCGTCACTGTGAAAAAAACAACGCTCGTGTCTTTAAGGGGCTATTGTATACTACCTAATACTACGAGAAAAACCCAAGTTTTGATACCATGCTATACCATTTTGTTCTCGTGGTTTTAGCATGGTATAACGTGACACACTTGTGGTATAAGTGAACACTATAATATCCGTACTGGTTGTGTGTCACGGGTATACTCACATTCATATAAGATACAAACAAAAATTGTTGATGTGTAATATTTTAAACAATTTTTCGGTGAGACGTGTGTCAGCCACCCAGTCAAATCAAAATCTTTAACTGTAATTAGAATCCATATAAGACCTTTCCCAACACTTTTATGACTAGATGTCTAAAAGGTTATAATAGTAACAAAAATATCTAATTTCTATTCTTGTTGTCTTATCTTTATGATAAAGATATCATAAAATTACATTTTTTAAATCCAAAATTTTTTTTCAAAATTTTGTTAAGCAATTTTAATAACATTTTGCAGAAGCTTTTTCATACAAATTTTGATTGAAATCGGTTGAGCCGTTTATGATAAATTCCAAAATAAAAAAAACCGTTATATGGCAGGTACTGTTAATAACTGTTCTTGAAGAAGAATAGCAACTATGCTTGGATTGCCCCAAAGCAGGGTTTGGGTAGTGATTTATACCGATGACTTACACCCATATCAATTTACCTCAGTGCAAGAGTTGACATCAAATAACAAAATTTTGAGGACTGAATTCTGTAGAACGTTATTACTGAGGGAAGAAACAGAACACAACTACTTTAAAAGGTTATTTTGGAGAGATGAAGCGCAGTTTACCAGAGATGGGAGTTACCAATTTCCACAACTTGCATTACTGGAGTCACAACAATCCACATGGTTAAAAACAAAATAAACCGCAGCATCGCTTCAGCTGCAATGTGTGGCTTGGCATAGTGGAATGAACGGTAATTGGACCACATTTTTTGAATACGGTTTTAAATGGAGAATCCTTTCTGCAATTCCTAAAAACCCTTTTGCCAGATTTACTTGAAGATGTCCATTTGGTTATAAGAGACAATTTAATATACCAACAGGATTGAGCTTCAGCACACTTTAGCCTGGTTTTGAGAAACTGGCTGAATAATCATTTCAACGACCGATGGATAGGAAGTGGAGGTCCCACTGAATGGCCACCAAGATCACCAGATTTATCTCCTTTGGATTTTTACGCTTGGGGATTCATGAAGAACTATGTATATGAAGTTGAAATTTCTTTTTTAGAGCAACTTAAACAACGCATTGAAGTTGATGGAGTCAAGTAGCAGGAGAATTTGGCGGACTTAAATGTATCTGCAGCTATAAGAAGAAGATACAACCTTTGCTTTCTAAATAGGGATCATATCGATTTCTTATGACATCATTTATTTTAATTAGAATAGGCTAAAATGTAACAGACATACAAAATTACTAGTTAATTAAGTTCTTTTTTGTATAACTTGCTTATAAAACTAATGGTATTTATGCAAAGATAGAACAAAAAAAGGATTTTTCTTGGAAAAAAGTACTTTTTTTTTTTTAATTTCTCAAAAACTAAGATACATTTTAACATCCGGTTTTCTGTTTTTTATTGAAAATTAATAAGAAGATTGAATTTTAAAAATAGATATAATACTTAATTACATGAAATTTAAAAAAAAATTAATTTGAAAGTTTTTTTTTCCTTTTTTTTCAAAATTTCGAGTTTGAAAATTAATTCTTCAAAAACTGTTTACTAGCACACTTCAGTTTAAAATGAAATGAGATTTCTGGCTTTCCAAAAAGGTATAGCATGGTATTGTAAATTGTACCGTTGTTTTTAAATATTATTTTTCTGTCTCAAGACATTTTTTAGAAAATCGCCCTTCCTGCCTAAGCGGGGGGAAATAGAACCCCCCTCATATACGATTTTTTTCTCGTCTTAACCCAACCTACTTGCTCCAGCTTTTTGGTGCACCTTATATCAGTCACCCTGTATATAAATTAATTTTCAAGGAAACCTTCCAACGATTAGAATATTTTTGCATAATATTTATATTTTTTCAAGTGATTTAATAGCTTATATACTTGTTTTTGAAATAGTCACTAAGTTTGGAAAACAAAAGTTCCGAACGGCTAAGCGTGAGTAAATTCTGAAAAGACTGAGTTATAAAAAGTCTGAGTTCTGAAAAGTCTAGGTTCTAAAAAGAATAAGTTCTGAAAAGGCTAGGTTCTGAAAAGTCAAAGTTCTAAAAAGAATAAGTTCTGTGTGGAAATCCTTCTGCTGCGTCTAAGTTACGAAAACTAAAATTATTTGAGTTTTGAGTTGGCAACAATAGGAGGAATAATATGGAATAAGAGTAGTATAAGCAAGGAAGATAATAGTTTTTGATTGGTCAAGCCAAAATAAATATAGGAAGGGTGGGGGATATATCCAATTTGTCAATGGGGTCGCGGTCGCAGGTAGTTCGCCATACTCCATCAGTCGTAAAAACGGATTGATGAAGTAGGGTTTGTGCACCGGCGCGGCGGTAATTATAATTTATTGGAAGATGTAGGTGTTGCGTGTAGTTGTTTATTTTTTGTTACTCATAGATTTTTTTGTTGATGTTTTTGATGGATTTGGGTCTTGCAGAGGAGGTTCTGGAGGTGGATCTGGAACCGGGACAAAGGATCAATTTTTTTTATATTACTTTTTCATAGATTTTGTTAGTGGTCTGTATGTTGTTGGCTCTGAGGAAGCAAGTTCTGTAGGTGGGTCTGGAACCGGGACAAAGGATCAATTTTTTTTATACAGTGGTGGTCCAGTATAACGAACGATATAATGTCCAGAGTCAATTCGTTATATCGAAAATTCGTTATATCGAAACGTTTTTTTCATACAAATTTTTAGGTTAATAGAAAGTACAATTGTATTTTTCATTATTTTATTTCATACTTTATAAAAAAAATAAATACATACATACTTCACTTTAATAGAACAAAAATATATTATATATTTAAGAAAAAAAATCTTTAATATGCATTTGTCTTTTTGGGCGTTGAATGTTATCATTAAATGCCTCTGCCCTTAAACTTCTTAGAACTAAGACTTTAGAGTTTTCAATGCCATTTTGTTCTGCCCATTGGATGCCATTGTCGAAATTTCCGACAGCTTCGTGATGACTCACTCTTTGAACTTCAGTTTCTGAGCAAGTATTTTCATCACTATTACTATCCACAATTTGGATTTCTTTAACATTGTTGCAATCAATATTTTCGGGTTCAAGGATTACCCGATCTGCATCATTCCAGGACTCCAAATCATGTGTAGTGAACTCAGTCTGAAAAAATTATGTAAGACTTCATAGCTTACAAAACAGTTTTTGCAATTGAAAATTGTGTTTACCTCTGGGAAAATATTTCTCATAAGAGCCATCGTATTTGCTACAACGATCATATCGTCTTGATTACGGAGAGCTGACACAGGAATATCATCCTCCTCATCAAACTCCTCATCTGAACTTGGAGATAAAATGTTCTTCCAGAACTTGTGAAGCACAACCGCTGATACTTTTTCCCATGACAAGGCAATGAGTAATACAGCATCGTAAAGATGAAGATCTTTTAGAGCATTGATTATGCCCTCTCCGGAATTCACAATTTTGCTAAGCAAGCTGTGTCTTTAAAAGAGCTTAGTCATGCGTATGGCATTTTGATCCATGGGTTGGATTAAAGGTGTAACATTTGGTGGCATATACACCACCCAAATTTTGCCATCATCCGTTTCTTTTATTAGCTCTTCTTCTGGTGGATGACTAGGAGCATTATCCAAAATTAACAAAGCATTTATAAGCAGTTTCTGGTCTCTTAAAAATTCTTCAACCTAAAAAAAACACGGAGTTTAGTAACTTTAAAGATTTGGTGTTTCTTTTTTAAACCTGTGGAACAAAATTTTGAAAAAAAAACACGTTTTGAAGAGAGTTGCATTCATCCATGCAGATTTTGAGTAGGTGTAATTAACTGGTAGAGGTTTGTTTTTAAAAGACCTTGGTTTTTTTGATTTTCCAATGATGAGGGGTTTAATTTTCTTTAAACCTGTAGCATTTGAGCACGCGAGAAAAGTAAGACGTTCTTTAGAAATCTTTCTACCAGGGGCACTCGTTTCGCCAGCGTGAACATATGTAGTGTTTGGTAGCATTTTCCAATACAATCCAGTTTCATCCGCATTGAAAATTGCATTAAAGCTGAGTTTATTTTCTTTTATTATTTCAGCTAATTTCTTCTTAAATGGTTTGACAAGGTCTGCTCTCGATGAAAGTTTTTCACCAGACTCTTTAAGAAGTCGAATTCCAAAGTGCTTTTTAAATTTTGTTAGCCAACCACTGCTTGCTGTGAATTCTCCGTGGTGATATTTTTTTTGAAACTGCAATGCCTTGGCCTTTAAAATGTTACCATTAATAGGAACGTGACTCTCACGTTGGGCAATAAACCATTTGTAAATACAATGCGGTTTCCATTTTTGGGTATTCACCCTTCTTTAATGATCGTCGACGAAAAGATCCACTGTTTGTATTTCTCAGATTTTTGAGGACCTCATAGTGTAGCATAGTGCATATGCTAGACTTTGGAATTCCAAACTTCTTCGAAATGTCCGAAAGCGAAACTCCTCTTTTATATTCGTCAATAATTTTAATTTTTGCTTCCATTGTAAGACGTTTGCGCGACGACATTTTGCAGAACTTTCTTATTCAGGTTCAGACATAAAACTGAGCAACCATGTAAAATATTCCAGAAGCCAAAAAACGTAAAACTACAAAAACTGGGACTAAAAATCCGTTACAGTTTTGTGCATAGCGAACGGAGCAACTGTTTACATACACCAAGACGAATACGTAGTACATAACTAAGCAAGCGAAAAAAAAAACACTGTGTGATGGGAATTTGTTTATGTATCTTCCAATATTATCATGAACATACATGTTTGTAGATATTAAAACATTTACAGAAATTTTTTTTTTTTCATTTTCTGAAATTCGTTATTTGTTCGTTATATAGAATACCTAATGGACTTGAAAAAAGTGTTCGTAATATCGATCATTCGTTATATCGGCATTCGTTATACTGGACCACCACTGTATTACTTTTTCATAGATTCGGTTGTTGATCTGTATGATGGAGTTGGCTCTGAGGAAGCAGGTTCTGGAGGTGGGTCTGGAACCGGGACAAGGGATCAGTTTTTTTTTATATTAATTTTTCATAGATTTTGTTGGTGGTCTGTATGATGGAGTTGGCTCTGAGAAAGCAGGTTCTGGAGGTGGGTCTGGAACCGGGACAAAGGATCCATTTTTTTTTATATTACATTTTCATAGATTTGGTTGTTGGCCTGTATGATGGAGTTGGCTCTGAGGAAGCAGGTTCTGGAGGTGGGTCTGGAACCGGGACAAAGGATCAGTTTTTTTTTATATTACTTTTTCATAGATTTGGTTGGTGGCCTGTATGATGGAGTTGGCTCTGAGGAAGCAGGTTCTGGAGGTGGGTCTGGAACCGGGACAAAGGATCAATTTTTTATATTACTTTTTCATTGATTTGGTTGTTGATCTGTATGATGGAGTTGGCTCTGAGGAAGCAGCTTCTGGAGGTGGGTCTGGAACCGGGACAAAGGATCAATTTTTTTTATATTACTTTTTCATAGATTCGGTTGTTGATCTGTATGATGGAGTTGGCTCTGAGGAAGCAGGTTCTGGAGGTGGGTCTGGAACCGGGACAAAGGATCAATTTTTTTTTATATTTCTTTTTCATAGATTTGGTTGTTGGCCTGTTTGATGGAGTTGGCTCTGAGGAAGCAGGTTCTGGAGGTGGGTCTGGAACCGGGACAAAGGATCAATTTTTTTTATATTACATTTTCATAGATTTGGTTGTTGGCCTGTATGATGGAGTTGGCTCTGAGGAAGCAGGTTCTGGAGGTGGGTCTGGAACCGGGACAAAGGATCAATTTTTTTTTACATTACTTTTTCATAGATTTGGTTGGTGGCCTGTATGATGGAGTTGGCTCTGAGGAAGCAGGTTCTGGAGGTGGGTCTGGAACCGGGACAAAGGATCAGTTTTTTTTATATTAATTTTTCATAGATTTTGTTGGTGGTCTGTATGATGGAGTTGGCTCTGAGAAAGCAGGTTCTGGAGGTGGGTCTGGAACCGGGAAAAAGGATCAATTTTTTTTTTATATTACTTTTTCATAGATTTGGTTGTTGATCTGTATGATGGAGTTGGCTCTGAGGAAGCAGGTTCTGGAGGTGGGTCTGGAACCGGCACAAAGAATCAATTTTTTTTTATATTACTTTTTCATAGATTTGGTTGTTGGCCTGTTTGATGGAGTTGGCTCTGAGGAAGCAGGTTCTGGAGGTGGGTCTGGAACCGGGACAAAGGATCAATTTTTTATATTACTTTTTCATTGATTTGGTTGTTGATCTGTATGATGGAGTTGGCTCTGAGGAAGCAGCTTCTGGAGGTGGGTCTGGAACCGGGACAAAGGATCAATTTTTTTTATATTACTTTTTCATAGATTCGGTTGTTGATCTGTATGATGGAGTTGGCTCTGAGGAAGCAGGTTCTGGAGGTGGGTCTGGAACCGGGACAAAGGATCAATTCTTTTTATATTACTTTTTCATAGATTTGGTTGTTGGCCTGTTTGATGGAGTTGGCTCTGAGGAAGCAGGTTCTGGAGGTGGGTCTGGAACCGGGACAAAGGATCTTTTTTTTTTATATTACATTTTCATAGATTTGGTTGTTGATCTGTATGATGGAGTTGGCTCTGAGGAAGCAGGTTCTGGAGGTGGGTCTGGAACCGGGACAAAGGATCAATTTTTTTTTACATTACTTTTTCACAGATTTGGTTGGTGGCCTGTATGATGGAGTTGGCTCTGAGGAAGCAGGTTCTGGAGGTGGGTCTGGAACCGGGACAAGGGATCAGTTTTTTTTTATATTAATTTTTCATAGATTTTGTTGGTGGTCTGTATGATGGAGTTGGCTCTGAGAAAGCAGGTTCTGGAGGTGGGTCTGGAACCGGGAAAAAGGATCAATTTTTTTTTATATTACTTTTTCATAGATTTGGTTGTTGATCTGTATGATGGAGTTGGCTCTGAGGAAGCAGGTTCTGGAGGTGGGTCTGGAACCGGGACAAAGGATCAATTTTTTTTTATATTACTTTTTCATAGATTTGGTTGTTGGCCTGTTTGATGGAGTTGGCTCTGAGGAAGCAGGTTCTGGAGGTGGGTCTGGAACCGGGACAAAGGATCAATTTTTTTTATACTACATTTTCATAGATTTGGTTGTTGGCCTGTATGATGGAGTTGGCTCTGAGGAAGCAGGTTCTGGAGGTGGGTCTGGAACCGGGACAAAGGATCAATTTTTTTTTATATTACTTTTTCATAGATTTGGTTGGTGGCCTGTATGATGGCGTTGGCTCTGAGGAAGCAGGTTCTGGAGGTGGGTCTGGAACCGGGACAAAGGATCAGTTTTTTTTATATTAATTTTTCATAGATTTTGTTGGTGGTCTGTATGATGGAGTTGGCTCTGAGGAAGCAGGTTCTGGAGGTGGGTCTGGAACTGGGACAAAGGATCAATTTTTTTATATTACTTTTTCATAGATTTGGTTGGTGGCCTGTATGATGGAGTTGGCTCTGAGGAAGCAGGTTCTGGAGGTGGGTCTGGAACCGGAACAAAGGATCAGTTTTTTTTATATTAATTTTTCATAGATTTTGTTGGTGGTATGATGATGGAGTTGGCTCTGACCGAGCAGGTTCTGGAGGTGGGTCTGGAACCGGGACAAAGGATCAATTTTTTTTTATATTACTTTTTCATAGATTTGGTTGTTGGCCTGTTTGATGGAGTTGGCTCTGAGGAAGCAGGTTCTGGAGTTGGGTCTGGAACCGGGACAAAGGATCAATTTTTTTTTATATTACTTTTTCATAGATTTAGTTGGTGGCCTGTATGATGGAGTTGGCTCTGACCGAGCAGGTTCTGGAGGTGGGTCTGGAACCGGGACAAAGGATCAATTTTTTATATTACTTTTTCATAGATTTGGTTGTTGGCCTGTATGATGGAGTTGGCTCTGAGGAAGCAGGTTCTGGAGGTGGGTCTGGAACCGGGACAAAGGATCAATTTTTTTTTATATTACTTTTTCATAGATTTGGTTGTTGGCCTGTTTGATGGAGTTGGCTCTGAGGAAGCAGGTTCTGGAGGTGGGTCTGGAACCGGGACAAAGGATCAATTTTTTTTATATTACTTTTTCATAGATTTGGTTGTTGGCCTGTTTGATGGAGTTGGCTCTGAGGAAGCAGGTTCTGGAGGTGGGTCTGGAACCGGGACAAAGGATCAATTTTTTTTATATTACATTTTCATAGATTTGGTTGTTGGCCTGTATGATGGAGTTGGCTCTGAGGAAGCAGGTTCTGGAGGTGGGTCTGGAACCGGGACAAAGGATCAATTTTTTTTTACATTACTTTTTCATAGATTTGGTTGGTGGCCTGTATGATGGATTTGGCTCTGAGGAAGCAGGTTCTGGAGGTGGGTCTGGAACCGGGACAAAGGATCAGTTTTTTTTTATATTAATTTTTCATAGATTTTGTTGGTGGTCTGTATGATGGAGTTGGCTCTGAGAAAGCAGGTTCTGGAGGTGGGTCTGGAACCGGGAAAAAGGATCAATTTTTTTTTATATTACTTTTTCATAGATTTGGTTGTTGATCTGTATGATGGAGTTGGCTCTGAGGAAGCAGGTTCTGGAGGTGGGTCTGGAACCGGGACAAAGGATCAATTTTTTTTTATATTACTTTTTCATAGATTTGGTTGTAGGCCTGTTTGATGGAGTTGGCTCTGAGGAAGCAGGTTCTGGAGGTGGGTCTGGAACCGGGACAAAGGATCAATTTTTTTTATATTACATTTTCATAGATTTGGTTGTTGGCCTGTATGATGGAGTTGGCTCTGAGGAAGCAGGTTCTGGAGGTGGGTCTGGAACCGGGACAAAGGATCAATTTTTTTTATATTACATTTTCATAGATTTGGTTGTTGGCCTGTATGATGGAGTTGGCTCTGAGGAAGCAGGTTCTGGAGGTGGGTCTGGAACCGGGACAAAGGATCAGTTTTTTTTTATATTAATTTTTCATAGATTTTGTTGGTGGTATGATGATGGAGTTGGCTCTGACCGAGCAGGTTCTGGAGGTGGGTCTGGAACCGGGACAAAGGATCAATTTTTTTTTATATTACTTTTTCATAGATTTGGTTGTTGGCCTGTTTGATGGAGTTGGCTCTGAGGAAGCAGGTTCTGGAGGTGGGTCTGGAACCGGGACAAAGGATCAATTTTTTTTTATATTACTTTTTCATAGATTTAGTTGGTGGCCTGTATGATGGAGTTGGCTCTGACCGAGCAGGTTCTGGAGGTGGGTCTGGAACCGGGACAAAGGATCAATTTTTTGTATAACTTTTTCATAGATTTCGTTGTTGGCCTGTATGATGGAGTTGGCTCTGAGGAAGCAGGTTCTGGAGGTGGGTCTGGAACCGGGACAAAGGATCAATTTTTTTTTATATTACTTTTTCATAGATTTGGTTGGTGGCCTGTATGATGGAGTTGGCTCTGAGGAAGCAGGTTCTGGAGGTGGGTCTGGAACCGGGACAAAGGATCAGTTTTTTTTATATTAATGTTTCATAGATTTTGTTGGTGGTCTGTTTGATGGAGTTGGCTCTGAGTAAGCAGGTTCTGGAGGTGGGTCTGGAACCGGGACAAAGGATCAATTTTTTTTATATTACTTTTTCATAGATTTGATTGTTGATCTGTATGATGGAGTTGGCTCTGAGGAGGCAGGTTCTGGAGGTGGGTCTGGAACCGGGACAAAGGATCAATTTTTTTTATATTACTTTTTCATAGATTTGGTTGGTGGCCTGTTTGATGGAGTTGGCTCTGAGGAAGCATGTTCTGGAGGTGGGTCTGGAACCGGGACAAAGGATCAATTTTTTTTATATTACATTTTCATAGATTTGGTTGTTGGCCTGTATGATGGAGTTGGCTCTGAGGAATCAGGTTCTGGAGGTGGGTCTGGAACCGGGACAAAGGATCAATTTTTTTTATATTAATTTTTCATAGATTTGGTTGGTGGCCTGTATGATGGAGTTGGCTCTGAGGAAGCAGTTTCTGGAGGTGGGTCTGGAACCGGGACAAAGGATCAGTTTTTTTTTATATTAATTTTTTATAGATTTTGTTGGTGGTGTGTATGATGGAGTTGGCTCTGAGGAAGCAGGTTCTGGAGGTGGGTCTGGAACCGGGATAAAGGATCAATTTTTTTATATTACTTTTTCATAGATTTGGTTAGTGGCCTGTATGATGGAGTTGGCTCTGAGGAAGCAGGTTCTGGAGGTGGGTCTGGAACCGGGACAAGGGATCAGTTTTTTTTTATATTACTTTTTCATAGATTTAGTTGGTGGCCTGTATGATGGAGTTGGCTCTGGCCTAGCAGGTTCTGGAGGTGGGTCTGGAACCGGGACAAAGGATTAATTTTTTATATTACTTTTTCATTGATTTGGTTGTTGATCTGTATGATGGAGTTGGCTCTGAGGAAGCAGGTTCTGGAGGTGGGTCTGGCACCGGGACAAAGGATCAATTTTTTTTATATTACTTTTTCATAGATTCGGTTTTTGATCTATATGATGGAGTTGGCTCTGAGGAAGCAGGTTCTGGAGGTGGGTCTGGAACCGGGACAAAGGATCAATTTTTTTTTATACTACTTTTTCATAGATTTGGTTGTTGGCCTGTATGATGGAGTTGGCTCTGAGTAATCAGGTTCTGGAGGTGGGTCTGGAACCGGGACAAGGGATCAATTTTTTTTTATATTACTTTTTCATAGATTTGGTTGTTGGCCTGTATGATGGAGTTGGCTCTGAGGAAGCAGCTTCTGGAGGTGGGTCTGGAACCGGGTCAAAGGATCAATTTTTTTTTACATTACTTTTTCATAGATTTGGTTGGTGGCCTGTTTGATGATGTTGGCTCTGACCGAGCAGGTTCTGGAGGTGGGTCTGGAACCGGGACAAAGGATCAATTTTTTTTATATTACATTTTCATGGATTTGGTTATGGGCCTGTATGATGGGGTTGGCTCTAAGGAAGCAGGTTCTGGAGGTGGGTCTGGAACCGGGACAAAGGATCAATTTTTTTTTATATTACTTTTTCATAGATTTGGTTGGTGGCCTGTATGATGGAGTTGGCTCTGAGGAAACAGGTTCTGGAGGTGGGTCTGGAACCGGGACAAAGGATCAGTTTTTTTTTATATTAATTTTTCATAGATTTTGTTGGTGGTCTGCATGATGGAGTTGGCTCTGACCGAGCAGGTTCTGGAGGTGGGTCTGGAACCGGGTCAAAGGATCAATTTTTTTTTACATTACTTTTTCATAGATTTGGTTGGTGGCCTGTTTGATGATGTTGGCTCTGACCGAGCAGGTTCTGGAGGTGGGTCTGGAACCGGGACAAAGGATCAATTTTTTTTTATATTACTTTTTCATAGATTTGGTTGTTGGCCTGTTTGATGGAGTTGGCTCTGAGGAAGCAGGTTCTGGAGGTGGGTCTGGAACCGGGACAAAGGATCAATTTTTTTTATATTACATTTTCATAGATTTGGTTGTTGGCCTGTATGATGGAGTTGGCTCTGAGGAAGCAGGTTCTGGAGGTGGGTCTGGAACCGGGACAAAGGATCAATTTTTTTTTACATTACTTTTTCATAGATTTGGTTGGTGGCCTGTATGATGGAGTTGGCTCTGAGGAAGCAGGTTCTGGAGGTGGGTCTGGAACCGGGACAAAGGATCAGTTTTTTTTTATATTAATTTTTCATAGATTTTGTTGGTGGTCTGTATGATGGAGTTGGCTCTGGGAAAGCAGGTTCTGGAGGTGGGTCTGGAACCGGGAAAAAGGATCAATTTTTTTTTATATTACTTTTTCATAGATTTGGTTGTTGATCTGTATGATGGAGTTGGCTCTGAGGAAGCAGGTTCTGGAGGTGGGTCTGGAACCGGGACAAAGGATCAATTTTTTTTTATATTACTTTTTCATAGATTTGGTTGTTGGCCTGTATGATGGAGTTGGCTCTGAGGAAGCAGGTTCTGGAGGTGGGTCTGGAACCGGGACAAAGGATCAATTTTTTTTATATTACATTTTCATAGATTTGGTTGTTGGCCTGTATGATGGAGTTGGCTCTGAGGAAGCAGGTTCTGGAGGTGGGTCTGGAACCGGGACAAAGGATCAATTTTTTTTATATTACATTTTCATAGATTTGGTTGTTGGCCTGTATGATGGAGTTGGCTCTGAGGAAGCAGGTTCTGGAGGTGGGTCTGGAACCGGGACAAAGGATCAGTATTTTTTTATATTAATTTTTCATAGATTTTGTTGGTGGTATGATGATGGAGTTGGCTTTGACCGAGCAGGTTCTGGCGGTGGGTCTGGAACCGGGACAAAGGATCAATTTTTTTTTTATATTACTTTTTCATAGATTTGGTTGTTGGCCTGTTTGATGGAGTTGGCTCTGAGGAAGCAGGTTCTGGAGGTGGGTCTGGAACCGGGACAAAGGATCAATTTTTTTTTATATTACTTTTTCATAGATTTAGTTGGTGGCCTGTATGATGGAGTTGGCTCTGACCGAGCATGTTCTGGAGGTGGGTCTGGAACCGGGACAAAGGATCAATTTTTTATATAACTTTTTCATAGATTTCGTTGTTGGCCTGTATGATGGAGTTGGCTCTGAGGCAGCAGGTTCTGGAGGTGGGTCTGGAACCGGGACAAAGGATCAATTTTTTTTTATATTACTTTTTCATAGATTTGGTTGGTGGCCTGTATGATGGAGTTGGCTCTGAGGAAGCAGGTTCTGGAGGTGGGTCTGGAACCGGGACAAAGGATCAGTTTTTTTTATATTAATGTTTCATAGATTTTGTTGGTGGTCTGTTTGATGGAGTTGGCTCTGAGTAAGCAGGTTCTGGAGGTGGGTCTGGAACCGGGACAAAGGATCAATTTTTTTTATATTACTTTTTCATAGATTTGGTTGTTGATCTGTATGATGGAGTTGGCTCTGAGGAGGCAGGTTCTGGAGGTGGGTCTGGAACCGGGACAAAGGATCAATTTTTTTTTATATTACTTTTTCATAGATTTGGTTGGTGGCCTGTTTGATGGAGTTGGCTCTGAGGAAGCAGGTTCTGGAGGTGGGTCTGGAACCGGGACAAAGGATCAATTTTTTTATATTACATTTTCATAGATTTGGTTGTTGGCCTGTATGATGGAGTTGGCTCTGAGGAATCAGGTTCTGGAGGTGGGTCTGGAACCGGGACAAAGGATCAATTTTTTTTATATTAATTTTTCATAGATTTAGTTGGTGGCCTGTATGATGGAGTTGGCTCTGAGGAAGCAGGTTCTGGAGGTGGGTCTGGAACCGGGACAAAGGATCAGTTTTTTTTTATATTAATTTTTTATAGATTTTGTTGGTGGTCTGTATGATGGAGTTGGCTCTGAGGAAGCAGGTTCTGGAGGTGGGTCTGGAACCGGGATAAAGGATCAATTTTTTTTATATTAATTTTTCATAGATTTAGTTGGTGGCCTGTATGATGGAGTTGGCTCTAAGGAAGCAGGTTCTGGAGGTGGGTCTGGAACCGGGACAAAGGATCAGTTTTTTTTTATATTACTTTTTCATAGATTTAGTTGGTGGCCTGTATGATGGAGTTGGCTCTGGCCTAGCAGGTTCTGGAGGTGGGTCTGGAACCGGGACAAAGGATTAATTTTTTATATTACTTTTTCATTGATTTGGTTGTTGATCTGTATGATGGAGTTGGCTCTGAGGAAGCAGGTTCTGGAGGTGGGTCTGGCACCGGGACAAAGGATCAATTTTTTTTATATTACTTTTTCATAGATTCGGTTTTTGATCTATATGATGGAGTTGGCTCTGAGGAAGCAGGTTCTGAAGGTGGGTCTGGAACCGGGACAAAGGATCAATTTTTTTTTATACTACTTTTTCATAGATTTGGTTGTTGGCCTGTATGATGGAGTTGGCTCTGAGTAATCAGGTTCTGGAGGTGGGTCTGGAACCGGGACAAGGGATCAATTTTTTTTTATATTACTTTTTCATAGATTTGATTGTTGGCCTGTATGATGGAGTTGGCTCTGAGGAAGCAGCTTCTGGAGGTGGGTCTGGAACCGGGTCAAAGGATCAATTTTTTTTTACATTACTTTTTCATAGATTTGGTTGGTGGCCTGTTTGATGATGTTGGCTCTGACCGAGCAGGTTCTGGAGGTGGGTCTGGAACCGGGACAAAGGATCAATTTTTTTTATATTACATTTTCATGGATTTGGTTATGGGCCTGTATGATGGGGTTGGCTCTAAGGAAGCAGGTTCTGGAGGTGGGTCTGGAACCGGGACAAAGGATCAATTTTTTTTTATATTACTTTTTCATAGATTTGGTTGGTGGCCTGTATGATGGAGTTGGCTCTGAGGAAACAGGTTCTGGAGGTGGGTCTGGAACCGGGACAAAGGATCAGTTTTTTTTATATTAATTTTTCATAGATTTTGTTGGTGGTCTGCATGATGGAGTTGGCTCTGACCGAGCAGGTTCTGGAGGTGGGTCTGGAACCGGGACAAAGGATCAATTTTTTTTTATATTACTTTTTCATAGATTTGGTTGTTGGCCTGTTTGATGGAGTTGGCTCTGAGGAAGCAGGTTCTGGAGGTGGGTCTGGAACCGGGACAAAGGATCAGTTTTTTTTTTATATTACTTTTTCATAGATTTTGTTGGTGGTCTGTATGATGGAGTTGGCTCTGACCGACCAGGTTCTGGAGGTGGGTCTGGAACCGGGACAAAGGATAATTTTTTTTATATTACTTTTTTATAGATTTGGTTGTTGGCCTGTATGATGGAGTTAGCTCTGAGGAAGCAGGTTCTGGAGGTGGGTCTGGAACCGGGACAAAGGATCAGTTTTTTTTATATTACTTTTTCATAGATTTTGTTGGTGGTTTGTATGATGGAGTTGGCTGTGACCGAGCAGGTTCTGGAGGTGGGTCTGGACAGAGAAACATTTTTTTTTAAAAACCTTTTTAGGTAGTTTTTTTGGTGTGGTTTGTCTTATGGAGTAGGCCTGACGGAGGATGTTTTGGAGGTGGGTATGGATCTTTGGACAGATTAACATTTGTTTAATAACATATTCTGGAGGTGGTAGTAGAACCGGGACAAAGGAACACATTTTTGTATGTATCACTATCTTTCATATATTTCTTTGGTTATGGAAGTAAATACAATGTATCTTTTGATGGAGTTTGGTCTGTCGGAGTGGGTTCTGGTGGTGGGTCTGGAACCGGGACAAAAGATAGAAATGGATACAAATTGTCAAAGAATAATGTTAAGTAACTTGCTAAGCGGAATGGAGACGGACCTGCAACTAGAGTTGAAGCGGGAATAGTTATCAAAATTTTGTATACACACATAGGCGTAGGAAGGGGGTGGGGGGCAGAGGTGGGCACCGCCCACCTTAAAAATTGAATTGCCCACCTTAGAAATATCGGCAGTTTATATTTTCTGGTGCTATAACTCACCGAAGACGCAAGTTTGAACAGCTAAAAAGGAAGTTTCAGACACCAAAATTTATATTTTGCCTAAAGTTGCAGTTGGGTTTTTTCTCCTATAGGTAGTTTCTCCCAAAAAAGTTTGTATTTACAAACACACACACAGACAATCGGCAAAATTGCCATGTTCTTATTTTTAATAGCCCTTCTATATTATTCCAATGTTAAATTAAAGTGTGAAGAAAATTATGTAGGTATATGAAGCAAAATATGCGATCTCATCACACACAACTTGAAAGCGCATCCACTTGGGGTGAAACTGATTTGTTTGGATGCAAGTGTGGAAGTAATATATGAAAATCATTTTCATCACAATTTGGCAGACGTATCTATATATTCTGACATGCGAGAGCACTTAGTAAGAAATATTGTAGAACATTGTTTTGCAAACAATAAAGAATGTATCTAGGTATTTATCGATCTATCTGTCCTACAGCTTACATATATACAATTGCAGCTGGTTGTCGAGTTTTTTGCAAGGTACTTATGCATAATGAAACGCAAATATTATCACAAAAAATTATTTTTCCCCACCTTAATCTTGTTTGTTTTTACATATTGTTGTACTTCTTTTCAAGCAAATTCACTGACCCAGTTTTGAAGGTACTTTTTGGATCCTTAAAAAAATGAGTCTCGCACGGGGATTTTATTTTTTCAGAGTTAATATTTATTTTATTTTTCTAAGTCGTGTGATGAAAATAAGTGCTTGTTTAAGTTCGATTTGTTATGAAAACATAAACACATTTTTGACTTATAATACAAACTAAATGCAATTGTAATTTGTTTAATCTTCAGTAGTGCAAATTAGTGCGTTTTTGTAATTGTATGTATAAATTCCAAATAAATGTGCCTTGGAAGGAAAAAGTTATTTTTTCAATGGAATCGCATCGTTATACATATATTTTTCACAACCCGGTCACCATGCCAGTCTCAAAAAGATGCAAGAATCTCTCGGAACACAAAAAAGGTCCGATTTGAAAATTGCAAAGCATTACTCACAAACTATGAAGCCATTAAATTGGCCTTGGACCATACGACCATAAACAAACCAGAATTTATCTTATCATTACACATATTTGAGTCAGTTCTTGGTACAGTGAATTTACTTAGCAAATATTTTCAGACCAAATATGTTAACCTCGCTCAAGCTTGTGATTTGATTGCCAGTACAATCCATACCTTTAAAACATAAAGGAATTATTTCAAAATTTGGTTTGAAATAGAAAAATTTGCAGAGAAGTATGAGATTTCTTTAACACCTATACGAGCATCAAAAAGGAGATGTCAGGAAAAAGATTTTTACGTTCAAACAACAGTTGGCAAAAGCAACACGCTTGATTTGGCTTCCGATATTAAAACCGTGTGAATATTTGGAATCATTGATGTTTTTAAAACGTTTTAAAAATATTTCACATACATATTCCGGTGACCTAAGTTTTTTTGAACATCTTTTCCGCACAAACAACAAGATGTTATAGCCTTATAACGCCAGATAAATAGCTCCTCTTCCAAGTTTTTTGGGTTGTGACTTGTGACGCAACAAATCTTGTTAAAATGTTGGCAATATTTTGTTCTGGTGCCACTTATAACGGAAGTGGATGGTCGGGTAGTATTAGTATTTGGTTAATTCGCCACCAAGTTCATGGAGAAATTTCTAACCACTGTGGTTGCCTCTCGGAGTCTGATAATTTGGATCGATATTCATGTTGAAAGCACTCGAAGCAAAAGCAAGTTTTTACCCAGTCAGTATGACGAAAAAACCTCTATTCATGGTGACAAATCGAAACCTCACGTTTACCTTTGTTTACTTCAGCCAAAGCTTCAATTTGTTCCCAAATACCCACGCTTGAATATTAAAAATAAACAAAGTTCGTTCAACCTATTTGTCCCATAAGTTTCGATTTGGAACCGAAATATGCTCGTAGTTTTGTCAATTTCCTTTGTGTCTGTCGTGGAATTTTGTGCATATTTATCATATTTTCAATTACTTATAATTTTTCGATTTGAGGAGCTGGAAAAACTTCAACACGAGCAGAAGCATAACGAGTGACTTCTTCTTTTTTTGTAATGCATAATATTTTCGGATCGAGCTCGAGTGACTAAAAGCACAAACTTGAGCCATAATGAAACCAACTTCTAACTTGTAAAGTGTCTTTTCATAAAGATTTATAGTAGATTTAATTATTCGAATAAACAAAATTTCTTTTTGAACTGTCTTTTTAAAGATTTTCAAAAAATTATAACAGACACAAACAAAAACCAAAAGATTAATTTGTGCATATAAAAAAATGTTTAATAAAATTGTCTGAAGAAGGGTGTAACCACGCCCGAAACGTTACAATTTAAAAAAAACTTTAAATTAAAGCAAAAAAGACTTAAAGCCCACGATAGGAACATAATTTCAATTTTAATAAATTTTATAGTTTTAGAAAAATAATTAAAATATTCTCCACAAAAATTAAGAAATAAACTGTTTTTTTTTTTCTATTTATTTTCTTAAAAATACTTGAACTAGATAATAAAAATAGATATTATTCATGTTTCAGGAAATTTCTATAGCATTTTTGTTTCTACGTATTATTGGTTTTTTGAATAGATACCTACACTAATTTTGTTGATCGATTTTGACATTTATTTTTTCTTTATATTTTTAACGGTTGCATTCAAAAATCTCAAATGCATACAGGTAAATATTATTGTTTACGTATTGTTCTTGTTCAATAAGAGCTCCCTAAAAAAATTTGTTCTGTAGGCAGTTGGTCTATTTCTATAGGAAACAATTCTCTAAATATTCACAAGACCCAATATGGGCAAGCTTTACTAATCTAAAAAATAATTTATTTGAAGAACCAAAATCAATCGAAAATCAAAAAAATTAAGAAATTGTAGCTTCTTAGTTATGTGGAGGAGATCACCTCAAAGAAAAAAAAACACACATTTCCACTCCATTCCAATCGCACACATAAAATAAGAAACCTACAAAATCATATCCCGATTTTGTTTTTCTAAGCCGCCATCATGAATTTTGATTCACAGTAAACATACAACCAATCCATATAAAAAACATGAATGAAACCTAGATTTTTTTGAAAATGTTTAAATGTATGCGTTGATTTCAATAAAGCGCCGCCTCCTTCACGGTTTGCTTTGATCGAAATAAAAATTATTTATACTTATTAAACTATGATAAGTTTTGGCTTTAGTCTTTAGTGGGTTTTGGACCGCTTAAAGGAAGGGTTAAGTGTACTCAGGGTTCCAATATTTTGTATATAAAACTGTTGCATATCCTCAGGATCAAGCTTTTATCCTGATACAGCAGAAAGTACACAGGTAGTTAGGAACATGCTATCGAATTTTAAAAATAACTTCTAAAACTGATTGTGATGGAAGAGTAAAAAAAAAAATTCTAGAAAACGTTTGATGAAAAAAAAACATGAGAATTTAAAAAATATGTATACATTATAGGGATGTCCTTATATTCAGTTTTTTTGAAATTCTGAGATGGAAAGGCATCAAATGGTTCTACATAGAAAAAAAAATGTTTTCCTATTTTTTTCGGATTTTTATTTCACCCTCCTGGTTACCCTATTTTCACTTTAAGGTACTAACTATGGGGCTAGAGTGATTCCTATAAAACGCGAAAAAACAATCTGAAGGTATAGATAAGATTTAGACGAGAAAAAATAGTATTGAAGGGGGGGTATATTTTCCCTCGTTTAGGTGGGAGGGGTAGTTTTCTCAAAATTTTGATCAAAATAGACAAAAGCTATTATTTCAAAAACTATTTGAAATAAAAACTTTATTTAGAAAGAATATTATAGAATGGAATCGTTGCTTTAAAAAAAGCTAAGACCATTATAAGTGTTCCCGTTTTTTTTAAATAATTTTTTTCTGTTTTTGGCCAAATTTCTAGAAAATTACCCCTTCCGCCTGAACGGGGGGAAATAGACCCCTCCGATATAATTTTTTTCTCATCTGAGTCTAATCTAAACATTTTGATTTATTTTCGCGTTTTATAAAAATAATCCCTTAACCATAATTAGTACCCTAAAGTGAAAATAGGTAGACCAGGGGGGGGGGGGGCGAAATAAAAATCTGAAAAAATTAGGGAAATTGTTTTTCAATGTTTTGTATCGAGTGAGGGCTATCCAAGACTTCGTCCAATTTAAGAACCGCCCTAATATACATAATTTAATTTGTAATTCATTCTGTAATAGATTATCAACATTGAATGATATATATTTTCTAGCTGTAACCCGCGGCTTCACTCACCCAACTCCCTCCTCCCCTATAAGTTTGTGTACATATATAAACTCTCTCTTAAG
This sequence comes from Dasysyrphus albostriatus, assembly GCA_946251815.1. Lineage (NCBI taxonomy): Eukaryota > Metazoa > Arthropoda > Insecta > Diptera > Syrphidae > Dasysyrphus > Dasysyrphus albostriatus. Next base: position 76,768,274 of record OX276337.1, read on the forward strand.
AAGCTTTGTCCATTTTCAAGTAACTCCGTTGGGTATATTCAGGCGCCAACAGTTTTCTTGGACAACATTACCCAGGGTCGCCCAGTCCCCACGATCCTTTTTATACCGCTCATAAAACTTCTTTATAGTAGCTCTAATCACAAAGAAAAGTTATAAACATGCTAAGTCTTGGCATATCCCCAGATCTTTTTTCGTTGAGGTCCAATTAACATCTGAAGTAGAAGTAGTGAAATAAGGCCCAACGAATTTTATTTCAGAGTGGCAACCGTGCCTATGGCGATGAAATTTATGTTATATGCAAGGCAATCTAAGAATTCATATCAGTGAATGATTCCTCTGGATAGTTTACCACCGCCACTTTACCTTCGCCGCGCTAGTTTATCTCGAGAGCAGGTTAGGTAGTGTGAAATATGACGTAGTACTACCTATTTTTTTGCTTACAGGGTGCAATAAAACGGTGTCAGTAAATAAGAGGTGGTATAATTTGAATTTCACGTCAAGCCTACCTTAATTTGGCCAACAAAATGAAAAGGTACAAAAGTGAGCATTTTTGGATAGTGTTTCTCATTGCAAAACTTATAAAAGTGGTGCAGAAAGCTTAAATTTTGGTTAAAAAAATTTCACGAACCAAACACAATTATTTTACTTTTATAATTTTGCAAAAAGTACCCAATGTAGTTGAGGCTTTATTCTAAAATCAAAAAAACATTTGCGGCTAAACTAAAAGCAATTTTCATTCATGAAAAGATTTGTACTTTTTGTCAAAAGATGTGGCCTTTTCTATTAACTTTTATCTTTAAACGCGATTTTCCGCCAAGCTGAACGTTCTATTGCCATCAAAGTTGACACCTTCAAACAGGCTCTACGGCTAAACTAAGCTAGGAGATGCCACCTTTCAATCGGTGTATCGCATGATATGAAAAACCGACTTTCATCTTTAAACATGATTTGCCGCCAAACTAATCGTCCTAGAGGCATCAAAGTTGACACTACGAGTATTAAACATGTTTTGTGGTTAAACTAAACGTTCTAGCGACTTATAAGATTCATATTCGTGATCTAGGAAATGCCAGTTCAAATCTTGAAAAAAAAAGTTGGTAAAAAAAGTTTTTTTCCAAAACTTTCAACAAAACAGAATTGCGACTAAACTTAAAGTCCAAGCGACTTTAAAAATACGTATTCGTTGTCTTGAAGTATTATAGAAATTATTTTTAAATTATTACTGACCTGTTATTGAATAAAGCATATAGAAAGGAACTAAGATGTTCAAGGGTTTTTGTTGAACAAATCATTAAATGGGTCATTGAAGATGACAAAACCGCGGAGTGCTAATAAATGAGATGGTGCAATTTTTAGAGGGGGGTGTAAAAGCACCCTTTATCGTTTTTTTGTTTGCATATAACTCGAGAACGAAGCTAAATCTCCAGATAAAGCTTTAAAACTTTTTTTTGTAGAGAATAACGAAAAAACCATGGAAATGCATCATTCAAAAATTAAAAAAAAACTTCTGTTTATTAAATTTTTAAAAAAAAAATCCAATAAATGTGAAAAATCACATGTTTTGTTTTTTTTCCTTTTTGAATTTAACTCTTTTTGGAGCAGAGTTAGGTATAGGCAATGCTCCATATAAGAGAAAGAAAATTTAATTTTCCTTCAAAATAACTCATTCAAAAAGAGTTTTGTCAAAAATCGATGCAGGTACACCGCCACCACCATGGTACATGAAACATTTCCCCAAGTTTCATGATGGAACCAATTTTTCTTATTTGAAGGAATTTCTGTACTATTTTGCCTGTATTAAATTAAAAGATTAAAAACCTGCATTTTATTATGATTTTCACATATTTTTGTATTAAGCTATGAGAATATTAATTATTTATTCTCACTTCCTTAATTAAATGTAAATATTTTTGCTGTAACAAATAAGTATTGAAATAATGTCGATAAAAAACGCGATAAAAATCGAAAATTTGGCTTACTTTGAGAAAATGACTTGATCGATTTTTGACAAAACTTTTTTTGAATGAGTTGTTTTAAATTTAATTTATTTCCTTTCTCTTATATAGAGCATCACCTATATCTCTGCTCCAAAAAGACTTATAGGCAAAAAGAAAAGAAAAAAAAACAAAACATGTTATTTTTCACATTTTTTTGGAGCTTTTTTTTTAATTTAATACCTAAACAAACAATTTTTTTTTAATTTTTCTAATGATGCATTACGATGGTATTTTTTTGAATTCTCTACAAAAAAGATTTTCATTATTATCTTGAAATTTTGCTTTGTTTTCGAGTTATTTGCAAAGAACCAAAAAGGGTGCTTTTGCTACCCCCTCTCAAAACTGCACCATCTCATTTAATAGCACTTCGTGGTTTTCTCATCTTCAATGACCTTTTAATGATTTTTTCAATAAAAACCCTTGAACATCTTAGTTCCTTTCTAGTCTTAGTTATTAATTGGCTAGTTTTTTTTGGGTATATTCAATGCCTAAGGCTGTAACTTCAACATCCAACGCAAATTTGTTTAATTTTAAGAAAGTGACATGGCAGAATCCCTCCAACAGAAATGTATTTCCTTTCTCAACTGACAGCGAAATTACGATTTAAGCAATGAGAAAAATAAATAAGAATAGAAAGAAATTTCGAATATTCATTATTGTTGTTGTTTTAATAATGTAGTGTTTTTCTTCTTTGGGCCTATTCTTCACCCGCGACTCCATTGACCAATTGGATATAACTTCCACCCTTCCTTTTATTTATTTTGGTTTGGCCATTCAAAATGTATTTTCTTTTGTGCATGTATATGTCATTCCAGACCCACCTCCAGAACCTGCTCCGTCAGAGTCAACACTATCGTACAGACCACTAACAACATCTATGAAAAAGCTATGAAAAAAAATTTGATCCTTTGTCCCGGTTCCAGACCCACCTCCAGAACCTGATCGGTCAGAGCCAACTTCATCATACAGATCACCAACAAAATCAATGAAAAAGTAATATAAAAAATTGATCCTTTGTCCCGGTTCCAGACCTCCAGCACCTGCTTCCTCAGAGCCAACTCCATCATACAGATCAACAACCAAATCTATGAAAAAGTAATATAAAAAAATTGATCCTTTGTCCCGGTCTCAGACCCACCTCCAGAACCTGCCTCCTCAGAGCCAACTCCATCATACAGATCAACAACCAAATCTATGAAAAAGTAATATAAAAAAAATTGATCCTTTGTCCCGGTTCCAGACCCACCTCCAGAACCTGCCTCCTCAGAGCCAACTCCATCATACAGATCAACAACCAAATCTATGAAAAAGTAATATAAAAAAAATTGATCCTTTGTCCCGGTTCCAGACCCACCTCCAGAACCTGCTTACTCAGAGCCAACTCCATCAAACAGACCACCAACAAAATCTATGAAACATTAATATAAAAAAAAACTGATCCTTTGTCCCGGTTCCAGACCCACCTCCAGAACCTGCTTCCTCAGAGCCAACTCCATCATACAGGCCACCAACCAAATCTATGAAAAAGTAATATAAAAAAAAATTGATCCTTTGTCCCGGTTCCAGACCCACCTCCAGAACCTGCTTCCTCAGAGCCAACTCCATCATACAGGCCAACAACGAAATCTATGAAAAAGTTATATAAAAAATTGATCCTTTGTCCCGGTTCCAGACCCACCTCCAGAACCTGCTCGGTCAGAGCCAACTCCATCATACAGGCCACCCACCAAATCTATGAAAAAGTAATATGAAAAAAATTGATCCTTTGTCCCGGTTCCAGACCCACCTCCAGAACCTGCTTTCTCAGAGCCAACTCCATCATACAGGCCACCCACCAAATCTATGAAAAAGTAATATGAAAAAAATTGATCCTTTGTCCCGGTTCCAGACCCACCTCCAGAACCTGCTTCCTCAGAGCCAACTCCATCATACAGGCCAACAACCAAATCTATGAAAAAGTAATATAAACAAAAAATGATCCTTTGTCCCGGTTCCAGACCCACCTCCAGAACCTGCTTCCTCAGAGCCAACTCCATCATACAGATCAACAACCGAATCTATGAAAAAGTAATATGAAAAAAATTGATCCTTTGTCCCGGTTCCAGACCCACCTCCAGATGCTGCTTCCTCAGAGCCAACTCCATCAAACAAGCCAACAACCAAATCTATGAAAAAGTAATATAAAAAAAATTGATCCTTTGTCCCGGTTCCAGACCCACCTCCAGAACCTGCTTCCTCAGAGCCAACTCCATCATACAGGCCACCAACCAAATCTATGATAAAGTAATATAAAAAAAATTGATCCTTTGTCCCGGTTCCAGACCCACCTCCAGAACCTGCTCGGTCAGAGCCACCATCATCAAACAGGCCACCAACCAAATATATGAAAAAGTAATGTAAAAAAAAATTGATCCTTTGTCCCGGTTCCAGACCCACCTCCAGAACCTCCTCTGCAAGACCCAAATCCATCATAAACATCAACAAAAAAATCTATGAGTAACAAAAAATAAACAACTACACGCAACACCTACATCTTCCAATAAATTATAATAACCGCTGCGCCGGTGTACAAACCCTACTTCATCAATCCGTTTTTAGGACTGATGGAGTATGGCGAACTACCTGCGACCGCGACCCCATTGACAAATTGGATATATCCCCCACCCTTCCTATATTTACTTTGGTTTGACCAATCAAAAACTATTATCTTCCTTGCTTATACTGCTCTTATTCCATATTATTCCTCCTATTGTTGCCAACTCAAAACTCAAATAATTTTAGTTTTCGTAACTTAGACCCAGGAGAACTATTTCCATACAGAACTATTTATTTTTAGAACTTTGACTTTTCAGAACCTAGCCTTTTCAGAACTTATTCTTTTTAGAACTTAGACTTTTCAGAACTCAGACTTTTTAAAACTCAGTCTTTTCAGAACTTACTCACGCATGACTTAGCCGTTCGGAGCTTTTGTTTTCCAAACTTAGTGACTATTTCGTATTTTTGTGTAGGTACTTATATTTTTCATCGAGGCTTATTTCAAATCGCAGTTTGAAAAGAGTTATTCGCTAAATAAGGTTGTGCTTTGGTGGGTTGTTGTATGAATAAAATGTATTTAGTTTAGCCAAAATATATTTAAACTGGTCTTACTGGTATCGACACTGCAATCATTGGAAAAGGCATTTTTCTAACCATCAATACCTTTAATACTCGTAGCAGTTCAGTTCAAATCACTGTATGAACAAAGTTATTTGCTAACTAGTGTAATAATTTGGTGCAATGAACATGGTGTGAAAGAAAACCTTTAAAATCTAACTTGTAACGACTTAACAATTTTTAATATGTACCTTAAGTTTTTCTAACTATTTAACAACGATTTGTTAAATTTTAGTTACACTTTGGCTTTGTGGTACAGAACGGGGGGAAATTGTCAATTCCCCTATTGCTAAAATTGGAATTAAACCATGTTACCCTTTCCTTTGGTGGTACTGAACTTATAATTACTTGTTAAATATTGTAACGACGCTCACATTGGAACTCTAACGACTCTCGAATAAAAGAAGCACCGAATTCCGGATTATACATGACACAAACCAACCTACGGAGATCTTTGGTGAGCTTTAGAACTCCAATATTAAACGTCAGAATGAAAGTTTAAATAAAATGGAGAATTTAAATAAAGTGAATAGGTTTTATAAACGAACCTGAGAAAATATTATGTACATTGGTGTTAGAGGTGGAATAAAACTTAAATTATCTGTGTTTATATAATTTATTGTGCTTTAACAGAATTTAATTACAAAAAGGGAACGTGACTGTGAACGCAAAAATAATTAAAGACAATGGGTAAAACTCTGAATGATTTAAATTTAGTTGAACTTAAGGCAGAACTGAACAAGCGAGGTCTTCCTACTGCAGGGAACAAAGAATGATCGCATTACTCGTCGGCAGGAATATATAAGAAAACGTAGAGAAAACCCAAATACATTGATATTCGACATCTAAATGGAAGAAGAGCAAGAACAAGTAAGATCATTGGATATGAGCTATATAATGTCTCAGCTGCTTGCCAAATTTGAAAAGAATCTTTTAGAACGTCAAAGCCAAGAACAAAAGAACGAACCAACGATTCGAACAACAAAGCCAAGAAAACAGCAATGAACAAAAGAATCTTTTCGATTAGCAAAGCCAAGAACAACGCAATGAACAAAAGAATCTTCTAGAACAATTAAGCCAAGAGCAAAAGAATCTTCTAGAACAACAACGAAGTGAACAAAAGAGTCTGTTCGAAAATCAACAGAAAAAACTTTTTAAACAATTCCAAAAACAGACAAGTCTGCTCGAATGTAAGTTAGATGCCTTTGACAACAGAACTGTTGCTCTTGACGAGCGTGTTGATTAACAATTTTCGACTGTCGAAGCAAAGCCCAAAAAGTTAGAAGATAAAATCGAATCTATTACCAAGGAATCGGACAAAGTAAGGAAAATGAAGGTTCGAGAAAGTCCTGGTGACTGCCCTAGGAGAAAGGAGATGCATCCACCAACCTTCGATGGACACATTTCTTGGTCAATCTTCAAGAGGCAGCCCCAGCAACGAATGGCTGGAACGAGGAAGAAAGATATAGTATGCTTTGCAGCTGCTAAGCTGCTACAAATCATACTGGTAGATAAGAATGAAAGCTTCAGAATTCTTGTTCAGGCCATTGACAAACGCTTTGGAGATGGACATATGCAAGAAGTCTTCCGCGTTCAACTCAATACTAGAGTCCAGAAAAGAGGAGAAACTCTGCAACAGCTCCAAGCAGACATCGAACGGTTGGCACATCTGGCATATCCGGCTGCAGGGGATGAAATCATGAACCAATTCGCAACAGAAGCCTTTGTCCGTGCTGTATCTGATATCAAGCTTCAGCAAGCAATTAAAACTGCTGGAAAACGCACACTTCCTGAGGCATTAGCATTCGCAGCAGAATAGGCTTCTCAAGGAGTCCATCGCGTAAGAGAACTGGTAATTGAGTAGTGTTCATGCCAGAGGACAGCGTTGCAAAGGAACCAGAGAAATGGACCTGCTCGATGTTGAAGTTGTAACAAGACCGGACATCTCCAACGTCAGTGCAGATTACCACCAAGAAGACCTGCATGTCAACATTGTGGAAGCAGAAATGGGAACAATAACATCAATACTCCAACTCTTACTGTTTCCCAACCGGGAAACGCGTAAGAACCAACTTCGAGGGCAGAACCTGGTTTCTGGTATCGATGGCCCCAGAACCACCATTAAAGTCTCGCAGACTAAGCGAAACAACAAAAGTCTGAGTGTGAAGGAAATATTAAACGGCAAGAAATAAGTGGCTACGATCGAAACCGGTGCCACTGCCTCCACTATTGCAAGAGACTTAGTGAAGATGACATGGTGGCATAACACCAACACCTATCGACTGCAAACCGCAACAGGAGGGATAGCCAGAGTATACGGGGAAATTCGCCCTACGATCCGTTTGGCAGAACTGGAGTTTTCACATCTAGTTCTGGTAGCAGATATATGTGACGAGTGCATCGTCACATATATCATCATCATCGGCTTTATAAAAGAGCACGGAGTAATCCTTGATATCGGGAACCAAGTTCTTAAGTACCGAAATGTTTGAATTCCTATGGTTTATGGCAATGAAACTACATGAACTTTGAAGACTGTCATGAAAGAAGATATATGCCTGCCACCTTTTTCGGAAGTGTTTGTTTGGACAAGAATAAAAGGTGATTTGCGAAGCCATCGATACCCTATGGTGGAGCCAGACTCTGAGCAGTCTTCCCAAAATATCATTCTAAGGAAGACTCTTGTGGCACCTAACAACAACATGGTGCCCGTACGGATACTTCAACGTCAAACCGTACGAAGTCAAGTTAGAAAAGGAGTGTTGGAAAGTTCCTTGTCCACAATAACTAAGATCACATTAAGTGGACACTCAAGAATCTGCGGACCCGAGGAAATTGAACTCTATGAAGGCAAAAATTCTCAAGTCATCCAATTTAAGTGAACGACAGCTTAGTGTTGCTGGAAGCTTCCTTCAAGAGTACGCTGATATACTCTCTTCATCTAGTGGGCAGTATGGTCAAACACAGCTGGTGTAGCATGGAATCAACAAAGCAGACGTAAGACCGATTCGACAACCAGCGAGACGTCTCCCGTTAGCCAAACAAGTTGAAGAGATGATATCGACAATGAAGAAAGATAGGCTAATCGATTTTGTGTGGACTATCGGAGGCTGAACGATGTGACAAAGAAAGACAGCTACCCACTGCCCAGAATCAGTGATACTCTGGATGCAATGGAAGGAGCTGAATGGTTCTCTACTTTGGACTTGAAGAGTGGTTACTGGCAAGTAGAAATTCATCCTGAAGATTACCACACGAAATGGTCTATGGCAGTTTAAAGTAATGCTTTTTGGACAATGCAGCGCTCCGCCAACGTTTGAGCGATTGATGGAACGCGTTTTACAAGAACTTACTGGGAAGTCTTGCCTAGTCTATTTTCCTGATGTAATCGTTTATAGTAAGACATTTCACAAACATTTTGGGAACTTTAACGCCATGTTCCAGAGGCTTCGAGAAGCAAACTTGAAATTAAATCCAGACAAGTGCGAATTTTTCAAGTCTGAGGTAAAATACTTGGGACATATCATTCCCTCCCAAGGACTAATCCTGAAAATGTAGACTCTGGTTTTGGCTTATCCAACACCAAGAAAACCTTTCATTATCAACGCTGATGCAAGTAACGTGGGAATTGGAGCCGTACGATCGCAAGTTCATGATGGAGAAGAGAAGGTCATCGCTTATTACGGCAAGGTACTCTCAAAGTCAGAAAGAGATTATTGAAAGAGAACTTCTAGCTCTAGTATCGGCTACAAAACACATCCATCCGATGTTGTTTCCCAGGTTTTGTTGACCTAGACGTTCATGACAGGTGCACAACGAATCATAGACATCATTGATTCATCGGATGTTGGCTTAATTATTTTGAAAAGCATTTGAAACATACCGCCTTTTCTTACTCCCACTGCCACAACAGTTTCACCATCGAACAATTTAAAAGAATGTTTGTCTGACCAGCTTGTGTAACCATTATCCATAGCGTTAGTCGATTGGAACAAATTTGCAACTAAACTAAATTTCCATCGCCAAGAACAACATCGATTGGTTTATCCAATTCAATAAACCAATCACGACGTCTGCACATGTGATTATTAGCACTTGAATCTACAAACCAGGCTTCACACAATGATGCTGAAAAATGCTTTATTCCCATCTGATGGTTTCTGCTTCTGTACTTTACAATAGCGTTTCCAGTGGCCAGTTAGTCCACATTTAAGACACTTGCCAGGTCGCTTCAGTTTGTCCTTCTTCTTAAAACTTGCCAAATCTTGATTCTTGATTGCACCACTTCGTTTTGTAAATAAAGCTTCACTCATTGCAACTTCGCCTAGATTCATATTATCAACTCCAAGTCGGCTTTCTTCAACCAAGAGTCAGTTTGTCAAGTTGTTAATCGTTTAGTGTTCCTTAGCAGTTGAATCCCATGCCGTAGAAAAGAAGGCAGCGTCATCAGTATTTTCTTAATCAACATACTCTTGTCTATGGTGACACCGGCTATCTTTAATTTTTGTACCAAATTTTATATCGTTAATATGTGGGCTGGGTTTTTCTGGTAAAGGTAGTACTGCTTTTCCAAAATATGTTTTGCTGAGTCGTTGGTTTGCTCGCAAATTGAATGCAACTTGTCCCAGATTTCTTTTGATGAGGAGTAATTGCACAAATGAATTAAAACCTTCGAACCACATGAGTTTACAATAACTTTCTGAGCTTTAGCATCGTTTTTATACCATGCTGCGAATTTGGCTGCTTCAGCACGTAGCCGTAACGTTCCAATGCCATTAGGATTACACGCACTTGGAATTACCACATCATCCATTGTGATGGATTGATGAACTTTTCAATTTTTGACATGACATATCCTTTCCATTTAATTCTATCGGTGCTTCTAGAAGTACTCCCAGCAATTATCCGAAAAATATTTTCAATTGCAATTACTAATCACCGAATTGATTTACTGTAATGACAATCATTTGATTTGGGTGATCCTCACAAAAACAAATGTTGCAACGTTATTTCTATATTACTCTTCTTCGTATAACTGACAACCTATTCAAATTATTCGTTAATAGAGTTTGAAAAGTAATATCTACCAAAATAACTAAACGAAACTCATACAGAAAAGATGTTTATTTAATGACACACAATTTTTGAATGATAACATAAACACGAAAATGTTTCTACAATAAAAAAAAAACAAATCAACTTAGCCTAATCATTAGGAATTCTTATCTTGTTGATATAGTTAACAGTGGATTTTTGTAAAAGCATTCATGTACGTTGAACTGAACTTAATACAAATTGCGTATGACAAGGCCCTCAATACTTCACTGATGAGTCCAAGTGAGTAAGTCGGATGAAACGCCAATAAGTGAGACTAAAGGCCATAAAAAGCTATTTTGAATCAATAATTCAACAAGTCCAATCCTTAATGCTAGGTCTTCTACTTGGCTGATTTATTTCAGTAGTATTTATATACGATTGATGAATGCAAGTCTCCTTAAACAGATTAAAAAAAGAGCAAAATAAGCATAAAGCTAAAAAACCATCCAAATAATGAAAAGCTAAAAAAATATTACCACACACTTGTAAAGCTGTTTGTACAAATGTTGAATTGATTCGCGAAAAAAATTATTCTAACTTATTTATCAAAAGGCAATATAAAAGAAGAATGAAGAGCAATTTAGTATTTTATGAAACACAAGTAAGCTAAACGTAAAAGAAACTATTGTTGAAAATATTCATCTAAAAGATTATAAATATATTTCGAACAATTTTAATAAATATTTTAGTGATATATCTGAAATATTGAAGCCATCCATTGATTCCTTAGGTGATTATAATTGTTATAATCAACATTGTCTTGATGCCGAATACTTACAACCAAATAGCTTTGCTTTTAGTCCTAAAACATCTTTTGAAACCTACAAAACTATTTTATCGTTAGAAAATAAATACTCTTGCACTTCAGATGGAGTATCAAGTAACTTAAAAAAATTGCGTTTTATGTTTCAGATAAAAAAAAAATTGCTAACTACCGACCTATTTCTATTCTCCTTACTTTAAAAAAAAAAAATTGAAAAACTTATTATCAATAGAATGACTTCTTTCCAAAATAAAAACAGATTTTTTGTGAAAATCCAATTTGGTTTTCGTTCAGGAAAATAAACCGAAGATGCAATTCTTAGGCTATGCAATCAGCTTTATGGCAGCTTAAATAATAGTAAATCTACAATGGCTCTCTTCATCGATATGACAAAAGCAATTAATATGGTTGACCATTAGGTAAGTTGTGTAATGCAGGATTTAGGGGAATCATTTTTCAATGGTTGAAATCTTACTTAAAAGGAAGAGTTCAAAAATTATTATAAATGGTACACAAATTGAAGCTTCTTTTTTTTTAAAAAATGGAGTACCACAGGGATCTGTACTCGGCCCTCTGTTTTTCCTTGTATATAAAGGGTGGTTTAATTTTAAGGGTCAAGCTTTTCTTTCAAATAACCCCAAAGAAAGATGTCCAACGGTGTGAAATCACATGAACGTGGCGGACAATTGGCATCGCCACCACGTGAGATAATACGGCCATTGAATTTGTCGCGCAAAAGAGCCATTGTTTCGTTAGCTGTGTGGCAAGTGGCACCATCCTGTTGAAACCACATGTCGTCCGCATCCATATCTTCCAATTCGGGCCATAACAAGTTCGTTATCATATCAGCGAACACCATTCACAGTAACTGCCTGACCGGCCTCATTTTGGAAAAAATACGGCCCGATGATGCGGCAGCTCATAAACCACACCAAACATCCACCCTATGTGGGTGCATTGGTTTTTCGACAATCACTCTTGGATTATCATTCGCCCAAATGCGGCAATTCTGTTTATTGACGAATCCACTGAGTTGAAAATGTACCGAAAAATTGACCGAAAAAATCACGAAGTGCACGATATGCATTTTTATTTGAACGCCCATTTACATAATAAGCCTGAATAACTTTAACGCGTTGCTCGTTTGTGTATCTTTCCATGGTTCAAATTGAGTTAGTCTGAAATTGAGAAATGTCAAATGAAATGCAGGAAAAAACTTGACGTTTAGGTGTGGTTCCCATTCAACATCGGTCCTTAAAATCTAACCACCCTTTATTAACTCAATTTTTAAACTTCGAATTAATGGCCTTCGACGGCATTTGCAGATGATATAAAATTTACCTACCAGTGAAATTCGGATCTTAATTGTAAGACCTAGAAGTTTTAAGAACTTGGTTCTCAAACCATAAGTTAATATTAAGTGAAAAAACTAAGTTCATGACCTTTAAAATATCAATTTTACAATTTGTTTTTTCATGCTTCGAATTGTAGGCATTCCCATTCATGATTGTGGTAAACCTAATTTCCAACATAAATATTCTTGTTCTGATTCTTGTTTCAAAATTGATTCAGTGAATTACTTTAAATATTAAAATAAATACATCGATTCTAACCTTAATTTGAAAGACCATAGCATCAACATATAAAATCATTTGATGCTCACAACTCGAAAAATGTACCTTTTAAAACCTTTCTGCTCTAAAAAGGTTCTTACTTCAATATATTATGGTCTTGCGCACTCTAAACAACAATACGGATTATCTAGCTGGGGTGGGTCATATACAAATACTTTTAGACCTTTAGTGATTGCTCAAAAACATCTAATTTAAATTATTTAAAACAAAAATCCTTATACTGAAAGTTAGCCTTTATATTTATAAGGAATTCTACCTATGAGACATCTTCATATTTTTAAAGTACTAAAAGAATTTTTCAAGCAAAGCGGCAATATTCCTAGCAGAAACTCGCAATTATATAATCTTAGAACTAACAACATGCACCTTGTCAATGAACCCACTGCCCACTAAACTCATTTCCCTAACTTTTATACTGCCTCAGCACCAAAGTCATTCAATAAATTACTTGTCTATCAGAACAATTCAAAACTTAAACTCTTTCTTAAAAAGAGTAAAAGACTTCACAATTTCCCAATTGACTTAAATTCTATTTATAACAATTTTTGAATTTTGTGTCATAATTTTATAATCATAAAAAAAATATATTATTTTGCTGTTTTCGTTTTTTTTCTCAATTTTTTGATGAATAATTATCTACCATATACTCCTTTTTATAAATCATTAAAATTATCTTTGTTATATTTACTGATTTGCTTGACTTAATGAATAAAAATAAATAAATTTGGTTGCACAACAGCTCGTGGAGAACCAAGGCCTAGTGATTTACAACTCTCAACCATTTCTGTGTGCGTATTTTTGGCAGGAATGGAGGGGACCTACAATTTTTTCCCGAGTCCGAACGGCTAGATGAGAAGCACTTATTCATGACAAGTAATACTCTTGGAGGATTTGTCAGTTCCTCGCAAGAGGCAGTACCTCGGAAAAGAACATTTCTGGTTTTAGGTGGCAGCGGCTGGGAATTGAACCCAGACCTTTGGCATGATAGTCCTACATACTAACCATCATGCCATGAGGTACTACAAAAAACTTAACACTTAACAAAACTTAATGAATTATTGTTTATTATTTATATATTGCTGATTGTCACCCCACAGTTTTTAATTTTTGCAAATTCAACTCACTAATGTATCATTCAACACTAACTTACAAGTTAAAGAATGATAAAATAAAAATAAAAAATGATATGATGGAAAAGTGAAAGAAAAAAAATGTTTCTTAATCTTAATCTTAATCTTGGCGGAGCAAAATCGCATCGTCACCTCCAAGTGGTGCCCGCTGGATAGTTGATTAGGTGAACTAACGACGAGCGTTGGATCTATTGGATCCAAGAGCTGAGACACCTGAGTTACCTTCTCAGGAACTAGGAGCGTAAGATAAGACATCGCTCTGAAGAACCAGCTTTCCATGAAACCCAAAAGCGTCTGACGCATAATGTGCGGCTCATTGGTCAGCGTCTGATCTCATAGGGCGGCTGTATTTAAGACCTTGAATAGAAGAATAACTAAGCTATTTATGGGTAACAAACAAAAATTACACAAAAAAAAAAAAAAATATGGCAATGAGTAAAACAAATAGATATATTACACCAGGTGGCAGATAAACTGGTAAATCAACTCTCTTCGGAGATCGGTCCTACGGATTCTGGGGAGGACCAACTATTGCTAACAGGAAAAAGACGGAGATCTAAAACACTAAGGGCTCCACCAAAAATATTCTCAAGGGTTACTCCATCGAAAACCCTTACCGAAAAATCAAATGACAAAGAAGTCATTAACGAAAAAGGAACCAAAATCTATGACAAGATCGAAATAAAAGATCCGCAGTGTTCCAAGAAAAGCAACGAGATCCACCAAGTTGAATCCGAAAATTATTTCGAGGAATGGCAAAAAGAAATAATAGCCAGAAAAAAACTTGAAGTCCTCGTTGAAAGTCTTCAGCAACAAGGCTAGGCAAGAAGACCTCAAATAATGACAGCAAGACTAGTCCAAAAATACTTGTAGTGAAATACCCACCAAAAACCATTGAATTTCATACTGATGAGGAAGAGCTCCTTCTTGATACAGATACTAACAGAAATAAACGTAATCGTATAATAATATAATTAAATTAAAACTTAACACCGGATCAAATGAAATAGCTTTAAATATGCTAAAAATGCGAATAAATTAAAAGGCACAGGTGCATACATCCAACGATATCCTAGCAAACAATTGCAGCTTAAGCCCCAGATCCTGCTTGGATACAGAAAATTAATATAAGTAAGCCAACTGAAGTTGTAATGATAAAAACAACACTTTGGTAATAGGAGACAAAACGTTTTATTTAAGTAATAATATTATATTAAAATATAAAAACAAGAAGGGAGAGACGGAGCTGCAAGAAATGTTTGGTGAAATTAAAAATTAGAAGCCGTCAGTCTTAGTATCTTTCATTACAAAATCTTACTTTACAATATTTCAGGATTAAATAACAAAATATTATTTGTAGATTTTTTAAATTATGTTAAAAATGTTGATATATTTTTCTTGTTCGAAACGCACATTACAAAAGAAAATTCAAATAAATTTAACAACTATTTTCCTAGCTTTAAGCTTATTTGGGGTGAAGCAATTTAATTTTCTGTTAAGGGGCATGCAAGTGGAGGAAGTCTGTTTGGAATTAAAACATCACCATTACAAAATTATGACTTCGAGGAATGCGAGGGATTTACTGTTGTTAAATGTTTAAACCAGCATAGTATGTACATTGTTCCATACTATATTAATTGTAACAAGTGGGCTTTGTGTACAATGTGAAATGTACGATTTCTTCATTTTAAATGGTTGTACCAAAGGAGATATTGAAGGACATTACACCTTAGTTGGAGGGCAAGGAAAAGCCGTTATTGCCTTTTGTGCCGTAAATAATGAATGGATTGAACGAATCTGAAAATTTGAAGATCATTGTAAAACATTTTCAGATCACATGCCTATCGTCGTGGAATTTTCATGTGAATATTTAGTCCAACATATCAATCTAAAATTATTACCTCGTTTAAAATAGAAAACCGATAGTACAGTTTCTTACCAACGTAATTTGAACACCTTGATTTCATCAAATGAGATGAGAACTGAGTCTGCAGAAGCATTATCCAATCAACTAACAGAGTATAAATTATAAAAATACGTTTAAATTGTTATTAAAAAAAATATTTTTATTTATTAATTCCAAAACGTCTTAACAGATAACTTCGAACTAAAGTTTGAACATAAAATATTTTATTAACATGAAAACGTAAAAATGCAAGATTGCATTTCCCCCAGTTTTCTCGTTACCTGCGCGTGTGTACCCGGTGACCACTGTCAGAACTCGTGAACCCGGATAGTTTCTGATGCAATGGGACAAATCGTGGGAAGTTGCGGGATATTTGATATTATGAATATTGGAATATTGTAGTACCTCGTGGCATGATGGTTAGTGCGTAGGACTAGTAGGTTGTAATTAGTTTGTAATTAGTTTTAATTAGCTTTAATTTATTTGTATTTTTATGTAGTTTGTAAGTTTTATATAAAACCAAAAAAAAAAATTAAGACAATGATACCGAGTTTTTTGTAAATTCTTCTCGGTAAAAAATTAAACCGACCTGGATTTAGTATTAAGATAGTTCTAGGGCCAAAAGGCATTAGTATTAAGTTATTATAGTTTAACTTAGAGCGTCCGACTGGGGCCAGTAAGTTAGTTTTAAGATATTGATAAGTAGACTAGTTTTTATGAATTTTTGTCTAGCTTTAAGATAGTTTTAAGGAAATTAAAAAAATAAAATGAATTTCAAAAAAAAAAAGTGCGTAGGACTGTCATGCCAAAGGTCTGGGTTCGATTCCCAGCCGCTGCCACCTAAAAACAGAAATGTTTTTTTCGCGAGGTACTGACTCTTGCGAGGAACTGACAATTCCTCCAAGAGTATTACATGTCATGAATAAGTGCTTCACATCTAGCCGTTCGGACTCGGCCCGTCCATTCCTGCCAAAAATACGCACACAGGAATGGTTGAGAGTTATAAGTCACGAGCCACGAGTCCACGAGCTGTTGTGCCACCAAATTTTTTTTTTTTGAATATTGCTGTTGTTAACTCCTCCCTGCTTAAATCTGGATGCCCTCATCCAGCAATTAAAAGAAAGGAGCGTCATAGAGCTTGGGGATGCTGGGACAGCTCATGTGATTTAAAGTAGGGATGAAAATTGGCTTGAGGGTTCTAGGGGTTCCCAAGACTTCAGGTGCTACTTTTTGATGGGTCTCGTCATGTTTAATTGTTACTTGTGTTTGCTTCCTTTTCACAAAAATCATTACCACTATGATGCCCATGATGATCATTTCGGAAAGATTTGATCCTTGATTCCGATTGTTGCATTGTGGAATTTGATAAGGAAGCTTCCGTTCAGAGTATGTTCGATTCCATCTATTATAATGTTGTCTTGAAATTGGTTAAGGAAAATCACGCCTGTCTCTATCATCTTGATACTGGGAATGTGTTAAGCGTTTGTAACGGGGCAGAACGAGTTGCGACTGTGAGCAAGTTGGGTATGCAATCTAAATTAATAATTTCTTTGATATTTTCTGAATAACAAACAGACAAACTGTTCAAAGTTCTACATATTTTTTCGATATTATAAAATTTGTTTTCACATATTAATATTTGACAATTGTTTTCATTCGGTATTTTAATTACTTTGTTATTTCTCTTTATTGGCTTTAGGGAAAGTTTTTCTCAAATTCTTGACAATATAAACCAATATTGAGTTGTTCGTAAAAATTTTAACATTTGCAAATTCTAACGCTTCTTCCACCGTAATAAAGGAGAATTTTTCTTTACTCAGTGCTCTTATGGCAATATTTATTTCTTCATTTGACAAAATAAGATGAGGAAACCAGTTTCTACCAAGAAGTCTTCTTCCATGCTCTTGGGGTAATACGACGATTGGAAGATTAACACAATTTCCTCTGAATTCCACTTTTACATTGGCCTGTTCCAAAATCTGAAGCGACTGTTTTAACTACATTCTCAGAGTGAATTGAACCTCCTCGAGCTGGCTGTTAAACTCTCGGATCTTTTCCCAGGTTTGAAATGATATGAGAGAAAATCCAGCGCCCGAATCAACTTCCATTATCTCTATGACGCCATTAAGCTTTACTTTAGCTAAAACATTTAGCTGTGCTGTTCTGGATACGTCAATGTTGTTCAGTTCGAATAATCTTTGTCTTGGTAGTACAATATTATTCTGTAAAAAGTAGTTTCTTGCCGATTCTTCTTCTTTCACTACATTGCACTTGTTGCTAAAGTCTCTTTTTGAAAGAGTTTCTGCTTAAATGTCCGATCTTGCTGCAATAATCACATCTGCTGTTCTAAAATCTGCAATTAATAGCACTGTGACTACTATCTCCACAACGGTAACAAGGTTTTTGTCAGTCTGTCAGGGGTGTGAAGTTTTTCTTCATTGACCTGTGTACCTGCCAAATCGTATGGTTTTTTGAAATCCAGGTTAGATTCAACGAAAAAATGCTTTTTAAGTGACGAGTCCACAACGCCACAAACTATACGATCCCAAAGCATACTATCTTGAAACCTGCAAAACTACGGAGGTCATTGACAAATACAATTCGTCAGGTTATACGTCGTCGTTCGTCATTATACGATTTTATTCGATATTAGGGTCAAATAGGCATCAAGTTTTTCAACAATTTGGTCAAAAATGAAATCCTTTGGCGGTGGCTAGGAATCGAATAATCTCGTACACATCCTCTTTCGGACTTGATAAGAAAATTGCTTTCTTTTTAGCGTCATCTTTAATATCATGAGCTTCAAAGAAGAAGAGGGTGAAGCGACAGTGGTACAACGTGTTCTCCCACTGTTTATACTTTCGGTTGATAGTACTAAAAAACTAGATGAAATATTTAAAATTAAAACAATTCTAAACATCGTAGTTAGGATCAAACATCAAAGAAAGAGCACAAGGTTAATCCCTCAGTATAAACATTGTCAAGAATTCAATCACACCCAAACTTATTGCAAAAAAGAGCCAAGGTGTGTAAAATGCACTGGAAAACAACTAATCGTTGACTGCAACGGGAAAGGTGAAAGTGCACCGACGTGCATTAATTGTAGTGGAAATCACTTGGCAAGCATAGGGGCTGTGAAGAAGCTAAGGAATTACAAAAGCGACGATCAAAATCTGCCCAAACGCAATCAAACCAACCAAAGCAACTAGAAACCGTAATTCCCAAAACTTCCAAATCTACAAAAGTTCTAAAACCTAGTAAAAGGTTTAAAGGAAGAAAATAGTGCCAGTACCTTCGGAAAAAATACCAATGCAAGGAAATGCAGAAACATATGCCCAAATAATGGCAAAAAATGTACCCCTAAATAACGACACTGAAATATATCGAGTCTTTTCAATAATTTTGTCAAAAATTGAAGAACAATATGAAACAAATAAACTTATCTTTGATAGGTTAAGTAAGCTCCAAAATTATTTTTGACCCAAACCTCTTTCAAAAAATATATGATGGAAAAGCTAAAAATTCAAAGGTGGAATACCAACGGATTATGGCAAAACTTTGAGAATTGGAGATGTATATGAGGGGAAATGATATCGACATATGTTTGATATCAGAAACGCATGCTATAAATGAATTAAATCTTAAAATTCTCGGGTTTCATAACAACCACGCTTTTCACCCGTCAAACAAAGCAAAAGGTGGATTATCATTATATAAAAAGAGTGAATTGAACACTCAATAGACCTGAAAATAGAGCCAGAATCAATGCAATTGAGTAGTGTACAGGTTAAAACTAAAAATATTCCTCTCAATATCTCTTCCATATATTTCCCTCCATGTAGCAAAATTGATAAGAGTGAATTTAAGACTTTGATAAAGTTATTGGTGGTGACTTTAATTCAAAGCACACCTTTTGGGCCTCAAGATGCATATTTCAAAAGGGTCGAATGCTATATGAAGCAGGAATTGAAAATAATTGTGACTTTCATTCGACTGGCAAACCAACATTCTGGCCAACTGATCCATCAAAATTACCTGACCTAATCAATTTATTCATGGTAAAAGGAATACACTCTAATCATGTCAACGGCGTATACAAAGGGGGGGGGGGGGTCACGGGGTTATGAACCCCCCGAGAACTCAAAAGATATACGCAAAAAATAATAAGAAAAGCAAAAATATTTGCAATCTTAAAATATAATTTCAAAAAAAATAATGTTTATAACGGCTGATTTTTTAGCTGGTTTGGTTTTGGCAACACTGGTTTTGACAGCTGACGTGTGTTTAGTACCTTGTGTCACTGTCAAACAGCTTCAGTTTGGTTTGCAATTTAACCATGGATCGTCTTACAAATGAACAACGCTTGCAAATTATTGAATTTTACTATCAAAATTCGTGCTCGGTTCGAAATGTTCATCGCGCGCTGCTTCCATTTTATGGTCGGCATTCTCGACCTTCTGAGCAGTCTATTCGGAAGATTGTGACCAAATTTCGCACCAAATTTACTTTGTTGGACATTAAACCACCAACACGTTTACGTACTGTGCGTAGTGAAGAAAATATTGCGGCCGTATCAGCTAGTGTGACAGAAGACCGCGAAATGTCGATTCGGCGCCGTTCCCAGCAGTTAGGCCTTTGTTACAGCACTACGTGGAAAATTTTGCGGAAGGATTTGGGCGTAAAGCCTTTTAAGATACAGCTGGTGCAAGAACTAAAGCCAGCCGACCTACCACAACGCCGAATTTTCGGTGAATGGGCCGAGCTGGCCGAGGATCCGCTTTTTTATCGAAAAATTGTGTTCAGCGATGAGGCTCATTTTTGGTTGAATGGGTACGTAAATAAGCATAATTGCCGCATTTGGAGTGAAGATCAGCCAGAAGCATTGCAACAGCTACCAATGCATCCCGAAAAAGCCACTGTTTGGTGCGGTTTATGGGCCGGCGGCATTATTGGGCCATATTTCTTCAAAGATGATGCGAATCGCAGCGTTACTGTCAATGGTGAACGCTGCCGAGCGATGATAACAAACTTTTTTTTGCCCGAAATGGAAGTTCTTGACTTGCATGATGTGTGGTTTCAACAAGACGGTGCCACATGCCACACATCACGCGAAACAATGGCGCAATTGCGAGGCGAGTTTGCTGAACAGTTAATTTCACGTTTCGGGCCGGTCAATTGACCGCCTAGATCGTGCGATTTGACACCATTAGATTATTTTTTGTGGGGGTATGTCAAGGCTAGTGTCTATAGGGACAAGCCCGCTTCGATTGACGCACTGGAAGCCAACATCCATGCATTCATTCGTGAGATACCGGCCGATATGTGTGAAAGAGTATGCCAAAATTGGACTCAGCGGATGGGCTACCTGAGACGCAGCCGCGGTCAACATTTGCATGAAATTATCTTTAAACATTAAATTGCAAGGTTCAAACTATCGATTCAAATAAATATTTCATTCATTTTTTCGAAATTTTTGTGTTTTTTTTTTTTTAAAGTTCTAAACCTCTTAAAAAATCACCCGTTAGCTTTGGAATAGGCTACCTACTCATTATTGGTTAAGTTTATTTACCTTCTCCTATCAACATTTACAAGCCATTGCCCGAATAATACTATTGGGGTTTTACTTAAACAATTTTTTTTTGGTTAAGATTTATCAAATACACGATTCTAACCACTTGCATTCAGAACATTTTTGCATTGATGTATTTTTTGATTCAAAATCAATTTGGTAGATCTACGTTTTTGGCAGATATACACTCTTTAATTCTCCAAGTATTTTCAATATTGTTTTTGATCGGTTTAACTTACTTATTCCCCAATCTTATGGAACATCGTAATTAATGACCTATTAGTCAATCTAGAAGCGGATGGTTTCAAAGTTATTGCATATGCTGATGACGTTGCCAATCCAATATCGGGAAAGCATCTTCAAATCATAACAGAATTAATGCAAACCGCTCTCAACAAACTACTTGAATGGACAGACAAATGTGGACTAGGTGTTAATCCCCACAAAACTGAACTTGTCCTCTTTACAAGAAAATATAAAATTCCGAAGAATTAGAAAGGCCACAGTGGCACTTTTCTCCTGAAAAAAAGCTATTGGAAACAAATGGGGCTTGTCACCACATATCACCCACTGGCTATACACCGCGGTCATCAGACCGATACTCACTTATGGAGTGGCAGTATGGTGGACTGCTTTAGATAAAATAACTTATCGTGATAAGCTAAGCAAAGTACAGAGATCGGCTTGCATGTGTATCAGCGGAGATCTCCGTTCGACACCTACCGCTGCGTAAGACATACTGCTTAACATCACACCCCTCGATATATACACTAAAGAAGTTTCATCTTGCTCAAAGAAAACGTAATATCTACTTTGAATATCCGTATCTTCTCAGATAGCCAAGCTGCCCTTAAATCATTAAGATCTGTTTCTACAAACTCCGTAACTGCCCGAAACTGTCGATCGTCTCTAATGGAGATGGCAGAACAGTTCAACATTCACCTTTCTGGGTGCCGGGACACAGAGATATTCTAGGAAACTGTAAAGCCGATGAACTCGCCAGGATAGGAACCAGTACACCAATATCACCTTACAAGATGAATATTGGAATATCGATAGCTACATGTAAACTTATGCTTAAGCAAGATTCCATGATGATGACAAACAGCAGATGGAAAGGTATAACTACTTGTCTGGCGACAAAACTGATCTGGCCAACACTGGATCCGAAGCGATCGAAATGTTTGTTATCTCTGAGTAGATTGCATATTAGTTCCACAATTGGGGTCATGACTGGACACTGCCTGATAGGTTAACACGCCAATAGACTCGGTGTTTTTTCATGCAGAAGCTGCATGGACGAGGAGGAGGAAGAAACTATCCCACACCTTCTTTGCTCATGTTCTGCTCTGTCTCAAAGATGCAAAACACACTTAGGAAATTTTTTCTTTAATGATCCCAGAGACTTAAATAAAATCGACATTCACAGTCTCCATCGCTTTATTCAAAGCTCCAACTGGTTTAATTAACGAGGATTACCACAATCACAATGGGCCTATTCTGGCCTAAGTGTGTCAGCAGTTTTCCTGACAGCCACCTTAACCTAACCTAACCTAACTTACTTATTTTGTGAGAATTTTGTTCAAAATATCAAGGAAATCATCTTCGATAAAAAAAAAAAATGAATGAATGGATAAAAAAACTAACAGACGATATTATACGAATATTACAATGAAAACCAAAAATTTTACTTTAAACCGTATTCCATACACCACGGCCGTTCCGACTTAAACCCAGTACCAACGTGTTTCAGTATAGGTTACGTACGAATTACCAGTAAAAAAGGCGATTTAACTAGTTGAAATGTCGGTTTATATCGACTTTTTTGCATGTAAGAATACCTATACCTATTATATTACCTATACCACGGCCGTTCCGACTCAAACCCAGTACCAACATGTTTCAGTATAGGTTACGTACGAATTACCAGTAAAAAAGGCGATTTAACTAGTTGAAATGTCGGTTTATATCGACTTTTTTGCATGTAAGAATACCTATTTTGGTAATAGTTCATAGCTTCGAACTTAGACAAAAAGTCAGCAGCCTAAAAAGAAAGTCGAGAAAAGGATCGACTTTTATCGACATTTTTATTTTTAGTTCGATATTTTTTCTATCGTTAATTTCATTCTAACGCAACGTAACTTAAAATACATCGCTCTGCTTGGAATGTTTGAATGAAATCAACAAAAACTCTAATCATACATTCTTGTCTGACTTTTAAACACGAATTTAACAGTTACTATTAAGATCATATTAAAATTCGGGAGTAGATCAAAATTTTGTTTCCAAAACTCAGCTCTACAAAATTTGTGTTTTACACAGAAAATAATAAGGGAATTCATGCAACGTCGTAAGTTTACAAATTGTGTAAGAAGTTTGCATGAACGACCTTTGTTATACATTTGATTAAATGCTAGGTAATTCCATCAGAGTAAGAGTTACAATGACGTTTGGATAAGTTTAACCAGTTTGGTTAATTTTACGAAAAAAATCCCTTGATAACTTTAACAAAATTGTGTGAATCATTTCCCATACAAAATTTGACAGTTCATTAACCAAAAGATAAATTTAACACTAAACAAACCTCATTGAAAGCTTGCGAAAAAGTAAACAATCTCGAAAGAGTGAACAGGCTGGTTTTATTACCTCACTATATCGAGCGTCTACTGTATTTTATTTTAAGATTATTAAAAGGTAATTAAAAAAAGAAGAAAAATTACGCCCTTTTTACAATTTCCAAACTTCTCTTTATTTTGTCAAAATAATGTAAACGGAATTTGGAGAATATTGAGAAACAAAATTTCGAAAGAAAAGTTTTGCAAAACGAATTTTGACTTTGGTAAAATTTCGACCCCAACTCTTTATAATTAAAAAAAATGGTAACATTTGTGGGACCAGCAGAAATAAAAAAAAAGTACAAAAAGCGAAAAAAATGGAAACCGTGGATCAGTCTTTTAATTAATAAATTTATAAGAACTGAATTGGGTTTTGTTTTGGTATGACCTCCCCCCTAAGAAATGGAGCTGTATACGCCGCTGAATCATGTAGTAATTTCAGAGAGCTATGTATGACCTCTTGTCAGATTATTCTGTCGTCATACTCACTATGAGCGAAAGCCTTGTTAAAACTGGAAAATCACCCTTGTTAACAAACAGTAAACCAAACTGGGATGAATTTAAAAAAGATATCGAGGCAAATGTTGAGTAAAGGGTATTATTACAAACGCCTCTCGAGCGAATTTAAGATTTGTTCTTTCACCCAATGAATGGCGTACTTAATACTCGTATTTATGAGTTCCTCTTTAATGATTTGAATCTTATATTTGAGTGTAACAATCAATTCGCTATGGAGGTATTTATTTTCTCTTGTTTCTTTTAAAATTGTATTAGTGACCATTGTTATATTGTTTATTCTATTATTATACAATTCATTTATGACAATTTGATTTTCATTGTTCTCAACTAAGTTATTTATTTTATTTTCAATTTAAACAAGATCTTCATGGTCAGGGCTACCTGCGAGCCACTTCCATGCCGAACCTACAAAATTTAAAGATATTTTGTTTCTGTTAGGTTTAATATAGGCTAGTATGTCCTTTATTTGTATGAGTTCAAATTGAAGAAGAGGGAAAAGGATATGGGACTTGATGTTTGTTGAGAGAAGGGTAGTGTTGGCTTGGTTGGTAGTGAAATTTCCATTCTGAATTGCTAGCCCATTATTTATGGTAACAATTTGGGAGTCTGAGTAGTCCAATATTTGCACCTCAGCGCAAGCTATTGCAAGAAAAAACCTGAAATGTTATACGGAAAAGATTAGTTCCTAATGTTGCTCTTATGGATTATTTTTCCTGCTTCAGTAAGGACAGAAGTGTTCCTATCTTCCTTTACATTCTCGATTTTATATCGTACACTTAATTTAGAGCCTATTCTTTTATTATGCCTTACAAAAATTTCTTCTCCTACCTGGTATGTCTTAGGGGGCTGACGTGATTTGTTATGAATCTGAATGTCTTTTAACTGTTTCTCTTTTATCCTTTTAATATTACTCTTTCTTGCCTCTTCGGATAAATCGGGAGAAATTCTCTGATCACGGCCAAAAAACAATTCTATTGGTTTTTTTTCCTGTGGTCGAATGGATGTTGGAATTGTATTCGTAGAACGAACTTCCAAGCAGCTCATTAAATTCAGTGATCTGAAATTCGGAACTCACACATCGCATGATTTCTGATAAAGTAGTATGAAATCTTTCTACCTGGCCATTAACCTCACTCTTGTATGGTGGAGTTTTGTAAACTGTTATGTTGAGTTCTTCCATCATGGCTCTAAGGGATATTGAATTTAAGGATTTTTCGTTATCAATGACAACGTGCTCAGGGACACCGAAGTGGAATTTTATCCCATAAGGGTTGTCGTATGTCTTCTACCGACCGGGAGTTTATAATTTTTGCGTGAGCTAGTTTCGAAAATTTGTCTATTGCAGTGAGGACTAGAAAGTTTTGTGTGGAGCAAATATCTATGTGAATAATATGTCCTGGATAGGAAGGAAGGAGTGTTTCATTTATATTAATCTTATAAGGGTGTCGCTCGTACTTGTTTTCTTTACAGATTGTACAGCACTTGAGAAAATTTTGTATTCTTGCATTCATCCTTGGAGAGCAATATTTTTGTAAGATTTGAAGCCTGTTCTCACATGCATTCCTATGAGCTGTTCTGTGTGTTTTGAGGATGATTTCTACTTGTTCTGTCTCGGTAGGAACGTCAATTACTTCAAATTGAGTATAACGTATTCTGTAGTTTATAAACTGGAGTGGGTAGAGTTCTTGAATGATAGCCACAGTTGACTCATCTGCTTTAAGACCATTTATTAAATTAGGGTTTAGATATCGCTTAAAAATACCTATTATTATTTCTTTGGTGTACTTGGATTCTGTAAAGATATGACGGTTATAATTAGGGAAGGGTTGTTTAAGTTGGTAATTTGTTGCTTGGCCAATTGTAAGTATGAACTGGTTTCTGAACACATTAATGGGGGCTTCGACTGACGGAATAAGGTTGTGGGATGAACTATCATCACTATGAAGACTTGCTGTCATTGAATTTATTTCAAATCGTGGCGGTCTAGACAGACTATCCGCTACGACGTTCGCTCTTCCGGGTTTATACTGGAGCTCATAGTTGTATTCTTCGAGCTTCACCTTCCATCTTTTCATTTTGGTGTTTGAATTTTTGTTGCTTAGGGCGAAAGTGGAAATTTCGAAGAGAGCCGAGTGCCCATATGATGGCAAGCATTTCCTTCTCGTTGGTGGCATATGATTTCTCGGTATCATTTAATGATCTGGAAAGGTAAGAAATTGGTCTATTATCCTGTGAGAGAACTGCACCAATGGCATAGTCCGATGCATCAGTGGTGAGATGAAATTCTTTCTAAGAGTCTGGGTAGGCAAGCATAATTTCATTGGAAATTAGAATGTTCTTTATTTTTTCAAAGGATTCTATGGCTTGTTGGTTTAAATGGATAACTTTATTTTTCGATTGAGTTTTGGACACTCGTCCATCTTCCCCTCTCAGAAGGGATGTCAGGGGTTTTGCGATTTTCGCATAATCTTTGATGAACCTACTATAGTAACCCGACATACCAAGAAATTATCGTAGATCTTTTGATGTTTTGGGAAGAGGAAAATTTGCTATGGTACTAACTTTTCCAGGATTTGTTTTGATACCATCTTCCGAGATGACAAAGCCTAGAAATTCAACCTGGGTTTGGAAGAAGTTTGATTTGTCTAATTCGACCTTTATGTTCGCAGCTTCCAATGTTTTGAAGATAACTTCGACATCTCTATAGTGGTCTTCTTCGGATTTGCTAAAGGTAATGATGTCATCGATGTAAACATAACATCGGACACATATGTGCTCCCGTAATATGTCGTCAAGTGTTCGCTGAAAAATAGATGGCGCATTTCTCAGGCCAAAAAGGAAGTCGCAGGAATTCGAATTTTCCATTGTTTACGGAAAAAGCCGTTTTCTCAATATCGCATTCCCTTAAAGGGATTTGATGAAATCCGCTCTTAAGGTCAATTGCTGTAAACCATTTGTTGTTGCCTAAATTCGACAAAACTTCATTTATTTCGGGAATTGTATATTTTTCGGCTATAGTTACAAGATTTAATTTCCTGTAGTCAATTACCATTCTGTACTTTTTCTTTCCTTCAGAATCCGGTTTTTTTGAGACTATCCATACCGGTGAGTTATACGCAGACCGCGATGGTCTAATAATTCCGTTCAAGAGTTCGTTGAGTTGAGACTCGACCTCTCCTTTCAAAGCCATCGGGTATGGGTATGCCCTTGAATAAACCGGTTCATTAGTCACAGTTCTGATTTCCCCTTTTACTCTAGAAGTATAGGTGAGTTTAACATCGGGGTCGGCAAAAAGATTTGGGCATTTCTTAAAGATCTGAGTAAGTCGATGAATTTCATCAGAAGATAAATGAGAAATTTTAGCAGTTAAAAGGGAATTAACTGCTTGAGAAATTTGTTGCTTAAGAGGTATTTTTATGTCATTATTTATTACGAAAAAGTTATCCTTCGTATGGATGACAGCGTTCAATTCCCTTAAGGTGTCATTCCCGAGAAAATGCCATCAAAGGTTTTTAGGCCGGGAAGAATGAAGAACTTAATTTTCTGGATATTTGGGCCAAAAATTTCCAAGTATGCATGGTGGGTTACTTTTGTGTTACCACTAATGGAATTCGCGAAAAAGATGGTCTCGTTAGATATGGGATTTCGAATGTAAGATGGTTGGATATAATTTTTATTGGATCCGGTGTCAAGTAAAAATTTAAATGTTTTTCCGCTCTTCGCAGTGAACTCAAAATACGGCAGCGAAGAGCAATTTAATCTAAAAAATTAACTTCCTCAGGCTGAGCTTGTTCTACTTGCTCATCCTCTTGTTTTTCGGCGTATTCCTCTAAACCATCATCGTGGCCGTAATCCTCTGGAGTTGGGAGGTCCTCAAATTCTTCGTAAAGTTGAAGTTCTCTGGATTCCTCGTTGGCGGGGGCATCTTTTGAGGTAATGTGGTAAAGCCTTTGGTATTTACCTGATAATATGAATTTGTTGAGGGTTTTGCCGCTTATTTGCGCTGGGGTTTTGATATCTAGGTCGGTTCTGGTAATTTACTTTTTGCGACTTGACTGACATGTCAACTGACATTGGTTGAGGCCTTGGTTGTGGTTTTGGAGGCAGTTTTCTAGGATAATAAGGATTTTGGTTGTATGAATAATTGTTTGGATTATGATGGAAGGGGTAGGAATTTTTCTGGAAAAGAACATACGATCGGTTCGCTGGTTGATGTGGCTGGGAGTAAGGTCGGGGTTGAGGATTATGATAAAGTTCGGGTATAAATTTGTTTCCCATGGCCGGTGTACTATGCAAGGGGATTTGCCGACTTGGTGGTAGTGGAGGAGGAGGTTGGAAAGCTAGATCTCTTTAAAAGAGTTTGGTTATTTATGGCATAATTTGTCCTAAAATTAACATTATCCAATTTTAGGCAGAGGTGCTATGCTTGAGGGAGATTGATTGGTTCCCTGCTTTATTGCCCACAAGTGATAATAAAAAGGGGATAATCCCAGTTCGAAATTTAAATAAAATGGGGATTAAGCGTGTTAAACTAAGTGTTGTGCGTGTTTAAATCCGAAATAATAAAAATAATAAAAGTAAAGTGCAAAGGTAATCCAGCAATGGAACCTTTAAATCCCGATACGGCAATGGCCTCATTTAGGACATTGCTTGAGCGGATCGCCAAAGACCTCGGTCCCCAATATTGTGCTCAGCTGGCAATAACTTTTAATAGCATTGTGCAGCACAATAAAATCAATGACGACAGAGAAATGGACAACAATATGGACACCGGAGAGATTGACAGCGACGAGGTATCTTTGCCCGCCAGCAGCGTGGAGGAATCAACCACCGATGAGGAGCTCAGTGAAATCACAAGCTCGAAGAAGACGCAAACGAGTTTCCCCTTCCTGGGCAGAAAAGACCTAATAGGGCTACCAAAAACGACAACGAAAAACGTATCCAACTCGACAAGGATTCCCCAACGAATCAGCCTATAGCGCCAGTACCAGTCCAACTCGAAGCTGGGAAGATAACCAAACTGACCAAACCAAATTTCCCAACACCAATCTCAGTGTCCACCCAAAATAATGTAAAAAAGACAGCCAAACCGCTAGCCTCAACTCCAGTGCAGCCACCAAA
Organism: Dasysyrphus albostriatus; assembly: GCA_946251815.1. Lineage (NCBI taxonomy): Eukaryota > Metazoa > Arthropoda > Insecta > Diptera > Syrphidae > Dasysyrphus > Dasysyrphus albostriatus. The sequence continues at coordinate 76,797,778 of OX276337.1, forward strand.
GACATTAAAAAATACCATGGCCACGAATGCAGCAAAGGGACCAGGAATGCTTTTCTGGGAATATTGCTCAAATTAGAAGATACTGCGAAACCAAAAACCTAAGCGTCACCTTCAAGAATAGGAACACAAGGACGACCATCATTAATGCTGGAGACAGGGCATCGTTCGAGGCAGTAAAAAAAATCCTGCAGGCATCAAAGATCCAGTTTAACTCGTTCACGCCAAAGGAAGATAGGAAGAACCTTCTGCTACGCAAAGGGACTCACCACACCTACACAGCCATTGAAGTAGAAGATGAGCTAAGAATCGAAGGACTCCCAGTCGTCAAGGTGACGCACTTCAAAGCCAAGAGTGCAATGGGGAAAAACTACAACAACTTTGTCGTGGAACTCACAAAGACCTGTGACATCAGTGAAGTGTGCACAAAGACGCTAATAATGAACCAGAGGGAAAAGACCACTGGGAAAAGCTGAAATCCAACGACATTGTGCAGTGCCGAAACTGCCAGCGCTTCGGACACGTTGCCACCAACTGCGGACGCCAGTACGTGTGCGTCAAGTGTAAAGAGGAGCACGAACCCGGATAATGTAAAAGAAAGGAGAACACCGGATTGGATGTATGGTGTGCCAATTGCCAAAAGGAAGGTCACCCAGCCAGTTTCAAGGGTTGCCCAACCCTCAAGGCAGTACTCACCAAAAGGAACAGACTGACAGCAGAAAAAAAGGTGCAACAAGAATTTGCTGCCAAGTCAGCATGCGTGGTTACCCGCCCGGCAGTTAGCTTTGCGGCAATGGTGAAAGGTGGACCATCACAAAAAACAGCAGACTCCAGGAACCAACAGCAACTAAAGAAAACGACTCCAGCTAAAGTGGTCACACCCTTGACAACAACACCAAGGAGTGGACCAACCAAAACCACGTCAGCCCCACCAACAAATCTGAACACCGAGGTCCAAAGGATTTTTGGATCTGACCTACTGACAGTCAGTGGAAAAGCTCGGAGTGCAGTTCCACCGAACTATGCTCAGCTTAGCGAAAGTGAGAAGTCCGTGGCACTGACCTTCCTTCCACCTTCCTGTTCCAAATATGCAATTAAAAAAGCTCCGCATCCTGACGTACAATGTGAATTCACTGTACAGCCTAGAGAAGAGGATAACATTCAGCTTATGGATGAAGAACATCAACCCGGACATCGCTCTCATCAGTGAGACCAACGTCACCAGACGCAACAATATCTACATGGCCAGCTTCAAAACCTTCCGGAAGGACAAGTATGAGGGCCGTAGAGGGACGGCAATCTACGTTAAGAAGAAGATTTCCTCCAAAACCACCGAAACCATCATCACAGGTCTCACCAGAACACCATCGATACTTGATTTTTTTATTTCTACCTCGAATTTTTCTTGTATTCTTCCAGAACTCAGAAACTACACCTGTTCTTTAATACCCGGGGACTCGGACCATGAAGCAGTGCGGCTAAACATCAAACTCCAACAACCCATCTTCCTGACGACAGAACTAACTGAGCACATCATCAACTATAGGAGACTGGATGTGGATAGATTTCAACGTGACATAGAAGCCACCATAACACTGCCACAACAAAACAGGAACCTGCAGAACACAGAAATTGACGCAGCCATTAACTGTCTGCAAACAGCTGTTTCTAGTGCGCTAGATACCAGTTGACAGCTCAAAACCTGAGCACCAAAGAAGAAATAGTTGTAATAATTAGCAGCTGCAGGCCGAAAAAGTCAGCAGGACCAGATGGAATATCCAACTTCATCATAAAGAGGATGCCAGAGATAGTTTTTCCTTCTTACCATCATCCTGAACAACTGTGTCAACAACAACTACTTCCCTCAAAAATGGAAAACAGAGAAGATCGTGGCAACCTCAAAGAAAGGTGTTAGGAAGATGATCTGCAACTACAGGCCAATATCCCTCCTCAGTAACTTAAGCAAGCTATTGGAAGAGCTGATACTAAGGAAACTAAAGAAGTTTTGCAGCGAAAACAATCTTAATTCCTGACATGTAGTTTGGCTTTAGAGAGAAGCACTCAACACTACACCCACTCCAGAAGTTCCAGCATGACATCACTATAGCCCTCAACAGTCATCGTGTCACCGTTGGATGTTTTCTGGATGTCGAGAAAGCGTTCGAAAGCGTCTGGATAGATGCCCTTATACACAAACTATATCTGCTACATTTACCCCCGCCACTAATAAAAATTCTCTTTTATTTTCTTTCTTTCAGGAATTTCTTTGTGTAGTTGGTAAACTGCTCATCAACTGTGAAGAACATCAAAGCCGGAGTCGCACAAGGTTCAAAACTTGGCCCCTTTCTCTACAGCCTGATGACATCAGACCAACCCGTCCCATCTGGCTGTAAAAAGAAGCTCACATCAACAGACTGTTCAATTTCTACAAGAATTGGGGCATCAAAATTAACTCGGCAAAATCGGATCTTATCTGCGTCAGGAGACCCCGTGACGGCAGAAGTCGCTTAGCAGCCACTTGTAGAAGCCTAGTTCTGAAGCTTCCAGGTGGTTCAACTATTGCTGCCAAAAGGGACGTCAAATAACTGGGGATCAATTTCAACGAGTTGCTAAGGCTCAACCCGCACTCAAAAAGTGTACTCAGAAAAGAGAACTGGGCATTCCACCGACTACACCCCTTGATGAGGAGAATATCGTGACTAAGCCAACAGACGAAGATACTTATGTACAAGCAACTTTTGCGGCCAGTCATCACCTACTGTTTCCCGATCTGGTTCACGATCACAAAAACAGCGATTAAGGAACTCCAAATCTTCGAGAGGAAGATGCTAAGAATCAGCACCGGACTCCACTTCGATCGGCAGCGAAGAAAACATTACAGGAATGAGGATCTGTACAGAAAAGCAAGGATAATACCGCTGGACAAATATCTGCTAAATGCGCGCAAAGAAGCTAGTGCAGAACACCGTTAATCACCCCAATCAGCTAATAATATATACATAATAATACATATATATATGTATATATTAATATTTCTTTTTAAATCTAAGACAATGTATAACAATAGGCCCCCTTTGTGCCATAAGATTTATATTTTTCAATGTATTTTAGGTTAACTCAAATTGTATATATATGTTCAATAAAAAAATAAAAATAAATAAAAATTATTTGTCTCTATATGCACTAGTCATGGTAGTAAGTGACTCAGTACTTAACTCCATAGAGGCTAGATTGTTTAAAATTAAGGAAAGATGTTGGTAAACTTGCTGATAGAATTCGGGAACTATCTGGTTTCCTTGAACCAAAACCATCATTTGGTACTCGAGAGTACCAAGGTCCCTTTTGTCCGCATAGTGCAGCATTAAACATCTTAATATTTTAACCCAACTTAGCGGGGTATTGTAGGACTCTAGGACTATGTCCGCTTGCCCAACTTTTTTTTTCGGACAACGCTCAGGATGCCAAAATATTTGGGTGAACCACGGAGAGGTTCGTAAATTTTCAGGATTCTATCTACGCTCTTCTTCCAAGAGCTAAATTCTCCTGGTTCCCCTGAAAACTGTCGTAGACTTTTTACTACGTCTGGTATTTTTTCTAAACCCTCTAAATTCCTAGATTGGCTTACGTCTATCGGTTGATCTAAATTGCCGATTTTCCTTGAAGGAGTTCCCATTTGGGAGAAAGCATTTGCGACCACTTGATTAATATAATCAGTTAACTACTGTGATGAGTTAGGATTTCGTGGTGGTGAGGGAGGTACTGGATTTAACGGAGCCTGTTGACCATTTCCATCTGAGTTGCTCATTTTGATAGGATTAATAATTATATTTTTATAAATTTGGTATTCTTGATATTTGTTTCCTATTGGATTTTCTTGTTTCTCTTATTCTAGTAAATTGTATTTATTTTTTGATTGAAAATATTTGTTTCGTTTAATCTTACAGGTAATGTTCAGTAATAATGCTTACAAAAAAATTATTCTCATACTGCGGTACTGCGTCGGTCGAGAATTATTCCTTTTTTTCGAATAGAGATTCTTAGTTTCCACGGTGACTCAGGTACTCTTCCTTTATTTCTTCACTTGTTTCCTTGGTTTCTGATGCCTTTTCACATTATTTATTTTCTTACACTCCTTCAGTTTATTTAATTTAATGTTAATTTTTTTCTTTTTATTTGTATTGCCCTTTTTTACTAGGCACACTTTCGTATTCGCACAGTTATTTTTTCTTTACTATTATCGCACACTTATTTTCAGTAGCGTATTCAATTATTATTTTAACTATTATCGCACACCTTTTTAGAGTTGCGTTTTTAATTATTATTTTTACTATAAGCACTTTTAAACACTTTTATCACAGCACCGTCCCTGCTCGGGCGCCAATTATAAAAATACGTTTAAAATTTTATTAAAAAAAATATTTTTATTTATTAATTCCAAAACGTCTTAACAGATTAACAGATAACTTAGAACTAAAGTTTGAACATAAAATATTTTGCTAACACGAAAATGTAAAAATGCAAGATTGCATTTCGCACAGTTTTGCTCGTTACCTGCGCGTGTTATGAATGTGGTCAATGACACCACCAATCCATTAACTAAGAGTGACACTGACATCGTCACACCTTGTATAATATCAAAAACTAGCAGATTCTAAATAAATGTGATAATGGAAATGGAAACGAATCAAATAACATTTCATTGCTGATTATGTATAAATAAGTTAGTTATCGAAATCAATAAAGAAATGGCAATCATTGACTGACCAGCAGAAAGTAAAGTGTTTTTATTGAACCTTCCTTAACTTTTCGAGCTGGAGAGTTGTGCAATCAACAAGAGAAAAGTGTAAGAACTTAACTGGCGCAGTCGACGAATCTACAAAAAAAAAGAAAAAAAAGAGTGGTCTTAAAAAGTGGATACGTAGTGTTGTAGTAAGAAATTTAAAAACAACACGAAGAAACAAAACTTAAGAGACAGTGATTTGATAGTCATAAGAATAATCGTTTTCCAACTTCGAAGCAACCAGATCTATATAATCAAGGCAATAGGTATTCAGATTACAATTCGAGACCAAGTACAAGTCAAAATTACAGGAATAATGTTTGGAAACCAAGGTCGAATAACTTTAGACAACATAGTAATAGCAATTCACAACAAATGCGACCGGCAACAAGTAGTCAAAGTAAAAAAAATAAAGAATCAGATCATATGTCTGTAGACGCGATGAGCGATGAAGTTAATGCTATGCATGTTATATTTTTTATAAATTAGCCTCGGAAAATAAAATAATGCTGACCTTGACATTACAAAAACAGAAATATATAGCTTTGTTAGACACCGGGTCTACAATAAGCTTATTAAATGCAAATAATTGCCAAGAATTAGAGTAAGAATACTGAGTGAGGAACCAACGATAATAAAAACAATACAAGGTGAAGTAGATAAACCCAATAGAATTGTAGCTACGGTATGTCCAGATGAATTTAAGTGTCCGGTAAATGCAAGAATGAAATGGATTGCTATAGGAATGGATAAGTCGTTTCATTTTATTTTAGGTATGGATTGGATAAATAAAAATGTAAAGGAAATTAACGTAGAAAAAGAAGATGTGATCATGAATAATGGGGTGAGCCTTCCATTCTTGACAAAGAATTTAAAAGAAGTCAATGTACTTGAAGTAAGCGAAGTGCAAGATCTTCTGTTAGATCATTTAAATGGAATGGAACGAAGAGGAATAGAACCTTTAAATAAGGAATTTAATAGTCTATTGTATCGGGAAGGAGATACTTTAACCAATACCGATACTATTGTTCATGAAATACAAACAACGACAGACGAACAAATTATTTCAAAGCTATATCGTTATCCAAAAATACATGAGGTAGAAGTGCGAAGGCAAATGGATGAAATGGAAAAGAATGGGATTATAAGAAAAAGCAAAAGTAGGTACAGCTCACCGATTATAGAAGTACCCAAGAAAAAAGACCAGTCAGGTATCCTGAAGTTTAGAATTGTTGTCGATTATAGAAGGTTAAATCAGTTTACTATAGATGATACTCGTAAGTACCCGACACCAAATATTGATAGTATACTGGACAAACTATATAACTATAAAAAAAACTATATAAATAGAGAAAACTGCATTTTTTACTCCTGGTGGTCTTTATGAATTTGTAAGGATGCCTTTTGGCTTGAAGAATGCTTCAGCCACATTCCAGAGGATGTTGAACGAAATCTTCCGAGAATATATCAATACGATTTGTGTGGTTTATATCGAAGATATTTTAATTTTTCCAACTTCGTTATAAGAACATTTACTATCGCTTAGAAAGATTTTTACTAGGTTACAAAAACATAACTTAAAAATCCAAGCTGATAAATGTAGTTTCCTCAAGAAAGACACAGAGTTTCTGGGTCATGTTTTAACTAAAGATGGGATGTTACCAAACCCAGAAAAGTTAAAAGTTATTCAGGAAATTGAAATACTGAAAACTGAAAAGCAGTTAAAAGGATTTTTAGGAACAACAGGATTTTATAGGAAGTTTATCAAGGATTATTCGAAGATTGCTTATCCTATGATAAAATATTTGAAAAAAGGTAACAAGATTAATGTAAATGATCCGCAGTATATAGCAGCTTTTGAAAATTTGAAGAGTTTGATTTTATCACACCCAATTTTAAGATACCCAGATTATGATCAACCACTTGTTGTAACAACAGATGCCAGTGATTATGTTATAGGACCAGTGTTGTCACAGCAGGGTCATCCAGTGTGTATTATTTCAAGAACACTCAATAAACACGAACAAAACTATAGCACGAAAGATAAAGAGTTTTTAGCGATTGTTTACTCAGTCAGCTACTTTAGACCTTATTTGTATGGAAAGAAATTTAAGATTGTGACAGACCATGCACCGATAAAATATTTGAATAGCAAATATAAGGGGAAAGAGTTTTCCCAACGACACCAAAGGTGGATACTAAAGCTTCAAGAATTTAACTATGAAATTGAGTATTTGCAAGGTAGTGAGAACAAAGTTGCAGATTACCTAAGTAGATTAGCAAATTCTCAAAAGATAAATGAAAATAATGATGAAGAGTCAAATTTAGAAATATCTGACGGTCTCAGCATTCAGTTGATGAACAAAGATTGGATCACATTGGTATATAAGAAGATATTGTCAATAAATACAGAACACAGATTTTACTAACATACAGTCCAGAACATGAGGTTCAGACACTTCATAAAAGAACAGTTATAGAATTAAACCCATTAGAAAGCGAGAATTTTATAAAAGATATGTTAAGGAGATATATAAAGAGAGGGTAAATTGGAATTTACTCGGAAGTAAATGACTCAGATTACAATAAGATACAGCTTATAATGATATCGATGTTTTCATCAGACAACAATATAAAATTCATACGATGTTCGAAAAGAGCTCAAGAAATAAAGACAGAGGCAGAATTACACAAGCAATTGTCACTTTACCATACTAAAGAGTCAATGCATAGTGGAATGAATGAATGTTATCATAGCCTTAAAGATAAAATATATTTCCCTAAGTTGAGAGATCATATTTATCTTATAATAAGTAATTGCAGTAAACGTAGAGAAATCAAATATGATAGGAAACCGATTAAAGCAAAATTTAAAATTACAGAAACCCCATTAGAAAAAAATGAGGTTATTCATCTTGACATATTTCATTTGAAAAAACATGCTTTTGTAACTACAGTAGACCAGCTAACTAAATTTGCAGCAGCTTATCAGATTACTGACCGTACCTGGAGAACAAAAAAGACATTAATAATTGAGCAGTTTGCAAAATTTGGTAAACCAAAAAAAAAATTATAATGGACAGTGAATTTAGAGCAGAACAACTAAAACAAATAACCAAATAACCATACAGGTAATGCAGATATAGAGCGACTTCACTCAACTTTATTAGAAATAATAACGGGAATAGAGGGAAGTGAGCTCTCAATTGAAATGAAGATTCAGATGGGTATAGGAAACTATAACGATCGTTATCACTCCACAATAAAGTGTTTACCTAGGAAGGCAAAAGATGAAGAAGATATTCAGAATTTAGTGGCAAGAATAGAAAAGACAAAGGAAAATAAAAGGAATTTAAGTAGAGAAAATTACAATGAAAATAGAGATATAGGACATATTAGGAATTATAAGAGACTCAGACATAAAGATGAGCCTTATTATAGACTAAATCCTTTAAAGAAACATATTTTGTAACAATTAAAAACAAAAACTTTGAATTTCAAGAAAACAAACTGTTAAAAGAATTAAAAGTAAGTAAAAATTGTGTTTGGAAAAATGAATGCAGACTTAAATTTAATAATAAAACATTTATTAAAAATATCGATGACGATACAATAGTAATTTTGAATGCAGTTCGAGAAAAATTATATCATAATTGTGATGATCGAACTATAATATTAAGCAAAAATACTTTAATGCATTTTTATAACTGCAACATAGAAATTTGTCAAGAACAATTTAACAATCAAGTAACGAAAGTTCAATCCAAATATTTTTATACAAGTCATAATGTAAATAAAACAATACCGAAAGCTGTAAACTTTGAAAATATTATGATAAAACATTTTGAAAACATTAAAGAAATCAAAGAATTAAAGGTGAATTGCTGGAATATTTGTAATCATTTTAATCTTATGGTTTAATAGAAATAATGCAAATGTAAAAATTGTAAATATTGATGTAAATAAAAGAATCCAGGAGAATTCAAAGTCTGGCGGTGAAGGTGTTATGAATGTGGTCAATGACACCACCAATTCATTAACTAAGAGTGACACTGACATCGTCACAGCTTATATAATATCAAAAACTAGCAGATTCTAAATAAATGTAATAATGGGAACGGAATCGAATCATATAACATTTCATTTCCTTTCCCATCAAACTACTGATTATGTATAGATAAGTTAGTTATCGAAATCAATAAAGAAATGGCATTCATTGACTGAGCAGCAGAAAGTAAAGTGTTTTTATTGAATCTTCCTTAACTTTTAGAGCTGGAGAGTTGTGCAATCAACAAGAGAAAAGTGTAAGAACTTAACTCGCGTGTGTATCCGGTGACAACTGTGAGAACTCGTGAACACGGATAGTTGCTGATGCAATGGGACAAATCGTGGGAAGTTGTGGGATATTTGATATTATGAATATTAGAATGTTGCTGTTGTTAACAGAAGAACATAAGAAGTTCAACGTCAAGCAAAACTATAAACTCCTTTTCATCATTCAAACAAAAATGGTTCGATCTTGATTGCACAAAATAAATCTTTTGAATTATTGCGAGTCATACAAGCTTCATCGAATTATGATTTGAGAAATTGGTATCTTGAAGCAAATGCACAATACAAACCCCTTTGCTTTTGCTTAGCAAAAAAAATCAGAGTATGATTATAAACAAGCTTATACTCTAGGTCAAACTAAAAATTTAAATTAATTCTGGAAGATAGCGAGAAATTAACGAAATAAGCAATAAAATAGGTACAGGCATAGCCTTTTTTTAGCCTTTCCTTTTTCCGTTGCGGCTCCAAAATATTTGTAGAGTCAGTAGATACCTGGCGCCCATCAGCCAGAGACCTACTCTTAAAGTATTTTGGAAATGTAACAAAAATAGGTTTCGATCGATTTGCAATTTGAGTGGAACAGTTGGTTCCAAAATTCACGAGCTTCAATTACAAAGGAGACGGGCGGTCTCTTGTCGAGGTACCAGCGGATGAGCTGAAGAAGTAAGCGAGTCAGGCGGAGTCTTACTTTTATCTAAACAGACCAATATTATTATATATTTACCTTAACGTAACGTAACTTAACATTTTTGTCAGTAAAATGGGTTGTTAACGTGTTCTTAAATTCTGAAATCTTAATGTTGTTAAATAGTGAAATAGATTTATCGGACACGCGAGAAGAAAAGAACTGAGTAAATCTCAGCATTTAAAAAGATTTAGTCCTCTCTCACCTCGAGAGATTAGTTTTGGAAAGATTGCTTCGCGTTTCGAATCACGCGCGATTGTTTTAGAGTAGCTAGGAGAATGCCTAGAAGAAACTTTTTCTCGATTTTAGTTCTTTTAAGTTTTCTCGAAATATTAAGTTGAAAGGGTTCTGAACTCGGCCATTTGGACTCGGCAAGTTTTGGAAAGAAATCCAACAACTTGCTGAATTATTGAATGTGTGTGTGAGAGTAAAGTTTCGATGAGATTCGACAACGGAGGAACGGAGGTTTTCGAAGAGAGCACGTAGCTTTCCAGGAAGCCGTGATCCCGTGACTGAAGATCTCGAAAACGATTGGCTGGTTGTATGAATGTGTCAGAGACTGGAATGGCCGAGGTAGAAAATAGGATTAGCATGGAAAGTTCACTCCTTTGAGAACTATTCAAGCGAAAAGTTATACTTTGAGAATTAGAGGAAAATTTAAAAGAAAATAGAAAATCGAGGAAAAGTAATTTTTAGTTGAAGAAAAGTTGTCAAGAAAATTTTGCAGAAAGTTTTTAGTGATTCGAGTTGTGAAGCAGTTTTGAGGAAACTGAGTAAATTCGAGGTGATAGCAGGGAAGAGGCGGATAGGAGATCCGCAGACATATTAAAAAAAGATAAGTAGAGTGTTTGTGTTTTTTTTCTTGGTTTATAGTTTGGTATCGTTTGGTCATTTCCTTTAAGTTAGTTTGCTTTTATTTCGACTTTTATCCCAATTATTTGTGGGACGCGATTTTGCCTCGTTAACGGCCCATTTGCATTGCCTTTTCTTTGCTTTCGGCTTTACGTTTCACCGAAAGCCCTTTAAAATTTCTGTTAAAATCTATATCTTTGAAAAATTTTGGGTTTTAACCCCTGGGTTTCGGCTCAAAGGTTTCCCAAATAAAAACAATTGAAGTCCCCATTTGGGCATATAAAAACTTGTGTTTTATTTTTGGTTCTCTTACTTCGTTTATTTGCTTTGCTCATTTAAAATTAGTTTTTGAATTCACTAATTCTTATTTCGTAAAAGAATTCCTGGCGCCCACTTTAAGTACAAGTACACCCTGTACTTATACTTAACATTTTATCAATTTTCTTTTTATTTCATTTTATTAATCGTATCCGATTAATAAAATCATTTTGATTACTGAACCCACCCCATTGCTGAGCTACTGGGTGGCAGCACTCTATGTGTTGTCAGTTGTGCGAATTATTAAACGCACCCATCGGTTGACAGTTCGTCATCGTCATCGCTTTCTTTGTTTTCGCATGCGCACGCAGATCGGTTGTTTTAATTGTTTTATTAATTATTTCGTTTATTTGGATTTATATAAATCCATTAAAATCGCGGATTGTAGTTCCGCCATCGTAAAGTTAAAATTCGCTTTAAATAATTTCACAACAAAGTCTGTTATCTTCCCCATATACAAAAAAAGTGCTGTAGACATTGCCGAAAATTACCGCGGCATTTCGTTTATGAATGTCTCTGCCAAAATATTTTGTGGCAAGACTGTAAAATTGGCTGGAAGAAAACACAGGGGCTAAAATAATTGCTTATTTTTAAATTGAATTTGCACACCAAAAATTTTAATTTGCACACTCTTTATTAATTAATAATTAATTAATTAAAATTTCGCTAAAGAAAAGAACTAAATAATTGAAAGAATACTTATTACAAAATAACCCAATCAAATATATCTATCAATGGCCCAGCATGAGAGCTGCCGACTGTGAACCTGAGTGTCATGGGTTCGAGTCCTGTGAGGATCGTTCATATTTTTATACATTTTTTATTGAAGTGTGCAAATTTAAATTTTTGGTGTGCAAATTCAATTTAAAAATAAGCAATTATTTTAGCCCCTGTGCATTTCGAAATTTTACTTGGTTACCGAGATATGACCATTTGAAAGTTTCATACAAAGTGCAATTTGTTTATATTTAAAAAAAATAGGTGGGTGTGCAATTAAAACCACAAAGACTGGCTTTTTTGAACAAAAACACTAACAGTGCAGAATACCATAAATCTTTTAAACGAATGCGACTGGAAAAAGTTGAGTGAATACTTAAAAGCCATTCTTGAGTATAGAAGGTTATTAGTTACAGAATATGTTTGATTTTTGAGTTTGTTTATTTAATTGTCACATAATGTAAACAAAAGATTAATTAATTTGAAAATTGTGTAAAAAAAATTGTTAAATATATTATTGCTAACCAGACTGACGGCTAAGCCATAGCTTTTTAATTCATTGTAAATAGTACTTGTAAAATTATAGAACATAAATAAATGAATTATTTACTAACTTACTTAAACGTAAGACCAAGAAATGGAAAGCGGAGGGTAGCCCACAGACCGTTCAAAAAATTAAGCAGGTAGCTTCAAAAGCGGATATTGCTGCAACAACAAAAATATCAAAAAATGAAATAAGAGATGTATCTCAAAAGAAGTCTTATGCTAGGCACACTGCACCACCTTCAATCATGATTTCCGGATTGACAATGTTTGGTGAGCTTAAGAACATAGTAGAAAAATGCACTAATAAGGCATGTAAATATTGGACAATTGGAAAGTCATTGCTGAAGACGCCGATGCGTATAGATCTATCACTGAAGAATTGAAAAAAAGAAAATTCAGTGGCACTCGTACGAAAATAAAGCTACAAGGTCGATAAAGGTAGTAGCGAGAGGCCTCCACTCTTCATGTTTTGCCAAAGACCTTATTCAAAAAGGTTTCCAAGCTCTCGATGCAAATAATCTTATTAAAAATGAGGTAATCAAAGACTCCACTGGGATATCAACGACAACAAAGAAATCTCTACCTTTGTTTATGCTCACCTTTGAAAATAAAGAAAGTCTCGATAAGATTTACTGTATAAAATCAAAAATTGTTCCACAATGTAAACGATGTCAAGCCTTTAGGCATACACAAAAATACTGCAATCGTGAGTTTGCTTGTGTTAAATGCGAAGGCAAGCATGCAACTAAAAACTGTCCCATGGGCAGAGAACAGAAAGCGAAATGTGTTAACTGTCAAGGCAACCATCCTGCATGTTACAGAGGATGCCCAGTTGCAAAAAAATTCCAAGACACAAAAAGAAAAAACAAAACTGAGAACAAGCTAAGAAACCCAATAATCACAAAAGCAATAGTTGAAAGCAAAAAAGTAGCCGTTGAAAACAAAACTAAAAATCAACCGCCAAAAGCAATTGCACTAAGCAAAAGTGATGAAAATAAATACTATTCCCAGATTGTTAAAAATGTGCGGAAGAAGGAAGAAACATTATTAAAGAAATGCTTGAACTTATCCCAAAAAGGATTGACAAACAAGATTTAGATTTAGAAAACAATGATGGACAGAAAACTCAAAATCGCAACATGGAATGCAAACGGTCTTTTGCAACATGTATCAGAACTAAACGTCTTTTTAGGCATAGAGCATATAGACATTTGTTTGGTGTCCGAAACTCACCTCGCTATAGAACAAAATCTTGATAAGAAATTACCTAACTATACGTGTTATCACGCTCCGCACCCACCTGACAAAGCTAGGGGAGGATCAGCAATACTAATAAAAAAGTGCTTAACACACTATGAAGAGCCTAAGTTTAGTAATGAAAACATGCAAGTGGCGACTTCAATGCTAAACACACCCAATGGGGATCTAGGCCATTGTATATATATTATTATAGTACTACCATGGAACATGCTTTTGAGCTTCTGGTTTGGCACAAACTGGCGCTAGTAATCATCGCAAATTGAGAGGGGTTCAGAAGAAATAACAACTGGAAGAAAAACAAAGAGGATTGTATTATTTTTATTCTGGCATTAAGTAAGGGAGTAAATGAGATAGTTGCGTCAGCTGTTTGTGCCAGGGCAACGAGAAGAAGGAATAGAAGAAAATGTCAAAATGTGTTGTCCTATGGACGTATACAACGGTTTGTTGTTTTTTTTTTTAATTTTTGTTTTCTCTATGGAAGTCATGGTGATGAATGAATATGGCTATAATATACACATAGTCATATGTTTATATGTAGCTATAGATTCGTTTTATTTGGAAGCAAAACTATTTGATTTTCAATTTTGCTGGGAAATACGATTTAGAAAGCAACGTTGTAGTTTTCATTATTTTGAAACGGAAATCGTATAGAAGTGTAGCTATATTTCTGTTTGTTTTTTTTTCTCGTTGAAAATAATAATATTGGAGTAGGTACGCCTAGTTAGGTATATATTTTGTTATTTAAAACCATTATTTTGACTAAAAAAATAAATGGTGATAGGTAGGTAGGCACTAATAGTTTTTTTTGCTTTTAGGTAGGTAAATAGGTAGATACAATTTTTCTTAAAATAAAAAAAAAGATTAGGAATTTAGGTAGGTAAACTGAACATTGTTAGATTGGAAAAAATTGTTATGGGTAAGTACCTAGGTATGCAAATTATAGATTTAAATTTAAAAATACAAACTAATCATATTGCAAAAAAAAACAAAATATTTTGAAAAGAAATGAGTTTTTAGTGTTTCAAAATTGAAAAAAAAAACAATTTTGACAAGAAAAATTAAATTTTCATTGGTAAATCCAGAAAATTTAATTTGTCAACAAAGTTTTTAAAAATTGTAAAAAAAAAACAAAAACCATTTTTCGACGGAAAATTAATTTTTTACTCAGCAAAATTTTGAAAAATTAAGAAAAAAACACGAAATTGTATATGCGTTAACCCTCAAAAAAATGTATTTAAAAAAATCAAAAATTATTTTTCCACAAGAAAATAGTTTTTAACTCTATAAAATTATTAAAAAATTGAGAAAAGACTAGAAATTTGATATGCGAAATCGAGTTTTTATGGGTTAACCAAAAATATATATTTTTAAAAAATCAAACAAATATTTTCCAAAAAAAAAATTGTTTTTAACTCTATAAAATTATTAAAAAATTGAGAAAAAAAACAGAAATTCGTTTTTACACTATAAATTTTTCAAATATTGAGAAAAAAATAATAATAATAATAATTTCACCAAAACGCAAATAATTTTAACCCAAACGCAAATAGAACTAACTTACAAACAAAATAATTTTGGACTGTCTATGGCTAAATTCCTTGCGTTTGGGTTCGATTTGAATTTGGGTGAAATCATTTCTAAACATTTCAAAATTTCACTTTGAATAATTCGCGTGAAATTTTCAATTTCCTATTGAAGTGTTCAAAAGTTATTTAGAAAACACAAATTACATATTTGAACATTTCAAAATTTCACTTTGAATAATTCACGTGAAAATTTCGATTTCTCATCAAAATGTTCAAAAGTGATTTGGAAAAATCAAATTTCATATCTAAACTATTCACAATTTCACTTTGCATAATTTGCGTGAAAATTTTAATTTCCTCGTGAAGTGCTCAAGAGTAAACCAGAAAAAATCTAATTTCATTTTTGATTATTTCAAAATTTCACTTTGCGTAATTTTTAAGTTTCGATTTCCCCGTGAAGTGCTCAAAAGTAATCTAGAAAAAAAAACAAATTTCACTTGGGATAGTTCGATTAAAATTTTAAATCTTAGAATAAAAAAAATTCCATATTTAAACAGTTCAAAATTTCGTGAAATTTTCAATTGCTTCGTAGTGTTGAACAGTATGAAAACCAAATTTAATGCTTTTTTCAAAATTTCACTTTGCATAATCTACGTGAACATTTTAAATGATTTGTCAAATAGTCAAGAAATTATATTAAAAATCAAATTTTAAAAATTCACAGTAAAGTTCACGTGAAATTTTAAACAGTTTAACATCAATTTTTTATAAAACTAACTCAATAAGGTGCGTGAGAAATTCATAAATTTCTTTGTAAACTTAAGTAATTTCAAAATTAAACAATTTTCGCTTCTTGTCCAAAAGTGCAATTTGCATTTTTCGAAATTCAAAATTTCATAAAATAATTTGATGTTGGTATGCAACATACCTACCTATTTTAATTTTTAGCTTAATTTTAATGAAATTGGTCAAGCCGTTTTTGAGACTCACCTTTCAACAAAAGTACCTACCTACCCTACAAATATTGAAAATATTTCCTCTTAGGAAATGTATTTATTTAAAATTATTTCATTTTTTGAGTGGCAATCATGTTAAACTATACATCTATACGTTTATATTTCTATACCAACATTCACATTTTCTGTATTCAGGAAAAAAAAAAAACAAATTTCAAAACAAAAAACAATTTTCCTTTGCAACAATATTTATTTTCAGTTTCTCAATTTACAAAGCAAAAAATCCATTTGTATAGAAAAATCAAAAGCAAAATAGCAGAAAAGTGATTTTTTGACTTCATTATTATTACTAATTCTTTAATTATCATGTCATTCTCAAGTACTATTAAAATATACATATATACAATGTCTAGGCTCATAACAACGCAAATACAACTGCGAATTTTATTCTTCTGGGTCGCCAACATATTGGCGACATAACAAAATACCAGAGGCCTGATTATGGAATACGCGGCGAATCGTTTTAGGTGGCGAAAATGAAATTTGGTATTACTGCTTTCGCTTTCGCCTCTATCGTTTTGAATTCGACCAATTATCTAAAACGAAAGCGAATTTGAAATGTCATAATTTGTTTTATATTCGACATGATTGATTTGGCGGATTGTGAATGTTTCGATAGCCGAGGATTATTTTGTTGCGTATTTAATGAAATAAAACAATGTGAGTTGAGTTTTATGTCAATTATATACATTAATTTGCAAAAAAAAGTTATGAAAAATATTTAATAATAATTTAATCAAATTTAAGGAGCCAAAAACAGAAGCACACAAATCAGGAACAGTTTGTGGTCCTAGTTGACTTCCTGAAAGAAAATGAGGGCATCGCAAGAGGAGCACTTAATACCTCCGAGTACAAATATAAAACATGTGAACTGTGGGATACTATTACTGTCGTTTTAAATAGTCATGGGCCTCCTACAAGAAATGCTGACGGCTGGAGAAAAGTATAATCATGTTTCATTTTGCGTCTTCTTACTCACATAACTTTTTATTTGAAAGGTATGGAAAGATTTAAAATATAATATCAAGAAGAAGCTTCGTCACAACACTAAATGTATTCGCGGAACAGGTGGTGGTCCAAATAAGCAGCACGTATTTTCTTCTCTCGAAGAAGATATAGTTGCGCTTCTCGACTTGAAGGCATGTGAAAGTGGCATGCATGTAAGAACATTTGGATTGGAGGAAGAAAATCTACCACAACCATCAGAAGAGAACCAACTCAATCCGGGCACTCCAAGCGGATGCAATGAAGAAATTCATCACCCTTTGTTTTCAACCGAGCTTCCTGAAGGCATACATATATTTTTCTGGATATCTGCAACCCCGAAGATTCATCTGTTTCCTCTCTTTCGGCATAAATAAATACCATAATTGAATCCATAATTGTTTAGTCTTTAATTTAGATTTCAATATAACCGAATCAACAAATCAAAATTATTTTAATAAACAAAAATAGTGGAAGCCCAAATGTCAAATCACTGGAATATTGGAAGCAATATTTTCGACTCGCTTCGAATTCCTTAATAAAACAATTCGAAGCGAGTCGAAAAGAATATATCGAATTCAAAACGATTCGCCGCGTATTCCATAATCAGGCCTCAGACCTTATAGACTTTTTCGTAGTAAAAGGTATTAAACGAAACCATATAAGTGTCGAAAGTAATTACGAGCTCGAAGAAAATGGCAAGCTAGAAGATTTCCAGGTGATAAGGCAGTTTTTAACCATCTTAGCAATAAACTAAGGAAAAGAATCTGTGAATTTAAAAGTGATTTACTTAGTAGATAAAAAGGCCACAGGCACAAAACCCGCCAGTAAAATCTCAAGATGGTAAATGGATCGGAACTTCGCTGAACATCTCGCGAATGTTTTTAAGCCATTTCCAGCAAGCACAGCTACAGATCCATTACAGTTTGTTGATAGTAACGACGAATGTGAAATTCCTTCTCTAAGTTGTCTAACAAAAAATCACCAGGGTACGATCGAATAGCTGCTCAAGTTTTGAAAGAAATGCTTTCAATAGCCTTCAAAAAACTCCAATTTATAATAAATGTATGACTTAACCTACTTTAAGTAAAACAAGTATGCTCGGCTATATTCTTAGATGTTGCTCAAGCATTTGACATGGTGTGGCACTTGGGACTTGAGTACAAACTGCAAAGGGATCTTCCCAGGCAGTACTACGAAATACTGAAATCCTACGTTACGAACCGACTCTTTAGATTACGTTACGACCAAAATTACTCGGAACAAAAGAAAATTGAAGCCGGTGTACCACAAGGAAGTGTCCTTGGACCACTGATCTCTATAATAAAAAAGTTGCTTCCATTTGAAGAATTGTTATATTATGAAGCTGACCACTTTTTTGTATAACAATATGACTGTATAACAATTTATACAAAATAATCCCCTATGAAGACGTCAAATTTCCGTTCGTTGTCCCCCCCGAAATCTCTTTGTTAACATTGTTGTGTTTGTAATTTTATTTCATTCACAAATGGTTAAATGAAACGGAATTACAAATGTAAAGAGTGTGACAAGGAGGTAAAATCGTAAAAAAACACAACTATGTAATCGCATTCTCCTCATCACACTTATCAGCTGTTTTGTTCAACTTGTTTGCAAACTGAAATAATGAACGAAGTCGATGGTTCCCATATCCCATCTACATATTTACTATTACCTATTTAAACACCTTTCTATTGATATAATTCAAATAAAAATATAAAAAATGTACACAATGAATAACTTAATGAAAAAAAAATTATAAACTAAACTCCCACAAAGTTTTTTCCTTTCATATCATTGTCTGTTTCTCTTTCTTCAGATTGAAATTTTGGAAACAGGTTTTTTTGTGTTAATGTAGGTAGACGCCAAATTATGAAGCCGACCACCTAATTGTCATCTTAAAATGGAAGCAAAAAAACTGTTATACATTATAAGGAAAACACTATCCAGTGTTTTTTTTTTTTTTTTTTGTTTTTTTTTTGTAAATTCATTTTTATTTTTTAATTATCTTAGAACTATCTTAAAGCTAGACAAAAATTCATAAAAACTAGCCTACTTATCAATATCTTAAAACTAACTTACTGGCCCCAGTCGGGCGCTCTAAGTTAAACTATAATAACTTAATGCTAATGCCTTTCGGCCTAATAACTATCTTAATACTAAATCCAGGTCGGTTTTATTTTTTACCGAGAAGAATTTCACAAAAAACTCGGTATCTATGTCTTTATTTTTTGGTTTTATATAAAACTTACAAACTACATAAAACTAAATTAAAGCTAATTAAAACTACTTAAAACTACTTACAACTAATTTTAAACTAATTACAACCTACTTATAAGCTACTTACAAACTAGAACAGCCACAGCAAGCATTTTCCGGTTTTTATAATTTTTTTGTATTTTTGTTGATTTTATAATTTTTTTGGTGTTTTTTTTTTTTTTTTTTTTTTTTTTTTTTTTTTTTTTTTGTGCCACCCTGACTGTCCCTACTTAAAACTAACTACCTAAACCTATGTAAGTCGGCCATACAAGAGAAAATAGCAAGGTCAACTATTAAATGTCTGAAGGAACTTCATCTTCGTTTTTCAACCACCAGAACTGGTTCTCCTGCTTTACCCTATCTCTTCGGTCCCGTTCGGACACAGTCCTACTGAACCGAAGGTGCTCAGCTCCGTCTTGTGCGAGGACGTCCCGACTGTACAGGAGCCGCCGATCTACAGTTCTCCGGCAGACGTGGTAGATTAGCGGAACCGCCGCTCTATCCTGGATCAACCCTCGACTGTCTAGATGGAGGAATGCATCGGGCGGAATGAAGCCGCTTAGACGCACACTCTCGTAGTATTCGTTGTTGGGGTAGTAAGCCCCGAAAATTAAGCTGTTAGACGAGGACATCGCTCTTGCAATGTGACCTCGAATAAGCTTCAGCAAGAAATTATCTATCCTGTTTATGTTGGCCCCGTTGTATAGAGCCAGGTTGGAATAGTAATGTTTGTACTCCGACTCTGGTGTTCTGTGCAATCCAAGGCAGCGTCGAAGACACTGCCTCTCAAACACCCGAATCTTTTCCATTTGAGATGGGGCAACGTTGAACCAAACCGGGCACCCATAGGCAATCATCGGCCGGATAAGGGCCATGTAGCAAATCACCTTCACCCTGCTGTCAAGCCGGCTGCTATAAAACAACCGTTTCGTCAGGGCGAAAGCTCCCCTAGCCCTGGCCAGAGCAGCATTTATATGTCTGTCGAAATACAAATACTGATCCATCCAGATGCCAAGGTACTTTACTACACTTTTACTCGCCAGTGGATGTCCATTTGGTCCTACGATCACCAGCTTGCGCCAGTTCTTTCTCGTATCCCTTGTGGCTCCACGCAACGGAGTCCTAAACAAGATAGTTTCTGATTTCTGAAAGTTGATTTTCAGCTTCCAGTCATCGCAATATCGCTGAATCTTCTCGAAGTCACGCTGCAAAAGAATCCTGATGACCTCGACTCTTGGAGCTGTTCTGTACGCAATTAGATCGTCGGCATACGCAATTGCCTGAGTTAGACTACTTATCAGATCGCTGGTGTAAATGCTGAATAGAATCGGCGAGTTGACCGCTCCCTGCTGAAGACCATTTTTAATATTAAAGGTTGTGGCAGAAGTTACATTGCCACTCTTGACAACAAACTTTCTGCCATTGAGCATATCATAAAGCATATATAATAGTGGTTTACTAATGCCAAGTCTGGTCAGCTTTAGATAAAGACCCTCTAACCATACGGTGTCGAAGGCCTTCTCCAAATCAACCAGACAGGCACCCGTACACTGCTTCTTAGATTTGTTCCATTGGACATCAGAAACGAGTTTCGATGCGGCATGAATAGTGTCATGTCCCGCCTTAAAACCGAACTGATTGTCCGGTATGATATTATTGTCCTCTGCCCACTTAGACAGAGCTCTATTGATAACTTTTTCGAATACCTTGCTGATACTCGGAAGAAGACTTATCGACCGGAGATTCGCCGGATTGGAGTTGTCCTTTCCCTTTTTCGGGAGAGGATGCACCACAGCTGTCTTCCACCGCACTGGATAATATGCATTATTCAGAGCGTTGTTAAACAGAGTAGTATAAATGTCTACTGCTTCTTGAGGTAAATGTCGAAGTACAACGTTGGATATGCCATCGACTCCTGCTGACTTCTTCTTCTTTAATGAATCGAAGATGAGCTGGAGCTCCATCTTCGTAATTAACAGGGAACTGGGCCCATTTCGCTCGGCGATTATGGCGTTTGCCAAATGATCTTCATTGAACCCGGTGAAACCAAGGTTCTCTGATCGCCATTGCGTTATGTCATTCCGAAGGTAGAAGTGGTGGAGCAAGGCTCTGTTTTCCAGGTCATGATTGGGGCGAATGCAAGCATTCACCTTGTACACTTGCTGGAAAGCAGCCCCAACAGCCTCCACTTTCTCCTGCGGATCTTCGACAATGAAGAGGTCATCGTCCAAGACGGCGTCCTCTGGATTAATTCCTGCTGTCAGAAGTACGTCTCTGTTGTCCGTCGTTCTCTGAAGCTTAAGACAAGGAAGGTCGTTCTGATCATTCCTTCTAAATATCTTGTTAATTTGCGGAAACATGCTCGGGTCGCTAGCATTAACGGCCCGAATTTTGTTGTCCCAATACAAATTAATTGACAACCGATAGTTCTCTTTAATTAGTTGGTTGATGTTTTTGATCGACGACTTCAGTGTCCTAATCTCCAGATGGTGAGGGTCAGTAAACCGTCGGTACAAGAGTTTTAGTCTTGTCAGCAGTCCACTTTTTTGTCTGTGTAGTGCGTCAATGGTTGCGTTTCGATACATGTCGGTTGCGTCCCGTTGCTTGTATTTCGGTATTGTTCTGTTCATTGTTCGTTTGATTGTCTCATCCATTTGTTCTAGGTATTGGTCTATTTCGTTATTTGTCAAATTCCTGTCATTTGGTGGGGATATGTTATTCGAACTGATTTCGCTCGATAAGGCGTTGGTAAAGCGTGGCCAGCGCGCCTTACTGTAATTGTAAGTATGCACAGGTACATACTCATCCAACTCCACGAGCTCGTTCGGAAGCTGTATTACGGCGGCGAGTCCGCAGTGATCGCTGTCGTACTCGATCGTTCGTAAGCAGTTTCTTGGTCTTTGACCCACAGTGTCAGTAATTGTCAGTCTTGCGTCTATTAGCAATAGATCCAGATAGGCACCGCTTCTTGGAAACGATGGCCGATCCGTAGCCAGCAGGTCGACACCATACTCAGTGTTGTATCAACTCATCCAATTGAAAAGATGAATACCTCTTTGATTTTGAATTTGATTTCCCCAATCTTGGTGTTTGGCATTCAAATCACCGGCCATGAGAAAGTAATTTTCCTCCAAGCTCAAGTGTAGACATTCGAAAGTTTTTCAAGCTCTGTCATAAAATCAGTTGGCTGATGTGATGCCGGTGCATAAGCCGCGATCACATACATCCGCTTCCCCTGTTGGAGAGGAATGCATACGATGCACGCCTCTAACAGCCGAAATCTGCGCAGATCGCTATTATATATAACTTTATGATTAATGCCTTTTCGTATGAAGATTGCGACGCCCCCCCCTTGAGTGGAGTTGGGTCGATCTCTTCTAACGATATTGTAATTGTTGTTAGTCAACTTATGTTTCTGGTTCAGCTTAGTTTCGCTGGCCATAAACACATCTGGACTTTGGTCTTTCAACAATTGGAAAAGATTAGTTCTACGTTCGGTCCTAATCAGTGAATTTACATTCACAGCAAGGATCCTAAGAGGCCTCTCCGACAGCGCGCCTTTAACCTCTAATTTGCGTTAGGCTAGGCAAAACAGAGTAGAGATAGTCTACCCTAGTCGCCTGCTCCTTTATCTGGGTCTGAAGTCCTGTTAACTGGCCTTGAATTGCCAGCAACATACTTCTAATTTCGGCCTGAGCGTCCGGCGCCTTTGGCACTAGGGCCGGCTGGGCTGCCTTAGCTGCAGGCTGTACCGTTTTTCCCCTTCCTGCCGCCATTTGGGCGTAGGAAATTTGGGGATTAACGGGCGTTGCTGTAGGAGCACGCGTTGATGGGCGTATCTCTACCGCTGTCTGCTTAGCCGCTTTGTTGTTTCTTATTTGCTGGAAAGCTGAGCAACCCCGATAATTAGCAGGGTGCCCCTCCTTTCCGCAAAGTGTACATTTAAGCTGGGTCATGTCTTCGACCCGTTCTTCACCGAGCTTGCACTCCCCCTTAATGTGGTCCTCACCACACTTAACGCAGCGTGGCTGCATTTCGCAGTTTGCTGCAGCGTGGCCAAACCTTTGGCAGCGCTTGCATTGAAGCATGTCGCCGCTTCTCTTTAATTTATCCCAAGTTACAACCTGGTAGTTGAGAACGGAGATACTTCGCAACCTATCCAGTTTGCTGCTGGGCGATAGCTGGACTAGGAAGAACGGCAAAGACCGCTTCTCCCGTCTGGCTCTGACTGTAGCGAACGGCTTGACCCCGATAAAGTCGAGATCGTCGCTCGCTTTTTGACGGAGCTCATTTAAGAGCACCTGTGGTTCCGTGCAGGAATCTATGCCCTTCAAGAGGACCGTCTGATATTTATCCACTTTGGGGGTAAAACTGAAGAACTCAGTCGTGGATTTTTTCAGTAACTCTTTAATAATTTTATGCTGAGCCACTGTGGAGCAGTGGATAGCATGTCTATCTTTACTCAAACGTTTAATAAAAAAGTTTTGGCCTATGGCCGACTTACATAGGTCAATAGTTTCCTGCAATTCCATTTTGTAAGTGTTTATTGGTGGCACTTTTTCTTTTTTATTTTGGGGTGGCTGTGGCTGCTGCTGGTGTTCTCCTTGCTGCTGCTCGTTCCGCTTCTGCTGACTCCGCTCCTGTGGCTGCTGCTGCTGCTGCTGTGTTGTTTTCTTTTTTTGCCGTTGTTCCTTCGGCTGCTGCTGTGGTTGTTTCGTTGGCTGCTGTTGTTGTTGCTGCTTATTTTGGTTTTGCTGTGGCAGTTGCTGTTGCTGTTCCTCTGGCTGCTGGCTTTTCGGTGGCAGCTCAGGCTGTGGCGCTGTCTTTTGTGGCGCCTGTAATATTTTTTTCTGCTCGCGCTCCTGCTTCTCCCTTTCGCGTCGAGCTTCTTGCTTTTGTCTGAGCGCTTCTATCAGTGGGGTCACGATGGCATTGAGACGTTCCATCTCCCCCCGAATGACATCTATTTTTTGGCTGATGGCCTGCTCATCCAATTCTTCTTGCGCCTCGTTTTCCTCTTCGGAGGACGCCTCTGGTGAGGTTAAACCAACAAGCACATTGCTGTTGGATTCCCCTGTAGTGTATAGACCCTCGCCACCTTCGGACATGTATTCGATGTCGTCATCGGATGGCGAGGTATCAAGTTGTTGATGAATTTTTGCTGCTGCTGACGTCTTTGCTGTGCGCGCCGTCTCCTTCACCCCAGCTGGCAGCTGGGCTGAGGTGGTGGTGGAGCGGCGCTTGACGAGGTTCGTCGCACAGCTTATCCTCTTCTTCCTCTTGTTTTTGGCATCGGCTGTTGATGCCGTTGCTTGTTTTGCCGTTGTTGCTACGGCACTAGTTGATGGTATGGCTGGTGGTGCCATCGCTTGCTTGCTTGGTGTTGTTGTTGATGCTACTGCACTAACCGTGACTTTCACCGTGACTTTCATCACACTATCCAGTGTATATAGAGATCAGTGCCTAGGGCCAACCCTGTATCTGTTATATACAAGGGATATTCCAGTGGACATCAACGCTATCATGGGCACCTTTGCTGATGATACCGCAATATTATTGCCAGATAAATCCGTTACGAAGGCTACACAAAAACTGCAAAATGTAGTCGATAAAGACAAAATCGACGCGTATAAACTTTGCAAACAAAATAATAAACAATGTTCTAATTCTTATAAACAGTAGAGCAGTACCTTACGCCAAGAGCACATCAAAAAGAAAAGAGAAGAACTTAACTTGAAGTACAGAAAAATGTACTGGTTTCTAGGAAAGAACTCTGACCTATCAATCCAGAATAAACCAATGTTATGTCGGGTTTTTCAATAACAGCGCTACAAAAGTTTTTTTTAAAATAAAACAAAAACGGTTTTGAATATCAATGAAATTCTTTATTCATGTGAGAGTACTTTCGATGCCATTATGTATGGAACCCAATTTTCGACAGTTTTCAAGCATAAATCGGCCGATACTGCTGCAATTTCACGTTCGATATTCGTATGAAGTTTATCAATCATCGCTGGCTTGTTGGCATAGACCATAGACTTGACGTAGCCCCACAGGAAATAGTCTAACGGCGTCAAATCGCACGACCGAGGCGGCCAAGCGACTGGACCATTTCGTGAGATAACACGTTCTCCAAACTTGGTTTCCAATAAATTGACTGTGACATTCACTGTGTAGCTTGTGGCGCGCCGTCCTGTTGGAACCACATGTCCTCCAAGTCCATATCATCCAATTGGGGCCAAAAATATTCGGTTATCATTCATATCACGGTAGCGATCCCCATTCACAGTAACGTGCTGGTCTTGATCATCACGGAAGAAGTACAACCCAATGACGCCGCCAGCCCATAAACCACACCAAACCGTAATTTTTTCGGGATGCAATGATGACTCATGGAGTACGAGTGCATTGCTGCCTGACCAATACCGCTTATTTTGTTTATTGACGAAGCAATTCAGCGAGAAATGAGCCTCATCGCTGAAGATGATTTTTCGATGAAAATCCGAATCATTTTCAAGTTGTTGCTCAGCCACATTCACGAACATACGACGCTTCTGGTGGTCAAGCGGCTTCAGTTCTTGCGTCAATTTAATCTTGTAAGAATGTAGGCCAAGAGCTTTTCGCAAAATTCGCCACAACGACGTCACAGAGATGCTCAACGCTTGAGAACGACGTGTGAGAGACACATTTGGGCTTTCTGCAACTGAAGCCTCAGCGGCAGCAATATTCTCGACACTAGGGGCACTTCTTTGTCTCACTGGCACGGGAACATTTTGTGCTGTGGCTGTGGATTCAAATTTTTCCACTAGACGCAATCAATTGTTGATCTGCTAGGACGATTATGACGACCATAAATTGGACGTAGCGCTCTTAACGTTGAGGCCACTGACTCCGAATTTCGGTAGTAAATTTTAATAATTTCGACTCGTTGTTGGCTCGTATATCTTTCCATCATGAAATGGCAAACCTTACTGAAGAGAAATGTCAAAAGAGCGGCAAGAAATATGGCGTCATTTGCTGTCGCTGTCGCTCTACTTTTGTAGCGTCCCTGTTGAAAAACCTTTATATAAACTGCAACAAGTGGGCTTAGGATTTTTCAAAACTATATAATTTTATTTTGGAATTTGGAAAAGATGATATTATGAATATAGGAAATTTTAATGGAAGATTAGGAGCAACACAAATTCTTAATGGGGAGCCAGAGCTTCTAATGGAACCAATCAATGAAGTTAGATATGCTACGGATGGCAAAATCGATGGAAGTGGAAAGAAACTGATAGAAATGAGCGATTCCATGACAAAGGCCATCTTACATTTGCCAGGGGAACTGCGTGTTCAAAATCAATTATTGTTTTGCAAAAGGAAAGTGGCTCGAACACATATCTGACTTCCAGGTAGATGACCTTACACATTCCGATCACTTCCCAATATCCGTGCAGGTAAATATGGTGGTGCAACATCAAACTGCCAACCTGAATCTTGTTACTAACCTTTTAAATGAAAATGAGCTACAATCCATTAGAGGCTCGTATATACTAACCTCAGCTACAACGGAATCAGCAAGACCTCTACAAAAAAGGGCAACAAGTAAGGGTATGTAACCTTGGTATGATTGGGAGTGCGAATCAGCTAGATAGAAATCATTTGCCTTTCCCCACCTTGTAAGAAGAAGCAACTCAAACAAAGCAAATAGAAGGTACAACTCCATATGCACAGAGAAACGAAGACTATATACTCGTAAGCCTCTCATCAATGCTGCCGAAGATCAAAGATAGTCGGTCGTTCTGGAAAACTGCTTAACAAGCTTTCTTCACGAAAGGAATTAAAGTAGAATCATTGATTTTAGCTCAACATTTCGAACAACTTCTCAACGCACAGCCTTATCAAAATGCAATCCAATATGCTCTACCATACCAACAAGTTCTGTCATTAGTTCGACCCATAGACATTCAAGGTGTCAAAAGGGTTCTAAATCGATGTGGATCAAATAAAGCTGCAGGAGAGGTTGGGATCTTATATGAATTTTTCAAAAACGCTACAGATGATTTTCTCTAAAAGTATATTCATATACGATACAGAGAAGTGTCAACAAGCTTTAAAAGAAGTGTTATTTTACCGATCTTCAATGAAGAAATAATTCCTCTACGCTATTACCAAAATCTTCAAAGGAGTATTGCAAGTTCTAAAGCTCACCAAACCTCTCCTTAGGTTGGTTTGTGTCATGTCTAATCCGAAATTCGATGTTTCTTTTATTCGAGAGTGGTTATAGTCCATTCGAGAGTCGTTATAGTACAAATTTGAGTCGTTACACTGCCCCCTCCTTAGGATTGATCGTTCCGAGCAAATCCATCACATCCTTCACTGTTATAGCGGTGTAAACGGTCACTGGGAGCTACTTTCATTTTGCCTCTAAGTCCTCTCTAAATGCGGTAGACGACATCGTTTATTCCAATTTTGTTGAAGTTTCGGTGAAAGTCCCTTCCGACGACGGTGGGGATTATAAAACCACACAAGTTCTCCTGCTTGGAATCCGTTCGTTGTTCCTTTTTTGTCGTATCGTGTTTTCATCCGATCACTTGATAGCTTTATATTTGCCCTTGTCCTTTCGTGAATGTCAAGAAGCTTTTCTTTCAGGTTTTCCAAGTAGTTGTCTTTTTCTTAGGGGCTCATTACCATAACATCCAAATCTTATTTCACTTGGCAGTTGTATTGTGTTCCCGAGCAGGATCACTGATGGTGTATGTCCTGTTGAGTTATGTACTGCACTTTGACAGGCCATCAAGAACAATGGAATATGCCGGTGTTCTTTAAGTCCTGTTGAATCGTTCAGCCAGATTGTGGATAAAGCGGTGTTGTCCTCGTTTTTTTTAATGCCAAGGAGTGTACAAACTTCCTGAAAGATTTTGGACTCGACTCAACTGCTAATCCAGTTGAAAACAATCTGATCCACGACTGTTTTGAGTTTCCTGGTTTGGGAAGGCAAATGCCTCAGGCCACTTGCTGAAGTAGTCCATTACTACCAGGATGTATCGGTTTCCACTATTCGGTATCGGTGTATTCGGTTTCTGGAAAAGGTCATCGTCTATTGCAATCCTCTCAAAAGGAGTGCCTACTTTATACTGCTAGTTTTTTCTGCAAGGTCCCTTGCCTACAGCACAAGTATCACATTTTCAACGTCTTCTCTTGCATGTAGCCTGTAGAATCGCTGCCTAACCTTCTCCAGTGTCTTATTGTTCCCCAGATGTCCTCCTAAATTATCACCAGCAAAAATGTTAAACTCTAATTGTGATTTTATTAATCACAATTAATGAAGAGTGATGACTATAAAACGATAAATGTTTAAAAAAAAACGAGCATTTCTTGAACAATAAATAAATTCCTTAGGTACTTGCGTTACAATTATTCACTTAAATTGTATTTAATAAAAGGAACATACGGTTATGAATTGTATTAATATTGATGACTTAATCGCATTTAAGTATTTTTTAAGATTTAATTTTTTTAAAAAAGTATTTTTTTTTGCCTTTTAGAATAGGAACATTTCATATTGATGACTATTAAAAAAAAAAATAGATAAAATTCATGCGATATTTCTTATACCTACATATTTATTTATTTATTAAGAAATTAATGAATTCGCTTTAATTTAAAAAAAATACGATTGTGGATTTAACTAATAATGATTAATAAGAAAATTGATTTAAAAAAGAAACAAACGTTAAAAAAAACAATGACTTCTTAAAGTTTTAGAAAAGGAACAAGAGATCGTGGATTTTATTAATATTATTAAGGACTCACACTACAAATGAATTTTAAAAAAGCAAGTTAAGCAAAAATTAAAATTAACTCTACTTTCTTATATCAGTAGTTCACTTAGATTTTAGAAAAAGAACACAGTGGTAGATTTTTCTTTATAAAGGAAACTAAAATTAACAAAGCTTTCATAAAAAACAAGTTTTTTAAATACAAAATAAATTTCTTACTTTCTTACTTTATAAGTAAATAAAGTTATTCACTTAAATCCTTTGATAAGTTTACCCAAATTGTATAAATCATTTCCCATACAAAATTATACAATTCATTAACCAAAAAAATTAACCAATTTGTAAACTTACCTAGGCTCTAGAGTTTTACGAAGTTGCATGAATACCCTTGCTATATTAAGGGTATTAATGCAACTTCGTTAAACCCTAGATAAGTTTGCAAATTGGTTAAGTTTATCTTTTGGTTAATGAACTGTCAAATTTTGTATGGGAAATGATTTACACAACTTGGTTTAACTTATCAAAGGATTTGGTTGCGTAAAACTAACCAAACTGGTTTTGGTTCCAATCATATTCCGGGCCAAAGGCCAAATTATGAAACAGCCAAAATGCCCAATTGGACACATTGTGGCGACGCTGCATAGCAGTAACTATGAAACCAGTTACAGTGAATGCGTTCGTTTCGTCAACGAAATTGTCACTATAGATCGATTGATGTTTTTTAAAAGTTTATTGGAATTCCAACCCTTGCACCAGAAGAATTCTTTTTGCTCTATTCACTGATTTCAGGAAAAGAGTTTATGTACAGCTATAACAAATTTTCACATGGTGATCGGCAGTAGGTAGGTATTTCTGCTGAAAAATATCTGGAAGTATTTCGAATACTGTGAAAGCCCTTACAAATAACTTTCCAGCCAGCGAAAGTGACTTTTTACAACTGGTAGGCACTTACAAATAGTTAAATACAATATTTGTCATTGCCCACAATTTATGAGTTTTACTGTGCCCAATTCGCCTTAATAGTTGGACTTCTATCGGAGATGTCATACCATTATGGTTTCTCTTGGTGTTCTTTCCATGCAAGAATGGGTGCAATATCCGATGACCTTCTCCTCTTCATCATGAACTTGCAACAGTACGGCTCCAATTTCCACGTTACTTGCGTCAGCGTCGATGATGATAGGTTTTCCTGGTGTTGGATAGACCAGAACAGGTGTATTGCATAGGCGCTGCTTGAGTACCTGAAAACTTTTCTCGCACTCACTTGACCATTTGAATGGTTTGCCTTTTTCGGTAAGCTGATGCAAATTTTTCGCGATCCCAGCAAAATCCTTAACAAAACGACGATAGTACGTGGCGAGAACAAGAAAGCTCCGAAGTTGATATTTATCTTGAATAATTGGCCAATTCTTAACAGTTTCCCCTTTCTCAGGATCAGTCTTCACTCCTTGGTACGAGATGATATGTTCCAAATATTACACCTCAGACTTGAAGAATGCACACTTGTCTGGATATAATTTCAAGTTTGCTTCAAAATTCTCTGGAACACGGCCTTAAGGTATCCACAATGCTCATCAAATGTTTTACCATAAACGATGACATCGTCCAGATAGACCAGGCATGACATTTAAGTAAGTTCTTGTAAAACGCACTCCATCAAACGCTTTAATGTTGCCGCAGCGTTACATTGTCCGAAACGCATTACTTTTAATCACCATAGGCCATTTTCGGTGGAGAAAGCCCTCTTCTCGATCTTCTGGATGGATTTCTACCTGCCAGTAACCACTCTTCAAGTCCAATGTTGAGAACCATTCAGCTCCTTCCATCGCATCCAAAGTATAGCTGATTCTTGGCAGAGGGTAGCTGTATTTCTTTGTCACATCGTTCAGCCTCCGATAGTCAACACAGAATCGAGTACTTCCTTCTTTTTGACAAGGACGACTGAGGATGCCCAGAATTTTCGATTAGCCCATCTTTCCTCATCGTCGATATCATTTCTTCAACTTCGGCTTGTTTGGCTAATGGGAGACGTCTTGCTGGTTGTCGAATTGGTCGGGCGCTTTCTGTGTTTATTCGACGGATCGTAAGACGAACAAGACGAACCTCCCCGTACACTCTGGCTGCTTCTCCTGTTGCAGTTTTCAGACGGTAGGTGTTGGTGTTATGCAGCCATGTCATCTTCACCAAGTCTCTTCGGACAATGGAGGCAGTGGCACCGGTGTCGACCGTAGCCACTTGTTTCTTGCCGTTTAATATTGCCTCCACAGTCAGACTTTTATTGTCTCGTTTAGTCTGCGAGACCGAATAGTGGTTCTGGGGTCATCGATAACAGAACACCAGCTTCTGGTAGAGTTGGAGTATTGACGTTACTGTTTCCTTTTCTGCGTCCACAATGTTGACATGCAGGTCTTCTAGGGGGTAAACTGCAATGACGTTGGACATGTCCGGTCTTGTTACAGTTCTAGCATCGAGCAGGTCCATCTCGCCGGTTCCTTTGCAACGCTGGCATGAACACTCCTTAATTTTTAGCTCTCTTACACGATGGACTGCTTGAGAAGCCTGTTCTGCTGCTTCCATGGTCAGGGCGAACGCTAATGCATCAGGAAGTTTGCGTTTCCCAGCAGTACGAATTGCTCGCAGAAGGTTGATATTAGATACAGCACGGACAAAGGCTTCTGTTGCGAATTGGTTGATGTTCCTTGTAGATTAACCAAGAAGTTTGTCCATCCTTTCTCCTTGGACAGTCGCCGGCACTTTCTCGAACTGTCATTCTTTATCCAATTCCCTTGTAATACATTCGATTTTATCTTCGAACTTTGCTTCTATTGTCGACAATTGTTTATTGACACGCTCTTCAGGGACAATAATTCTGTTGTCAAAGGCTTCTTACTTACCTTCGAGAAGATTTCTAAGATTCATTTATTCTTGGCTTTGTTGTTCTAGAAGATTCTTTTGTTCTTGGCTTTATTGATCAAATCGTTCAAGAAGATTCTTTTGTTCATTGCGATGTTCTTGGCCTTGTTGTTCAAATCGTTCGAGAAGATTCTTTTCCTGACTATCAAATTTGGCGAGCAGCTGACAGCAGATTATTCATGCCTGACGTACTTACTTGTTCTTGCTCTTCCTCTATTTCAACGTCAAATATAAACGTGTCTGGGTTTTCTCCACGTCTTGCAGACGAATTATAAGATCATTCTTCGTTCCAGCAGTAGGAAGACCTCGCTTGTTCAGTTCTGCCTTAAGTTCAACTAAATTTAAATCATTTAAAGTTTTACCCATGGTCTTTTTCTTATTTTCACTTTCACAGTCACAGTCACTTTTCGTAATTATTTTCTGTTAAAGTACAATTAATTATCTAAACACAAATAAATTTAGTTTTATTCCACTTCTAACACCAATGTAATATTTTTTCAGATTCGTTAATATAACTTATTCACTTTATTTAAATTCTCCACTTATTTACTTCACAAAATAAAACACTTTACTTTTCTTACCACAAAAAAATGTATTGTTCACCACTGAAATTAATTCACAAACATGACTTTTATTACAACCAACATTGCTCATTCACGATTTAAAATAAACAGCATCCTCTGCCGGTCAGACATGTGCTTTTATACTTTTCACATGGTTCCCGGAAAAGCTGGAAGGTTCTAGTATTTGCTTCTAGAGCTTTCCATAGGAGAAATTTCCCATATAACTATTTCCGGTTCCAAAGCTTTCATTTTGACATTAAGTATTGGAAGATCTAAAGCTCTCAGTAGGTTGGTTTGTGTCATGTCTAATCCGGGATTCGGTGTTTCTTTTATTCGAGAGTGGTTATAGTCTATTCGAGAGTCGTTATAGTACAAATTTGAGAGTGGTTACACAATTTTTTTTCGCGAAAACTTAACCCAATATAGAACCTTATTGTTTTAGAATATAACTCCTTTTTTCGGCTGACGGTATAAGCCAATTGGCCCGTTTATATTTCTTGAGCGCTCAGTATTTTTCCTCAATTGTTTGACAGAGTAGGAGAATAAAATATAAACAACATTCCTCACATACAAGTCAAAACAACTCCCTTTTTCTTTTCTTCTTATGTAATTTACTGCGACAAAAAAAAATTGAGCAGGCGAATCCAAAAAATTTCAGTCTCAGTTTTTAAGGGGAAAAGTGAGGATTTTTTGACAGGAATCCTGTCCTCTGAGATCTCAGAAATATAAACTGGCTAAATGTCTTTTTGTGAATATTGTAAACAAAGCACTATGTAATTATTTTATTTTTTCTCTAAATGTTAATAAAATCACATTACTACTACTACTACATACCTACGCCAGAAATACATTCATCAACAAATATGGTGGATTTTCGGATGAAGAACAAACTATTTAAAAAATGTTTTTAGCGCTGCACCACATTCAAGATGATGCTATGATAACCAAATGTAAAAATTAGCTACTTTGCCAGTTTTGCGTTTGAGTTTCAAGTTTTAAAAATGACTGCAACTACTTATATATGTACATGAAACATAAAATTGAAAAGAGGTAATGATTTTTGTCAATATGCCGAAATCAGTAAGTCAAAATTTCTGAACCACAGATTAAAATTTTAATTTGACGTTTTTCTAATTGTTATGAGTTTTAAAACTAAAAACATAAATCAAAGTAAACAAACACCTGATAAATTCCCGGATTTAAGTCTGCTATTACCATGATGACTCTTTAGATTTATGACTTATTTCAATATTGAAAGAGTACAAAAGTCAGATCTGATGACTTTTCTCGTTCGAACTCATTTGATTTCAAAAACGTTCAGTCAAAGAGGTTCAAAATTTTAACTCGCTGATTTCGGTGGATATACTGAGGTTCAACGATATATTACATATAAGATTTAAATAATACAATCTGAAAACTTAAGATTATTTTTGAATTTTTAGAGTTTTTGAGTAGTTGACCTAAAATTTGATTTGCTACTTCCAGCAGTAAAATTTGTCATAAAATAAATAAATTTGTCTAAAAATAATGTGCTGCAATCATCATTTAGTGTCGATAATCATCGATCAAAATATTGCGTCCTAGAAGGGTAACGACAGCATCTAACTGATGACCCCAACTGTCTTACCTAGGCGAAACGTAATAGGACTTAAGGTCATAAAAACTTTAAATATGAATTTAATTTTAATATAGTCCACAAAAAACAAAAACAAAAATGATAATTCTTTATTGTCTGTATTTTTCTTCTTCTTCTTTATTACACTCCCGTTCATTTGAATAGGTACACAATTTTTGAGAGTGTTTAACCGTTGTTACTCCTAAATGAGTGAACTGAAAATATTTCTGTAAATGGTATAAGATGAAGCATCCAACTTGAATTGAATTAGAAAAACACAAACTAAATTTTACCATTTCTACTTGTTTTATAATAACTTGTTTAACTGCAAGTCAAAATTATACCGAAAAGTAGATTGCTGTTTTGCAAACAACAATTGACATGTAAATAACAGTGGCGTAAAATCGTTTTCTCTGATGAAAAGAAATGTCGACAGACCGGACGGACACAACTTCTATTTCTATGATTCCAGGAAAAGTTGGAGGTGTCATGGTATGGGGCTCAATTTCGTTCTATGGAACTTTAGAATTAGAATTTCCTTCCACTTAAATGACCGCAAACTCGTACAAGAACATTTTAGAACGGGCTTTTCCTAAATACTCGGAATTGTTTGGACCTATTCAGTGGTCTTTCCAGCACGACAACGATCCTATCCACACTGCACGACTTGTTAAAAGTTGGATAGAACAACAAGATGAGAATCATTTTCATTGATTGATATGATTTCATGCCAAGTTGAATGTATGAAGTTATTTTAAACAAAGGCGGAAGTACGAAATACTTATAAAATTATTAAAAATATAATATTTGTTTATTGTGAGAAATAGATTTTTTTACTTTTGCAGCGTGGCATAATTTTGACTTGATATTAAAATAATTATTATAGAACAATTAAGTTTCTTTTTTTGTCCTTAAATCTCGAATTAGATAATTAGAAACAATAGATTTAGAAACAATAATTCAATTCGTTCAGTTAAGAGTAACAACGGTTTTACGCTCTCAAAAATGTTCTACCTATTCAAATGAATGGGAGTGTATAACTTACTTGAAACCTAAATCATAATTAAAACCAAAGATAAGATAAGATAAGATTAGATTTGCAAAGTATTAGTGAAAAACAATGAAAAACGCACAGAATCAAATCATCCATTCAGCACAGATCTTGTTGTTGTTGCAATTCACATCTATTCAACGACACAAAGTGAAATAATAAATACAACAATGAAAAAAAATGGGTTTTGGAGGGTGAAACGTACGAAAGATTGGCTTCTTGATAGTTGATATCCTCTGATTAAAACTCAATAGATCAGCAGAAATAGATGGACTAAAAATTGTGAACCACGTTTGTCCAACCTTTAGTGCCTTTTCAACTTTCTTCTATGTTGCAAATTAAAATTTATTTCATATTCGATACCACCTACTCTTGTGCATTATTGGAGTGATAATTTAAAAGCATACTACGCAAAAATGTAGCTCTCAGTGGAGTATGTGAAAATAGGTTCAAATTATCGTCACTTGGTTTTACACTGCCCCCTAATTTATGCAGGATAATTTATGAAATGATGTTTGGGTACCGATATTTCCAGAAAAAAAATCCTAAGGGAGAGGGGATTATTTATCTCCTTTTAAATGAAAGTGATGACTTTCTAAAAAAAATACTAAAAATTAACGACAGCACTAACTTGCAATGCTATTCTCTTTATATCTGTTGAAAAATAGCAATTGTTGTTTTATTATCTTCATAGAGATCTGTGTCTGGATTAACTTCAAGCATGTGCTACTAAACAATTTTTAAAGTTCTTCATTATTTCATTTGTGTACTAAAAGTAAATCCGGATCAATATCCGAATACCGACAGAAGATAACAAAACCTACTTAACATCTTTTTTAATACTTATAAAGTGGAAACTGAGAGTTAAGTGTAATCTAAACAACAAATTGAAGTTTCGGGTGTTAAATTGCAGAAAAACAATTTTTCATATTTTGTTTTCTTATTTTTTTTTTTTTTTTTCCTTAGAATACAACCAAAAATAATTTTGAAATTATTCTGGATGGACAAAGGGCCAACCTGTATAATTTGCTAGGTGCATTGAAGGTGAACAAAAATCAAAGTGATTGAAGACATTTTATGAATTATTATTTTTGATTTTGTGGATGAACATTAACTAACAATTAAACAATTTCACATCGATTTTTTGTATTCAACCGAAGTAAAATTCTCAGAACTATTTTCCATTTCCAAAAAAAAAAAATGAGCTGTCAAAAGAAATTAATTATTTTGCTAGGCAGTTGTAACAGAAATGTTCAATAAGACAAAATTGAAAAAAAAAAATTCTTTACATTGTAAGCTAAAAACAAAAGATGCCAATGTAGCAATTATTCAAAATTGAGTTCGCGGTTTCCAATATATACAGGGTGTAATGTAAATAATGGGTAACCTTGCAGCCGGGTTGTCAGGGTAAGATTTGCCGTGACAAAAATCGTTCTTTCTATTGTCCGAATCCTCGTTCCTACTTTTCCAGTTTCTTCTTTCCTAAAAGGTGATTCTTTCAAGAGAGAAGGGCGGCCATGGCCGTGGTTCACTCTCCCAGTATCGTGATGAAACAAGAATCATTACGAGAATTTTTAATCCTTGCACTAAATTGGATGAGTGACTCACTCCATAACAAATACCAGACGGGCATCTGAAAGAGGGTCCTCGAACTTAGAAAAATAACAGACAGACGGGAGGTCTGTTCTGAACCACAATCTATAAAGAAGTGTGGGTAACAGTTGGCCCCAAGGCCCATGATGTAACTCCTAAGAAAATGGCCGAGTGCCCCACATGACACACTATTGAAACATGAAAATTTCGGTGAACATTTGGTTCTCGAACACTAGATGTGCCTCTATAGAGAATGGCCGAGTGCCCAACCTATCATACTTACAAACATGCCTGTAAAAGATGGAACGTTATCGTCTTATCCCCCAAGTCCCTAAAGTCTAACAAAAACCCACCGAAGTAGTTTGTTTAACATCGCGAGTATGGAAATAATTGCCAACTTACCACTTCGAATTCCAAAATACAGGTTAGGGTTATTTATCGTTAATTGTCGCTGCCGAATTTGAGAATTTTGGTGGGGAAAATGTATTTGGTATTCGAAATTGAATTGTTAGACCTTCCGCACCTTCCTTTTTCTTTTTATTTTCTCTGAATTTTTTTTTATAATAAGCACGCACTAAAGGGGTTGTGAATACTCTTAAAATGAATAAACACAGTGCGAGCGCTAGGAAAATAGTGAAGGATTCAAGAGGAGATACGGATGCACATTGGTTTTGTAGTTCTGAATATCAAAATGGGAGGGAAATACAGAGTCAGGTAAAGCATTCAACATTCGGGTAGTGCAATTAAGAAACAAAATCTCTATACTTAACAGTACGTCCGCTTACTTAAGACTTAATTGGGTCTTAGGAGCACCCGCCCAAATATGAGAATTATACTCAATCCAGATCAGAAGAGGAGAAAAACTTTTTACATCTTCGGAGAAAACCTACCTAGAACTGAAAGATGTTTGGTTTCCTCGATGCAAGTGCCACTCATGGATAGTGGCAAAGGGGGTGGATTTCGCTTTAATAAAGAAGTGGATTTTGCTTTAATGACAGAAGACAGCATTGAGTTTTTGAAGCATTAAACTCTACACGATTTTTTATTAACCATTGGACAATGCTTTTAAGATAAGAATTAAATTAGCTTATCATACGCTGCCATTCAAGTTCCACATCCGAAGTGCAGGGATGTGAATCTAGAAACGAATATGAAAAGCTGAGGGTATTGTCGTCTGTAAAACAATTCAATGGATTGAAAGTTTCAGACAAGAGATCATTTATGAAATTGAGGAACAGAGTCGAGGATAAAACAGAGCCCTGGGACATACCGGCATTTATTTTATAAATGTCAGACTTGTAACCAGCCAACACAACTTGTATTGAACGTTCCGAAAGGAAATTTCTAATCCAACGAAGAAGAGAATAATTGATACCAGATGCACGCTTTTTCGATAAGAGCTTGATGCCAAACTCTATCAAATGCTTGTGAAATATCAAGTGCAATAATCTTACTTTCTCCAAAACGATGTAAGGATTTGTTCCACTGCTCGGTGAGATATGCCATCAGATGACCAGTGGACCTATTGCTACGAAAGCCATACTGCCGGTCATTAAGAAGCTTCCGTTCTTCAAGATATTTCTTGAGCTGATAATTAATCAGCGTTTCCATGACCTTGGAAAGAAGTGACGTATGTGCAATTGGACGATAGTTAGAAGGAGAAGAAGATACGCCTTTTCTAGAGACAGGCTGGACAAATGCTGTTTTCCATCCACTCGGAAGGAGACCCAGTAGAGTAGGACAGATGGAAAAGCTTACGCAGTGGCTTTGCCAACGTTAAAGAACACCTCTTTAGAACAATAGGAGGGATACTATCCGGACCATCGGATTTGTGTACATCAAGATCTTTTAGAACTCTTGCCACTGCACGACAACGGCGTATACAAGGGGGGGTCACGGGGTCATGACCCCCCCCCCCCCCGAGAACTCAAAGATATACGCACAAAATAATAAGAAAAGCAAAAATATTTGCAATAAATATAATTTTAAAAAAATAATTTTTGTATAGCTTTGGAATAGGCTACCTATTCATTATTGGTAAAGTTTATTTACCTTCTCCTATCAACATTTACAAGCCATTGCCCGAATTATACTATTGGGGTTTTATTGTCGAAATTAAACAATTTTTTTTTGTTGGTTAAGATGTATCAAATAGACGATTTTAACCACTTGCATTCAGAAAATTTTAGCATTGGTGTATTTTTTGATTCAAAATCAATTTGGTAGATCTACGTTTTTGGCAGATATACACTCTTTAATTCTCAAAGTATTTTCAATATTGTTTTTGATTGGTTTAACTTACTTATTTTGTGAGAATTTTGTTCAAAATATCAAGGAAATCATCTTCGATAAAAAAAAATAAATGAATGAATAATGAATGAAAAAAATAACAGACGCTATTATACGAATATTACAATGAAAAACAAAAATTTTACTTTAAACTGTATTCCATACACCAGGGCCGCTCCGACTCAAACCCAGTACCAACTTGTTTCAGTATAGGTTACGTATGAATTACCAGCAAAAAAAAAAAACGATTTAACTAGTTGAAATGTCAGTTTATATCGACTTTTTTGCATGTAAGAATACTTATTTTGGTTACTAGTTCATTAAATTTTTAGCTTCAAACTTAGACAAAAAGTCTGCAGCCTAAAAAGAAACTCGAGAAAAGGATCG
The DNA here is from genome assembly GCA_946251815.1 of Dasysyrphus albostriatus. Taxonomy (NCBI): domain Eukaryota; kingdom Metazoa; phylum Arthropoda; class Insecta; order Diptera; family Syrphidae; genus Dasysyrphus; species Dasysyrphus albostriatus. The sequence continues at coordinate 76,837,246 of OX276337.1, forward strand.
ACTTTGATCGAATTTTCGATATTTCTTCCCAATATTTAGTACATAGAAAAAAAGTTGATATAAATTGATTTTTATTTTTAGTTCGATATTTTTTCTATCGTTAACTTCATTCCAACGCAACGTAACTTAAAATACATCGCTCTTCTTGGAATGTTTGAATGAAATCAACAAAAACTCTAATCATACATTGTTGTCTGACTTTTAAACACGAATTTAACAGTTACTATTAATTTTGGATTATGTTTAAAATACATTTTCTTTTGATCGTTTCGATCTTATATTCGATTGATGACAATCCAACGCGAGGTTAAGCGTGCTTCGAAGCATTATTCCCTAAACTATGAATTGATCATAGAATCAGTCAGTCAAAGTCAATTTGTTCGTGAAATGATCGTCGTTTTTTTGACGCAGAAAGCGTCATGACAAATAATATGTAAACGTCCTGTTTGTTGAAAATTTGTTTTCATCAACGCCAGTCAATTTACTTGCTAAAGCTTTTGACGTTTACAAACATGCTCTCTGCCTTTTCAACAATCATCAACTCGATTTTTGTACTGCTCAGTTGCACCGTAGATGATGTATTCAAATTCGTGACTTTAGCGAACTTGACTATTGAACACAATACTAACGCAGTGAAATTTGTATTTGCATTCTTTAAGAGAAGACTTTTGCAGTTTGCGTTAACGAATATTCCGCAAACACATTTCATAGCACCATTCATGGAACGTGGCGAGCCATTCGCATGGCCTCCTTCATAGGAAGGCACCTGGGGCATTTGCTCCAGAGCCCCACCCTTAGACACAGCCCTGTCATACACCCTAAAAACATTTTTTGATTGAGATCTGATCTGCGGCCAATATTTCACATGTTCATTTTCAGGCTTCAACAAAAACAAATTGTGGAAGCTAAGAATTTTTGTCTCCAATAAAAGAATGGTTCTAACTACCACAATTTTTGATTGATAAATGAGAAAATTATCCCCTCATTATTATCCCCTTATCAGATTAAAAAAAAAATTAATGCAAACTGTCGCTTAAAACTGTCTTCAAACGTAAGATATTAAGAAAAATATTAAAAAATATTAATATTAAGTAAAATATTAAAATTAACATCTCCAAAGCCTACATATTTTTTAGCGTGCACAAAAAATCCATACGAAATATTTTTGGTACACAACCTCAAGATCATATTAAAATTCGGGAGTGGATCAAAATTTGGTTTCCAAAACTCAGCTCAACAAAATTTGTGTTTTACCCAGAAAATAATAAGGGTATTCATGCAACGTCGTAAGTTTACAAATTGTGTAAAAAGTATGCATGAACGACCTTTGTTATACATTTGATTAAATGCTAGGTAATTCAATCAGAGTAAGAGTCACAATGACGTTTGGATAAGTTTAACCAGTTTGGTTAATTTTACGAACAAAATCCCTTGATAACCTTAACAAAATTGTATGAATCATTTCCCATACAAAATTTGACAATTCATTAACCAAAAGATAAATTTAACAAATTTGTAAACTTATCTACGGTTTTACGAAATTGCATGAATATCCTTAATATAAAAATGTGTAAGCTTTGCCAGCAAATAATAATACAGTAGACGCTCGATTTAGTAAATCTAAAAAAATTAACTATATTGAACACACAAAATTATATATAAAAAACATATTTTTTGTTTTACAAAAATGTCCCGAAAGAATTTAACATTGCTTAAGGACACTAAACAAGTGTTTCTTTTTTTTAAACCTCATTGAAAGCTTGCGAAAAAGTAAACAGTCTCGAAAGTGTGAACAGGCTGGTTTTATTACCTTACTATATCGAGCGTCTACTGTATTTTATTTTAAGATCATTAAAAAGTAATTGAAAAAAGAAGAAAAATTACGCCCTTTTTACAATTTCCAAACTTCTCTTTATTTTGCCAAAATTATGTAAACGGAATTTGGAGAATATTGAGAAACAAAATTTCGAAAGAAAAGTTTTGCAAAACGAGTTTTGACCTTGCTAAAATTTCGACCCCAACTCTTTATAATTAAAAAAAAAAAATGGTAACATTTGTGGGACCAGCAAAAATTAATTCCAAAAAAAGTACAAAACGCGAAAAAAATGGAAACCGTGGATCAGTCTTTTAATTAATAAATTTATAAGAACTGAATTGGGTTTTTGTTTTGGTATGACCCCCCCCCCCCAAGAAATGGAGCTGTATACGCCGCTGCTGCACGAGTGCGAAAGAAAATTCGTCCCATAAAATCGTTGGAGCTCTCAAGTGCAAGAGGAGTCATGACACACTTTGGCAGCGTCGAATTAACAGCAAACTGTGCTGCAAGTAAATTGGCTTTCTCTGTTGAGCAAACATAGGAAGTGTCATTGAAGACGAGCATTGGAATCGAAGACGAAGTTGTTTTTTAAATATTTTTTACAAATGATCAAAAATGTTTAATACCTTTGGGACATAGTAGTATTTTTTGCATTAACTTTTGATCATGCAAAAATTTGGTTCTTTGTATAGAAGGTCTCAGGTCTCTCTATCTTTTATGTTTTTTGTTTAATGTTTAGTTCCTTATTGATTACAAAAAATTTTTTGTTTATATAACGATAAATAAATAAAAATAAAAAGCACGAAATATATTTTCAACGAAAACAATTGTCAAATATTTTTATTCATTTAAACGACAATAAAAACAAATTTATAAATGCATTTCGGCAAGATTTACTTGCCATCATCAGCTTCACGCTTTAAAATAAACTAAGGAAAGACAATTAAAAGAAGAGAAACAATCATAAATTTGTTGACAAAGGGAAAAAATGAGTAAAGAGGAAGTTACATATAGTTTTAAGAGAGCAAAAGATAACAATTATTTGGCAAATTTGAAAAGACTAGAGATGATGTTGCCTGCATCGGTGTTCATTGGATGTTTGCCTTTGTATATGTACATAGCTTCGTACGCATCAAGTTTTCGCTCATCGGTGACGTTTTTTATAAGCCTGCAATTATCAGAGAAATTGCCTATTGTGTGAGGAGGCTCTTCTGTGTTGCTGTAAGCATGCAAAGCAATCGATGACTTTTTAACAGCTTTATAGCAATCGATGACTTTTGAACAGCTTTATAGCAATCGATGACTTTTGAACAACTTTTAAATTATTACAAACATGGTTCAGTGTGAATTAAATACACAAAATTTCGAGTTCTCTCTATCTTGTTTAAATTTTGATCCGGTTTTCATCAGTAGGGTTGGCTTTATAACATCGGAAACTTACTTCTCTAACCCTGATTAAAGTGAGAAAACTATTGAAGGAGAACTTAGATGCAGAAATAGGAGAAGGGAAGTCGGCGAAAAGGGAAAATTGTGACTAGGATATGAAGTTGACAGTTATTTTTTTTATCAAAAAAAAAGAAAGATAAGTACCTAATCTAGTATTTGGAGATTTTTTTATTAAGTAATTTCATGCATTTTGTTGGTGGCAAAATTGTGCTATTTTTCTTTAAGTTCGGTTGGTTTTTGTTCCGCTATTTTATACTGAAATTGCAGGACTCGTGACCCCGTAAAGATTTTCTTTTGTTCATTCGGGACAGAGAGATAACGTTCAATCTTATATGCATAAATCTCTTTGTATATTTGATTGAAAAGATTTTGGGTTTTAGCCCAACCTTAAGCAAGGTTTCCCAAACAAATAAATATAATTTCACTTCCCTATTCGGGAATACAAATTTGTTCTTTTAATCAGAAGATTTGTAATTTCCTTCAAAAACAAACAAAATTGCTGGAGCCCTTTAATTTTATTTTTTAGGTACTACGCCCCTGTGGCAATCAAAATCTTTTAATCCAATTCAAATGTAATTCGAAAATAATAAATCGCGTTTATTTAATTAATTGGTGAAACCCACCCCTTAATCTGAATTAGCCGTGGTGGTAGCATCCAAGTGCTACTGGGGGTTATACTTTGAATTCGATCATCGAATATCGTTTTGTCTCCTTTTTTAGTAATTTTAAATTCGTTCGCGCTGGTCGGGATTTCTTCTTTTCATTCTTTTATAAATATAATAATAATAATAATAATAATAATAATAATAATAATAATAATAATAATAATAATAATAATAATAATAATAATAATAATAATAATAATAATAATAATAATAATAATAATAATAATAATAATAATAATAATAATAATAATAATAATAATAATAATAATAATAATAATAATAATAATAATAACAATAATAATATTAAACTATTCGATCGTCGGTTCGCGGTAGAAAAAAAGTAACAGGGTATAGCTGGCCTTTAGACCATTCAGAAAAAAATATTATAAAAATACTGTCCATGTGTCCTCCATGTTATGTTGGTTTCTGAAAAAAGTGTTAAGAAAAACTACTTTACTCAGATACTTGAACACTACGATCACGAGTGAATGATTGTTATTTTTTTTTTTCATTTTTATAATATTGTTAAATGACGGTATTAAGATATGAGCATTTAAATTTTAGCACTTTTTAATGCATTTTTTATTATATTTTGTTTTTAATATTTTAGTACATAAATGATAAAATATATATTTCCTTCAAGGACTTTCTGGACTTTCTGGAGTCAAACCTTGTCTTCCAAAGTAGTTTCTTACAATTTTTTAAACTAAAATTATGTAACAGTGAACAGCCAATTAATGGGTTTTTAAAAGAAGCATTGGAAAATATTGAGTGGTAAGGTATTTTCGCCTTGATCGAAGCCAGCATAAGGTTTATTTGGTACGTAAAATGTTTGCAAAACCCATGAGAAAAAAGAAGATTTGGACAACTTGGTGAAACATTAAATTATTAACCATTCATATTTATTTGACTACCTGCACAAACCTTGATCTGGACTTTATTTGTTCAAGAAGGACACATGTTATTTGAAAAAGAAAGGAACGTAGATCGTCAGTCACATTGAACTCCTTAACTCTTCGGGTACGTCTTGCAAGAGATTTGGCAATTCAATTTGGCAAATTAATTCGTAAACATTCTAAATACCTTCACCATTCAAGTTTTTCAAAGGGAATTATAATTTGTCCGTTAAGGATACCTGCCCAGTAATTAATTTTAAATTTATACTGTAATCTGTCCTCACCCATTAAGTGTGGATTTTGAATTTTCCAGCTGTGCAAATTATGCAAGTTTTCAAGAGATAATTCATCACTCCACAAAATCTTGTTAAGCATTTCTGGGTCAACGTTAATTTCTTGCAAAATTTTTTTTGCAAAAACCAACTTTTGCAGGAAAATTTCTGGGTTGCAGTTTGCTCACGCGATTCCTGTGCGACGTGCTATCACTAGTGTAGATGTTGAAGGATCCGACTCGATTTCACCGAAAACTACTGTATCGACGTTTGCTCGCACGTTATGTCCTTCATAAGTGCCACCGACTCCAGGACCAGGCATTCTTCCTTCCGAAAAACAACGGTGGACTTTCATAAATACACGATAGTCTAGATGACGTGCATTTGGGTATCCCTTACTAAATTAATTAACGTTAAAATGACATAACGACTCTTTCTATCCTTTACTTTATCAATTAGTATGTGATGCCCTTCATGAACAAAGAAAAACCGGATCGAGGTTTGAGCAGGTAGTTAAATGAATATGCATGTTCTGTAAATTAAATTTTCACCAAGTGGTCCAAAATTTGTCTTGCGTTTTACAAACATTTTTCATACTAAACAAACCTTATGCTGTATTCGGTCAAGGCAAAAATATCTTACCACTCAATATTAGCCAATGCTCGTTTTAGAAAGCCTATTATTTGGCTGTTCAATGTATCATAGTTTTAATTTGAAAAAATCGTAAAAGCTTCTTCGGAAGATTGATAGCCAATTATACTGGTTATTGTTGTTGACTCCAAGACTTGTTGTACCATTTTGAAAAGAACATTTAATAGACAACTTATTATTTCATTTGCCACCTATGTCTTCACACATTTTTTTGGTTTCAGAGAAAGTCAAACTTTTGAGGAAATAAATATTTTATCATTTTTGTACTAAAATATTAAAAAAAAAAATTATAATACAAAAAATGCACCAACACGTGTTCACTTTTATTGCTTATCTCTTAACACCGTTATTTAACAATATTATAAAAAAAAGATCATTCACTCGTGGTCGTACTGTTCAAGTATCTGAGTAAAGTCATAATTCTTAACACTTTTTTTCAAAAACCATCATAACATAGAGACCACATGGACAATATTTTTTTTATATTTTTTTCTGAATGGTCTTTTTTATATTATGCGCGCACTAAAGGGGTTGCGACTACCCTTAAGATGATTGAACACAGTGCGAGCGCTAGGAAAAAAGGGAAGGATTTAAAAGGAGATACCGATGTACATTGTTTTTGAAGTTCTGAATATCAAAATGGGAGGGAAAAATAAAGCCGGGTAAAGCATTCCACATTCGTGTGGTTCGCTAAAAAAAAGAATCTCTGTACTTAGCAGTACGTACAAAATTGGGCTCAAGGGTAAACTGATGAGCATTCCTGACAGTGCGAGTATTACGGTGGAATTGTTTAAGGGGAGGAATGCAACTGGCTATTTCGCTAGAACGCTGTTTATTAAAATAAAATAAATAAAAATAAGGAGAGGCATGAAACATTACGTCGATTTTCACTTATCATTTTTAAAGCTCTTTTTTGGATACGATCCAAGAGACTTAAATGGGTTAATGGAGCACCAGCCCAAATGTGAGAATTGTATTCAAGCTTTGGGCGAATGAAGGCTTTTTTGATTGCAGCCAGATCAGAAGGGGAACAAAATTTCTTGCATCTTCGAAGAAAACCTTAACACTTTTCAGGCTTTTTGGCGACGTTGGATATGTGATCATTCCACAGAAGGTGATCTGTGATGCTCATACCCAGAGCTGAAAGCCGATCAGTTTCATCGATGCCCGCTCATTGAGAGCGGGTGGGTTTCCTTTAATGAAAACAGACAGCATTGGATTTTTGAAGCATTAAATTCTACACGGTTTTTAGTTCCCCACTGGACAATGCTGGCAAGATCAGAATAATAATGAGCTAATCATATGCTGCCATTCAAGTTCCACATCCGAAGTGCAGGGATGTGAATCTAGAAACGAATATGAAAAGCTGAGGGTGCTTTTATCAGCAAAACAATTTAATGGATTAGAAGTTTCAGATAAGAGATCATTAATAAAAGAGTGAAAGAGGTTAGGAGACAAAACGGAGTCCTGGGACACACCAGCATTAATTTATGAATATTAGACTTGAAAACGTCCAATACAACTTGTATTGATCGGTCCGAACGTTAATTTCCAATCCAACGAAGAAGAGATTCATCAAAACCAAATGCACGCCTTTTCGATAAGAGAGCTTGATACAAAACTCTTTTAAACGCTTTTGAAATATCAAGTGCAATAATCTTACATTCTCCAAAACGATGTAAAGATTTGTTCCACTGATCGGTGAGATATACCATTAGATCACCAGTAGACCTATTGCTACGAAAGCCGTACTGCCGGTCATTAGGAAGCTTCAAGATATATCTTCAGCTGATAATTAAGCAGTGTTTCCATGACCTTGGAAAGAAGGGACGTTAGTGCAATTGGACGATAGTTAGAAGGAGAAGCGACACGCCTTTTTTAGGGACAGGCTGGATAAATGCTGTTTTCCATCCACTCGGAAGGAGACCAGTAGAGTAGGACAGATGGAAAAGCTTACGCAGTGGCTTTGCCAGAGTTGAAGAACACCTCTTCAGAACAATGGGAGGAATACTTTTCGGGCCAGCGGATTTGTGTACGTTAAGATCTTTTAAAACTCTTACCACTGCACGAGTGCGAAAGAAAATTCGTCCCATAAAATCATGAGAGCCCTCAAGTGCAAAAGGACTCATGATACTCTCTGGCAGCGTCGAATTAACAGCAAACTGTGCTGCAAGCAAATTGGCTTTCTCTATTGAGCAAACATAGGAAGAGTCATTGAAGACGAGCGTTGGAACCGAAGACGAGGTGGAATTACGTACGTTTTTCACAAATGACCAAAAATATGTACTACCTGTGGGGCATTGTAGTATTTTTTGCCTTAATTTCAGATCATGCAAAAATTTGGTTCGTCGAATATGAACGTTACAGGTCTTTCGAGCTTGTTTGAACTTATTCCGATTTTCCTCAGTGGTTTTGGCTATGTATCTTCGGAAACTTCTATCACCCTGATAACCTCTTTACGGCTCGAATCAAACCATGAATTCTCTTTTGGTTTGATAGATTTTATCCTGTTCGGAATAGTTTCCATACCGTAGAGACTTAAATTTGTGACCATATCCTAACTGAAATCTACGTCACTACCAAGGAAGCATAGGAGACCAGTTAAAGTTTTTGAGGAAAATATTGAGACCGTCCCTGATGGCTTTCTTGTATTGCCAAACGTTTCTTATTGGAGTTGTTTCTTTAACTGGATTGTTTTGGCACGAGAAATCAGCAGATATGACACAATGGCTGCGTGCGTGTTGTTGGCAGGAATGGAGGGGACCTATAATTTTTTGACGAGTCCGAACGGCTAGATGAGAAGCACTTATTCATGACAAGTATACTCTTGGAGGAATTGTCAGTTTCTCGCAAGAGACAGTACCTCGGAAAAAACATTGTTTTTTTAGTTGGCAATGGTTGGGAATCGAACACAGACCTTCGGCATGACAGTCCAACGCACTAACCATTATGCCACGAGGTGCTACTAGAGGCGATAATACACTAATACAATACACTAATATAATATACAATAATTCTTTGTATGGAGTCGGACAGAGAATCAAACTCTCTAAAAGTTGAATTTCAGTCCAAATTTGGGCTCCGAGAATTTTAACCACAGGAACATGAAATCTGTGTTCGAGCACAAACCGAATTTTGGTTGGAGTTGGTACACAACATCATTTCTTATGTAAACGGCGAGACCATGGTGGGAAAAGAATAATGGCACTAATTGGTATCCATAGAGATTAAATTCTGAATAGTCAGAATTTCCCCCTATTTGAGTTTCACTCAGGGCCAGAACAGCTGGCTTGTTTTGTACAGTATAAACATGCATGGCAGACATTTTTTCTCAGCCCACGGATGTTAGAAAAATCCACTCTAAACTTACCTGCCATTCAAAAATGCAAAATTAACACTGAAACCAATTCAGACAATTACCTAAATTGAATCTCTAATTTGAGTCCCAATCTCTACTTTTCAATAATAATCTATCACTAGTGTTATGCTTTAGTGACAAATTATATCGATCCGCCCCTGGTTACCCAAAAAAAAAAAATCAGCTATATATCTGAAATCAATCAAAAAATTGTACGTTCATTTCATAATCTTGAATAAAAAACGTTTTTGTAAGCAAATTGTGATAATTTGGTTAATCTTCTGCAATTCATCTGTAGTTTATTGAAATTTTTATTAGAAACATGATAAAATTATATATTTCAAAGCTTTTTTAAATTTAATTTGAGATGAACGAAAAAAATGCATCAAATAATTGCACGAGGCCTTTAATCAAATTTCGTACAGATTATTAAAGAAAGTGCCATTCTTTGACTTTTACTATATATCTAACACGGTTGTTTAGTAAAAACTTAAGCTTTGAGGTAACTTCTGTTGGTATTGTGTTTCGTTTCTCTAAAATTACAGGTTTGAGGGGTTATTCGATAGTTATATGAGTTTTTCGAGCCTTTCCTACCAAAAAATCCCACAGATGCTCAATGGTGTAAAAGTCTGAAGAATGTTGTGGATGTGGCAACTAGGATTTTTCACTAAAAAGCAGCCGCAATCTTAATAATATAAGCAAATGCTTCCGGTCATTGACCTCAAAAAGTAAGAAATCATTCTGTAACTCAATTCTTTCAGCACTGGCCTCGAAATTTTTACCCGAAATCTTCAAATTTTTCTGTTTTTCCATTGTTGTTTCAGAAAAACAAGATTGCAGACACCATTTGCGTCTATAACTCCCCAAAAGACAATGCTTCCACCTTCATGTTTCAACGTAGTCTATAAATTGATTAGCTATACGGGTGTGTTCGGTTTTCAACCTCTAAATCCAAAAATTCTAAGAAGCAAAACAGAAAAACGTGATATATAAATGCAAATTAGATAATTTCTAGCCGCAAAAGTTAAATACAAATTCCTTAAGTTTATATAATTTCAGTTACTGTACGTGCAATTTTTTGATGCAGTGTATGTGCAGAGCTTCATAGTCCACATAAAATGCAACAACGATTAAGCTAACAACGGCTGTGTGAGTAAAGGGGGGGTTGTTAATAATAATGCTGAATTACGTTTTAAGGCCAGCTATACCCGCTTGCCAGGTTATCCATTATTTATAGGACACCCTGCATATTCTTAGTCAAGTTTTTCTGTTATGATTTGCAGTATGTGTACTTAAAAAAATAGAGCTAAAAGGATTATATTAGTCAGATGTGTTGTTTACAGTTAATATTTATTTGTTTTACTTCTTGTTTTCGTCATATGCTTTAGTCGCCTTTTCATCAAAGTTTTCTTCATCCACGATGTCGAATTCACTGAAAGGAAACAATAGTCATATACAAATTACTTGGATTTTTCATTCCATATAGAGTATTTTTTTAATGAACTAGAAAATATGATAATATGTATACCTTGTTTCAGCAAAAAAGATCAAATCATATAACAAACAGGGATGGGATATCATAGTTGACAGTATTTCCAATAGAAATGCTACTGTAGGTTTGATCGTTGAAGTTTACCCAGGGATGACCCAGGTTTTCTTGACAACCCCCAAGAATTGTCAAAAATACCTGGGTTGTTCGGTAATCAAACAACACCAAACGGCTCTCAATTGTAATTTTGAGATAGACAAGAAACAAAATTTGATTTAAAAATGAAAAAAAGAAACCACAGTTTCCAATTTCTATTTGTTATTATTTAAAGTAAAGTGGCTTGCATGTAGTTGGCCCACCAACTACGGAGTTGAGCAAAACTGGAAATGCCAATCGTTTGTAAATACATCGTTTATACGCATTTGTACAACTTTTTGAATAATTTGTACACTCACCGTTTCTTATATAGACACTTAAAAAAAATCCTAAGTTGGCCCAGAAAGGCAGTTCGTTAGATAATCGTTTGTACACGTTTGTCTTTTTTGTTTAATTTTTATACTTCGCAAAAAATATTAACCAAAATTTGTTCGCTTAAAAATGTTGTATTAATTTTTTGAAAAGTATACAGTTCGATTGATAACACTGGTCAACAAGGTTTTTGTTACAGAAACCAAATAATATTTTTCTGTAGGTTTTTGGTGTGCTGAACTCGAATCTGAAGCCAGAAAAATTCCATCGGGCAATGTTTTTGAGATATTTCCGTTATAAAATCATAAAACACGTTTTTTCGCTGTTTTAAAACTTGTATTGTAACGCGAGGTAGATTGCTAAAGAAAATTGTTGTTGTCAACACATTGCTCTATCCAAGTTGGACATCAGTGCCTGCTGGATGGATGCCTCGATTTCGCGAAGGAAGACTGGATCATCAAAGGGACCATGCTGGAAGTTTCTTTTGAAATGGTAAGCGAAGGCTTCAACTTAATCCTGAGTCGTTGTTGCTTCTCCATTGTTGGTGATGATCACGTCAGGCGTTGGTGATTTTAAGCCGATTAATGTTCTTGAAGGCGTCAGGTCCAGGTCTGATTGACTGCAGTCTCTTCTGGAATTGGTTGTTGTTGTGGTGTTGGATGGAAATGCGGAATATAATGTTGACGCACTAAAGTTTATTCCACACTGTCTGGTAGCTGTTGTTAGTTGTGGAAAGGTCTCGCTGGTGGATCCTTTGGAGACGTTTCTAAGCCTATGGGCATATAAATTTTGGATATACTGGGCTTGACGTCTTGGACTGTTTTTGGTTATCCAACGCGTTGGCAAAAGTCAGTTCCAGACACTCGATGGCTGTTAGTTTCAATATTGTTGTAGAAAAGTAAATCTTTCAAGTGTAGTTACAACACAAATATCTATTATAAACATTCCTATATGTGTACTAAATGCTCATTATGTTTATATACTTCTTTCTATACCGTTCAACAAATTTTACTTTTGTTTAACAATTATGTAACTCGTCGCACTTTCCAATAAACTTTTGTATTAAGAAGATCAAGGAAGACAGCAATCTAGTCATTTGACTGCTTTGTGGTGGAACTAAGCAAGACCTGTGACATGAAGTATACACAAAGACAATGATCATGAATCAAAAGGTTCACTTTGAGCGACTCAAGGCTAATGATGTTATCCAATGCAGGAACTGTCAACGGGTTGGGCACGTCGCTACTAACTGCGGGATGAACTACGTTTACGTAAAATGCAAAGACAACCATCTTCCAAGAGAGTGCAAGCGCAGGGATGGATCCACCTCAGATGTCTGGTGCCCCAACTGCAAGACCGAAGGATACCCAGGAAGCTTCAGAGGATGTCCAGTACTGAAAGTGAAAAAAGCTGAGAAGGAGCAAGCCCTTGTCAACAAAAAAGTGCAACAAGAATTTTTATTGGCGAAATCTGCATGCACACTTACGAAACCAGCCATCAGTTTTGTATTTATGACTAGAAAAAAAATCACACCAACACATAAAATCCATTCAGTGGCAAAGACCCCAGCTTAGAAGATACCTGCACCATCCACACCATCGCTACCAACAACGAAGGCCTCCCCCAAACCAAACCTAGCCAATGAAGTAAAGCGCCTGTTTGGATCCGATCTTCCAGTAGTCATGGAGAAAGCCGGAAGTTCCATCCCATCCAACTATACACAACTAAGTAAAGAGCATAAGTCCGTGGCCCTTGTCACCTTTATAATCTAAATATATATATATTTAGCGCCCTGCGGGTAAGGGGAAAGAATATACCCGAGGTAGGCATGCCTGTCGTAAGAGGCGACTAAAATCCAAACTCCGTATACTGAGATTGATGTATACATAACTATGCAATGAGCAAAACAATAAGATATAGTACCCCAGGTGGCAGTTCAGGTTCACTGGAAAATCCACCCTCTTCGGAGGTCGGCTCTATGGATTCTGGGGAGAGCCAATTATTGCATTTAATAAATCCCTTCCTAAAAAGTGCTAAGGCGTCTCGATCACCACCATCTAAATCGAGTTCAAAACCATCAAAATTCGGGCAAAAGGGTCCACCCGCGCCAAAATAGACTCAGGTAAAACAAAAAATCTTGAAAAAGATAATAACGAACTTCGACAAAAACTTGATCAAGTAATGGAACTTTATCAAGAGCTAAAGAAAGAAGTCGATCTTCTTCGGAAAGAAAATGAGATATTGAAAAGCGAAAATCCTCCAATAAACTCAAAGTCTAGCTTGCCACAAGTCAATAATTGTTGATAGGAAGCGGACGAAGAAGAGCTAGCACGTGAAACGGAGAAGTCCTCAAAGAAAAGATTGAGTAAAAAGCGTAAAGCTGGCTCTTCACCTGAAGCAGCCTCTTCTTTTGAAATAAGAGATTCACCAAAACATGCGACAGTTAAAGAAAAACCTGTTAAGGAACGGCCCCACCACCGATACATGTTATCGGTATTGCGGAGTATAACAAGTTGCAAACCATATTAAAGGCATTATTACCATCGGCTTTTAAAATTATTTCACTTAATAACAACAAATGGAAAGTTTGTGTGAAAGACCCCGAAAGTTATCGTCTTCTGTCACGAAAACTAAACGAAGAAAAAGTAGAATGGTATACCTATGAAAATAAGTCGGAAAGACCCCTACGTGTTGTGGCAAGAGGTCTACACGCATTATGTTTAAAAGACGATATTATTAGTGATCTAAAAAAGCGCAACCTCAAAATCTTAGATGCGACGAACATTGTCAAAAGAGAGAAACAGAAAAAAGAGGGTGAAGCGATAGTGGTACAACGTGGTCCCCCACTATTTATACTTTCGTTCGATAACCCTAAAAATTAGATGAAATTTATAAAATTAAAACAATTCTAAGCATCGTAGTTAGGATCGAACCTCTAAGAAAGAGCACAAGGTTAATCCCTCAGTGTAAACGCTGCCAAGAATTCAATCACACCCAAACCTATTGCAAAAAAGAGCCAAGGTGTGTAAAATGCGCTGGAAAACATCTAACCGTTGACTGCAACGGAAAAAGTGAAAGTCCACCGACGTGCGTTAATTGTAATGGAAATCACCCGGCAAGTTATAGGGGCTGTGAAGTAGCTAAAGAATTACAAAAGCGACATCAAAATCTGCCCAAACACAAAGAAACCCACCAAGGCAATTAGAAACCGCAATTCCCAAGAACGCCAAATCTACGAAAGGTCCAAAACTTATTATCGTAAAGAAAAGAAAACAGTGTCAGTACCTTCGGAGAAAATATCGAAGCAAGGAAATGCAGAAACATATGCCCAAATAGCGGCAAAAAATATACCCGTAATTAAAGACAAAATATACCCGTAATTAAAGACACTGAAACAGACCCGGTTTCGAAAGTCTTTTCAATAATTTTGTCAAAACTTCAAGAACAATGTGAAACAAATAAACTTATCTTTGATAGGCTAAGTAAGCTCGAAAATTGTTTTCGACCCAAACCTCTTTCAAAAAATATATGATGGAAAAGCTTAAAATTCTAACGTGGAATGCCAACGGATTATGGCAAAAACTTAGAGAATTGGAGATGTATATGCGAGAAAATGATATTGACATATGTTTGATATCAGAAACGCATGCCAAAAATTAATCAAATCTTAAAATCCACGGGTTTCATGACTACCATGCCATTCATCCGTCAAACAAAGCAAGAGGTGGATCATCATTGTATATAAAAGAATGCATTGAACACTCGAAAGGCCTCAAAATAGAGGTGGAATCAATGCAATTTAGTAGTGTACAGGTTAAAACTAAAAATATTCCTCTCAATGTCTCTTCCATATATTGCCCTCCGCGTTGCAAAATTGATAAGAGTGAATTGAATTGAGTGAAATGAATGACATTGATAAAGTCACTAAGTCCAAATTTAATTGTTGGTGGTGACTTTAATGCAAAGCACACCTTCTGGGCCTCACGATGCATATCTCCAAAGGGTCGCATGCTATATGAAGCAGGAATGGAAAATAATTGTGACTTTAATTCGACTGGCAAGCCAACTTACTGGCCAACTGATCCGTCGAAAATACCTGACCTAATCGATTTATTCATGGTGAAAGAAATACCCTCTAACCGCATAGAAATTTCAGAGGGCTATGACCTCTTCTCAGATCATTCTGCCGTCGTACTCATTATGAGCGAAAGCCTTGTTAAAATTGAAAAACCACCCAGGTTAACAAATAGTAAAACTAACTGGGATGGATTTAAAAAAGATATCCAGGACAACGTTGAGTTAAGGGTATCATTACAAACGCCTCTTGAGCTTGAAGATGTATTAGATACTCGTACCTTTGTTCATATAATACAAAAAGCAGCTTGGGATAACACACCTTATCAAAGGCTAATGCCTCGCTTTAAAGATATAAAATATCCGCAAGAAATAAAAGATTTAGTGAAAGGAAATGAAAAGCACGTACAAAATGGCAGCAAACCCGTGCTCCCCAACACAAAGCTCATTTAAATCGCTTGAGTAATATGCTAAAAACGGCGATATCAGATTTCAAAAACCTTGAAGTTGAAAATTACCTTGAAGGCTTGACAGCGGGGAAAGAATCCAACTACAAGCTATAAAAACAACGAAAAAACCAAAGCTTCCAGTGCCCCCGATTAAGAAAAGCCAAAATGATCGGGCTAAAAGTGACAAAGAAAAAGCGACGGTATTCGCCGATTACTTAGAGGAAACATTTAAGCCGTTTGATGGGCAAGAACTCAACGAAAACATTAATATGAATTTTACCTCTAATGAAAGCTACATAACGAGAAATGCTACACTTGCCGAATTAAAAAGAGAAATAAAGAAGCTTAAGCACAACAAAGCTCCAGGATATGACTTAATAACGGCAGAGATTTTAAAAATGCTCCCTCGTAAAGGGTTTATTAACCTCCTTTACATAATAAATGCCGCTCTAAGGTTAGAATATGTTCCGAGCCAATGGAAAGTTGCGGAAGTCATAATGGTATTGAAACCTGGCAAACCATCTCACGAAAAGAAGTCTTACAGGCCGATTTCGCTTCTTCCTATTATATCAAAAGTTTTTGAAAGAATACTACTCCTGCGCCTGCAACCGATAATAGAAGAGAAACAATTAATACCTGAACATCAGTTCGGATTTAGAAGCAAGCATTCGACAATTGATCAAGTGCATAGAATTACTGACGTAATTGAGAGAGCTCTTGAAGAAAAGAAAATCTGTTCGACTGTCTTTTTGGACGTGTCGCAGGCGTTTGACAAGGTGTGGCACGAAGGCCTCAAATTCAAATTAAGACAAGTTCTGCCTGAAGGACTTTACAACATTCTAAACGGGACACGATTTCAAAGAAATAGTGGCTTCAAAGCTTAGTATTGAAAATAAATTGATTTTATACTGACAGGTTCTTAAATCAGTTTGGACTTATGGTATACAACCTGGGGTTGTACCTGCGATACAAACTTAAATAACTTACAAATGTTTGAAAATGTATTGCTTAGGTCATTTGTAAATGCTCCGTGGTATATACGAAACGAAGATCTTCACAGGCATCTAGGGATTCCTACGGTCCGGAACGAAATAAAAAGTTTCGCTCGAAAACATAGAAATCGACTATTGGAACACGCTTATTCAACGATTATTGACATTCTTGAAGAGGCGAATTCAGTACGCCGTCTGCGAAGAACAAAACCTTCTGACTTGGTGCGGTGAACAGAAAACCGCTTTAAAATCGCGGATTAAGCAGGAACTTTCACCGGATAGTAACCTGCAACACGTTACTTAACTTCGTTAAAAATAAATTGCTAGATAAGTTTCAACTTAGTCGCAATCGGGAAGTGGAGGTGGTTTTAGTGTAGTAAGAATGTCACACTTCTATGACCACGCGTTTTTCGGTCCTCATAGAGCCTGAACAGCAGGTTTTGCACCTACCCACGGGAAAATAACCACAAAAAAACTAATTTTTATTTCGTAAAAGAATTCTTGGCGCCCACTTTAAGTACAAGTACACCCTGCACTTATACTTAACATTTTATCAATTTGTGAAGTCGGAAACTTCGAAGGAATACTTAAAAATTATTACGAAAGTAGAGTGGGGGTTACGTAGGATGGATAGGAGCATACCGGAGAATGAGACTCAGGAGAAGAGCAGGCAAGCTCTCAAAAATAAAATAGTGATGGCTATGGCCGAATTAGAAGGCGATGATGAGGATGAATGAGGATGTAGGTGGGAATAACCCAGGTGTAGAAAAGGTTATAACAAATTGTGAAAAATTTTAAAATATAGCGAAATGGGATGTGAAGTTCACTGGCGAGCGCTGTGGTGCATACGTGAACGCATTCCTAGAACGAGTTAAGGAGATGCGTCAGGCTAGGGGGGTTTCAGAACCCCAAATGTAGGCAGCAGTAGAGCTTTTTATAAGAAAAGCTTTAATTTGGTTTAGGGCAATTAGGGTTAATATCAATTCGTGGCTAGAACTCATCAGAGAATTGAAGCTGGAGTTCTTGCCACCGAATTACGATGATTCCTTATTAGATAAGATCAGGCGTCGTACACAAGGCAAAGATGAATCCATCGGAGTCAATGTGGCGACTATGCAGAACTTGTTTGGTAGGTTAACTGATCCAATTTCGGAAGGTAGGAAGTTGTCAATGATTCAAAGGAACTTGACACCTTTCTATCAAACCCAACTTGGTTTGGCGAAACCAGGTTGCGTATCCGATTTGGTGGCTTTAGGCAGGAACTTAGAAGCAGTTAGGGCAAATGTGGAATTGTATATTCCACCACATAGTGTTAGGGATAATAGGAATCTGCTAGAACCGGACCTAGCTTATGTAGGTGTTGAAACTCCAACAATTTCGGTTGTTGCTGAGAACAACGGAACTAATAGTCAGGCCCAATTATCGACTCATCCAAGATCTTCGGTTAGGTGTTACCATTGCAATGGATCAGGCCATTTTGCAAATAGGTGTTCCGCTCCTAGGCGTTGTTTCGCTGTTCGGGAAACGGACACTTGCGCCAGCAGGGCGGGATGTCCGAAGACGTTGAGGAGGTTACCTGCTCGTAACCAGTTTGGAGGTAAACGGTAGTGATAGGAGACCATTTTTAGGTGTTAGTATTTATGGTACTAGATTTTTAGGTTTATTAGCTTCTAGGACCATAATAGGTAGGGATGCTTGGAGAATACTCCAACATCTAGGTCTTCCTTTGAAGACAGACACTTTTCACTGCGTTCGTCTAGCAGATGGAACAGATGTCGAAGTTTTAGGGATTCTCTCTCTTCCAATAATAGTAGAAGACAGGGCAGTATTGATTGACTGTTTGGTCATACCATCTCTGCCGCATACAGTGATTCTTGGTGCAGATTTTTGGGCACTATCGGGTATTGTCCCGGATCTTAGATCACGCATGTGGAACTTTTTCAGAAAAGGATAGTGAGGTCTCGATTTGTTCTATTACAGAACGATCGGAGTTAAGTGTTAGGGAAATTAAAATGTTAGAATCGTTGATTGAAGAACCATTTAGGAAAATGCCTGAAGGCTTAGGGTGCACAACAATGGTTGAACACAAGATTAGGACGTCGGCGGAACCGATTAAGCAACGGTATTATCCGCTTTCTCCGGCAATGCAGGAGCATATTGATAGGGAATTAAACGAAATGTTATAAGCAGGAGTTATTGAGAGGTCGACAAGTGCGTGGTCATCTCCAATACTATTAGATAAAAAGAAAGATGGCTCCTATAGGTTATGTGTGGACTATAGGAAGCTAAATAAAAATACAGATAGGGATGCTTATCCACTGCCATATATTAATTCAATTTTAGACAGACTTCGAGGAGCGAGGTTCTTGTCTTCGTTAGACATCAAGTTGGCGTATTGGCAGATTCCTATGGAGGAGGAATCTAAGCCTTACACTGCTTTTACGGTTCCTGGGAGAGGTCTTTTTCAATTTAGAAGAATGCCTTTCGGACTTCATAGCTCGCCTGCGACTTGGCAGAGGTTTATCGACACAGTTTTGGGTGCCGACCTCGAGCCATTCGTGTTCGTCTATTTAGACGACATCATAATCATTAAAGACAATTTCCACAAACATCTAGAAATTCTGAATGAGGTGATGAAAAGGTTGAGTGAAGCAGGATTGAAAGTCAGTAGGGAAAAATGCAATTTTTGCATGCCATCGTTGAAGTTTTTAGGGTATCTAGTGGATCGAAATGGTTTACATATAGATCCAGAGAAAGTGGAGAGCATGGTTAGGATTCCAGCGCTGAGGAATGTTAAGGAAATTAGGAGTTTTATAGGAACAGTTTCGTGGTACCGTCGCTTTGTACCAAATTTTGCTAAATTGCTTAGGCCGTTGTCGGATTTTTTTAAAAAAGAACAAAAAGTTTACTTGGACCCAAGAATGTGAGGATAGTTTTAGGAAGGCAAAAGAGTGTTTGGTGACAGCACCAATACTTACTTGCCCAGACTTTAAACGACCTTTTGTCGTGCAATCAGACGCGTCAGATTTCGGTATCGGTGCAGTTCTTTGGCAGAACTTTGATGAGGGAAAAAAGGTTGTCTGTTACCTTAGTAGGTCTTTGAATAGGAATGAGAGGAATTACTCCACTACTGATAAAGAATGCTTAGCTGTACTTTGGGCTATTGAGAAGTTGCGGTCGTATATTGAAGGTTTTCGGTTTACGGATGTGACAGATCATTATTCCCTTGTGTGGTTAAGTAATCTTAAGGATCCGCAGGGTAGGTTAGCACGTTGGGCTATTAGGCTTCAACAATTTGATTTCGAGATCATTCATCACAAGGGCAAGGAGCATGTAGTACCAGATATGCTCTCTCGGGGAGTGCCACAGTTGGGTGGTATCTCAAACGAGGATTTAGACCCTTGGAGAAAATGATTTCAGATGTGAATTCAAATCCACTTAGGTACCCAGCCTAGAGAGTTGAGAAAGGTTTGTTGTTCAAACTGGTGAAGGCTAATCACATAGTAGTACACGATTCCAATCAAGAATGGAAGAGAGTGTTAGGGAAAAATGAAAGGTTAGGAATTCTACAGGAATACCATAATGGTCCATTAGAAGGACACATGGGCGTTAGGAAAACTTTTGCCAGAATTGGGGCAAAGTTTTACTGGCCGAAAATGAGGGCCGATATTACAAAATATGTAAGGAGTTGTAAAGTTTGCCAACAAGTAAAACCGGTGAATGATAAACCAGCTGGTTTAATGACTGAGAAGTAGGAATCAAGGCACCGTGGGAAATGATTTGCATTGATTTGGTAGGTCCGCTTCCTAAGTCTGAAATTTATAAAATTAAAACAATTCTAAGCATCGTAGTTAGGATCGAACATCTAAGAAAGAGCACAAGGTTAATCCCTCAGTGTAAACGCTGCCAAGAATTCAATCACACCCAGGCCTATTGCAAAGAAGAGCCAAGGCGTTTAATATGCGCTGGAAAACATCTAAACGTAGACTGCAACGGAAAAAGTGAAAATCCTCCGACGTGCATTAATTGTAATGGAAATCACCCAGCAAGCTATAGGGGCTGTGAAGTAGCTAAAGAATTACAAAAGCGATATCAAAATCTGCCCAAACACAAAGAAACCCACCAAGGCAATAAGAAACCGCAATTCCCAAGAGTGCCAAATCTACGAAAGGTCCAAAACCTATTATCGTAAAGAAAAGAAAACAGTGTCAGTACCTTCGGAGAAAATATCAAAGCAAGGAAATGCAGAAACATATGTCCAAATAGCGGCAAAAAATATAACCGTTAATAACGACACTGAAACAGACCAGGTTTCGAAAGCCTTTTTAATAATTTTGTCAAAACTTCAAGAACAATGTGAAACAAATAAACTTATCTTTAAAAGGTTAAGTAAGCTCCAAAGTTGTTTTCGACCCAAACCTCTTTCAAAAAATATATGATGGAAAAGCTTAAAATTCTTACCTGGAATGCCAACGGATTATGGCAAAAACTTGGAGAATTGGAGATGTATATGCGGAAAAATGATATCGACATATGTTTGATATCAGAAACGCATGCCAAAAATTAATCAAATCTTAAAATCCACGGATTTCATGACTACTACGCTATTCATTCGTCAAACAAAGCAAGAGGTGGATCATCATTGTATATAAAAGATTGCATTGAACACTCAATAAGCCTGAAAATAAAGGTGGAATCAATGCAATTGAGTAGTATACAGGTTAAAACTAAAAGTATTCCTCTCAATGTCTCTTCCATATATTGCCCTCCGCTTTGCAAAATTGATAAGAGTGAATTTACGACATTGATAAAGTCACTAAGCGCAAACTTAATTGTTGGTGGTGACTTTAATGCAAAGCACACCTTCAAGGCCAGTTAACAGGCCTTCAAAACCAGATCAGGGAGCAGGCGACTCGGGTAGACTATCTCTACTCTGTTTTGACTAGCTTAACGCATATTAGAGGTTAAAGGCGCGCTGTTGGAGAGGCCTCTTAGGACCGAACGTAGAGCTAACCTTTTCCAATTGTTGAAAAGATCAAAGCCCAGATGTGTTTATGGCCAGTGAAACTAAGCTGAGCCCGAAACATAAATTGACTAACAATAATTACAATATCGTTAGAAGAGACAGGCCCAACCTAAATTAACAATAAAATTATTTATAATAGTGATCTGCGCAAATTTCGGTTGCTAGAGGCGTGCATCATATGCATTCCTCTCCAACAGGGGAAGCGGATGTATGTGATTTTTGCTTATGCACCGGAATAACCTCAGCCAACTAATTTTATGACAGAGCTAGGAAAACTTTTCGAGTGCTTACGACTGAACTCGTAAGGAAACTACTATTTGCTGGCTAGTGATTTGAATGCCAAACTCCAAATTCTAGAGGTAACCATCTATTTAACTGGATGGAGCAATACAACGTTGAGTATAGGGTCGACCTACTGGCTACTGATAGACCATCGTTTCCAAGAAGCGGCGCCTATCTGGACCTATTGCTGAAAGACGCAAGACTGACAGTGACTGTGGGTCTAAGGCCAACAAACTGTTAACGAACGATTGAGTACGAAAGTGACCACTGCGGACTAGCCGCCGTAATACAGCTTCCGAACGAGCTCGTGGAGTTGGATACTTACTGTGCATACTTACAATTACAGTAAGGTGCGCTGGCCACGCTTTACCAACGCCTTATCGAGCGAAATCAGTTCGAATAACATATCCCCACCAAATGACAGGAATTTGACAATTAACGAAATAGACCAATACCTAGAACAAATGGACGAGATAATCAAACGAACAATGAACAGAACAATACCGAAATACAAACAACGGGACGCAACTTACATGTACCGGAACGCTACCATTGACGCACTACACAGACAAAAAAGTGGACTCCTGACAAGACTCAAACTCTTATACCGAAGGTTTACTGACCCTCACCATCTGGAAATTAGGACACTGAAGTCGTCGATCAAGAACATCAACCAACTCATTAAAGAGAACTATCGGTTGTCAATTAATTTGTATTGGGATAGCAAAATTCGGGCCGTTAACTCTAGCGACCCGAGCATGTTACCCCAAATTAACAAGATATTTAGAAGGAATGATCAGAACGATCTTCCGTGTCTTAATCTTCAGAGAACGACGGACAACAGAGACGTACTTCTGGCAGCAGGAATTGATTCAGAGGACGCCGTCTTGGACGATGATGTCTTTACATTCGCCCGAATCACGACCTGTAAAACAGAGCCTTGCTCCATTACGTCTACCTTCGGAATGACATCAAGCAATGGCGATCAGAGAACCTTGGTTTCGCCGGGTTTAATGAAGATCATTTGGCAAACGCCATAATCGCCGAGCGAAATGGGCCTAGTTCCCTGTTAATTACGAAGGTGGACCTCCAGCTCATCTTCGATTCATTAAAGAAGAAGAAGTCAGCAGGAGTCGATGGCATATCCAACGTTGTACTTCGACATTTACCTCAAGAAGCAGTAAACATTGATACCACTCTGTTTAACAACGCTCTGAATAATGCTCCCGAAATGGGAAAGGACAACTCCAATCCGGCGAATCTCCGGTCGATAAGTCTTCTTCCGAGTATCAGCAAGGTATTCGAAAAAGTTATCAATAGAGCTCTGTCTAAGTGGGCAGAGGACAATAATATCATACCGGACAGTTCGCTTTTAAGGCAGGACATGACACCATTCATGCCGCGTCTAAACTCGTTTCTGATGTCCAATGGAACAAATCTAATCTTGGAGAAGGCCTTCGACACCGTATGGTGAGAAGGTCTTTAACTAAAGCTGACCAGGCTTGGCTTTAGTAAACCACTATTATATATGCTTTATGATATGCTCAATGGCAGAAAGTTTGTTGTCAAGAGTGGCAATATAACTTCTGCCACAACCTTTAATATTAAAAATGGTCTTCAGCAGGGAGCGGTCAACTCGCCGATTCTATTCAGCATTTACACCAGCGATCTGATAAGTAGTATAACTCAGGCAATTGCGTATGCCAACGATCTAATTGCGTACAGAACAGCTCCAGAAGTCGAGGTCATCAGGATGACTGAAAGTTGAAAATCAACTTTCAGAAATCAGAAACTATTTTGTTAAGGACTCCGTTACTTAGAGCCACAAGGGATACGAGAAAGAACTGGCGCGATCGTAGGGCCAAATGGACATCTACTGTCGAGTAAAAGTGTAGTAAAGTACCTTGGCATCTGGATGGATCAGTATTTGTATTTCGACAGACATATAAATGCTGCTCTAGCTAGGGCTAGGGGAGCCTTTGCCCTGACAAAACGATTGTTTAATAGCAGCCGGCTTGATAGCAGGGTGAAGGTGATTTGCTACATGGCCCTTATCCGGCCGATGATTACCTATGGATGCCCTGGTTCAACGTTGCCCCATCTCAAATGGAAAAGATTCGGGTGTTTGAGAGGCAGTGTCTTCGACGCTGCCTTGGATTGCACAGAACACCAGAGTCGGAGTACACAAATTACTATTCCAACCTGGTTTTATACAACGACGACAACATAAACAGGATAGATAATTTCTTGCTGAAGCTTATTCGAGGTCACATTGCAAGAGCGATGTCCTCAAGCAACAGCTTAATTTTCGGGGCTTATTACCCTGAATACGAATACTACGAGAGTGTGCGTCTAAGTGGCTTTAATCCGCCCGATGCATTTCTCCACCTAGACAGTCGACGGCTGATCCAGGATAGAGCGGCGGTTCCGCTAATCTACCACGTCGGCCGTAGAGCTGTGGATCGGCGGCTCCTTTACAGTCGGGACGTCCTCGCACAAGACGGAGCTGAGCATCTCCGGTTCACTAGGACTGTGTCCGAAGGGAACCGAGGAGATAGGGTAAGGCAGGAGAACCAGTTCTAGTGGTTAAAACATGAAGAATGAAGTTGTCCTTGTTTTTTCTCTGTCATGGCCGACTTACATAGGTTTAAGTAGTTAGATTTAAGCAAGGACAGTCAGGGTGGCACCAAAAAAAAATTCTAAAATCAACAAAAAAAAATATATATAAAACCGGAAAATGCTTGCTGTGGCTGTTCTATATTGTAAGTAGTTTGTAAGTAGGTTATAATCAGTTTATAATTAGTTTGTAAGTAGTTTGAAGTAAATTTAAGTAGTTTTAATTAGTTTTAATTAGCTGTAATTAGTTTTATGTAGTTTGTAAGTTTTATATAAAACCAAAAATTAATAAAGACATAGATACCGAGTTTTTTTTCAAATTATTCTCGGTAAAAAATAAAAACCGCCCTGGATTTAGTATTAAGATAGTTCTTAGGCCGAAAGGCATTAGCATTAAGTTATTATAGTTTAACTTAGAGCGCCCGACTGGGGCCATTAAGTTAGTTTTAAGATATTGATAAGTAGGCTAGTTTTTATGAATTTTTGTCTAGCTTTAAGAGAGTTTTAAAAAAATTAAAAAATTAAAATGAATTTAAAAAAAACAAAAAAAAACACCTTCTGGGACCCTCGATGCATATCTCAAAAGTGTCGAATGCTATGAAGCAGGAATGGAAAATAATTGTGACTTTCATTCAACTGGCAAATACTAACATACTGGCCAGCTGATCCGTTAAAAATACCTGACCTAATCGATTTATTCATGGTAAAACGAATACCCTCTAACCGTGTAGAAATTTCAGATAGCTATGACCTCTTCTCAGATCATTCTGCCGTCGTACTCATTATGAGCGAAAGCCTTTTTAAAACTGAAAAACCACCCAGGTTAATAAACAGTAAAACCAACTGTATCAACTGTATCATTACAAATGCCCCTTGGGATAATACATCTTATCAAAGGCTAATGCCTCACTATAAACTTATAAAATATCCGCAGGAAATAAAAGATTTAGTGAAAGAGAAACGAAAAGTACGTAAGAAATGGCAGCGTACCCGCGCTCCTCAACACAAAGCTTATTTAAATCGCTTGAGTAAAAAACCTTAAAGATGAAAATTACCTTGAAGGCTTGACGGCGGGGAAAGAATCCAACTACTTACTTTGGAAAGCTATAAAAACAACGAAAAAACCAAAGCTTCCAGTGCCCCCATTAAGAAAAGCCAAAATGAATGGGCGAAAAGTGGCAAAGAAAAAGTGACGGTATTTGCCGATTACTTAGAGGAAACATTTAAGCCGTTCGATGGGCAAGAACTCAAGGAAAATATTAATATGAATTTTACCTCAAATGAAAGCTACGCAACGAGAAATCCTACACTTGCAGAATTAAAAAAGAAATAAAGAAGCTGAAGTCCAATAAAGCTCCAGGATATGACTCAATTACGGCAGAAATTTTAAAAATGATCCCTCGTAAAGGGTTTATTAACCTCCTTTACATAATAAATGCCGCTCTAAGGTTAGAATATGTTGCGAGCCAATGGGAAGTTGCGGAAGTCATAATGGCATTGAAACCTGGCAAACCATCGCACGAAAAGAAGTCTTACAGGCCGATTTCGCTTCTTCCTATTATATCAAAAGTTTTTGAAAGAATCCTTCTCCTGCGCCTGCAACCGATAATAGAAGAGAAACAATTAATACCTGAACATCAGTTCGGATTTAGAAGCGAGCATTCGACAATTGACCAACTGCATAGAATTACTGACGTAATTGAGAGAGCTCTTGAAGAAAGAAAATCTGTTCGACTGTCTTTTTGGACGTGTCGCAGGCGTTTGACAAGGTGTGGCACGAAGGCCTCAAATTCAAATTAAGACAAGTTCTGACTGAAGGACTTTACAACATTCTAAACGGATATCTAAATGAAAGACTTTTTCGTGTAAGACACGGAAATAGCTATCCTGATTTCAAAGAAATAGTGGCTGGGGTACCACAAGGAAGTGTATTATGTCCAGTTTTGTACCTTTTATTTACACGCGAAATACCTCAAACAGAAGACATTATTGTAGCCACGTTTCCTGATGATACTGCAATACTAGCAGTAGACAAAACTATTAACGAAGCTACAATTAAATTACAAAATGCTCTTAATAATGTTAATGTATGGACAAAAACATGGCGAATAGCCCTCAATGAAAAAGAGTCAGTCCACGTAGAATTTACCTATAAAAAATAAATAGACCACCCGTCTTTCTTAATACCGCTCGTGTTCCATTTGCAAATGAGGCAAAGTATCTGGAAATGACTCTAGACGCGAAATTAAAACGGAAGACGAACGTAAAAAGAAATGCGAAGTAAAGAAGAAAAGTAAATTAAGACATATGAACTGGTTACTCGGTAAATATTCAAAGCTTAGTATTGAAAATAAATTGATTTTATACAGACAGGTTCTTAAATCTGTTTGGACTTATGGTATACAACTTTGGAGTTGTACCTGCGATACAAACTTAAATAACTTACAAATGTTTGAAAATGTATTGCTTAGGTCCCTTCGCACGGCAGTCACCTTGTCGGGGTGCGTAGGCTTAAGTTTCAAAGATTCATCTGACCTACTGTTTTCTGAGGCAACCTACAAGCAGTGGTGATTTTGAGGAGTAACGAACTAAGAACTGCCCCCCCTAATCCAGGGTGTTAAGTGGACCGTGCCTATTGGATGGTTTGCATTCAGGGGGTATACCGGCTGTATTCTAACGGTACCTCTTTGTGATGGGGTCGTTTCAAAGAGTAACTATGACCTTACCATACTATGCGGAGCTCTGGTATGGCTGACCATATATTTCTCTAGCTACTCGTGGGATTCAAATGCCAACAATTTTAAAAAGAAAAAATAACAAAAACCACAACAAATTTAACGTTCCGCGGGATGTCACCGCGAACGAATTTGCGGACCGTATGGAGAAAAACCTCCATGGTGACGATCCGAGACCGGGGAGCAGATTTTTCCTTAAGAGAAAACCTCAGAGGGACTTACAGCACCGGGCAGCTCAAGGAGGACCATTGACTATAGGCCAAGGGAGAACACCTCCCAGGCAAATGGAAGATGATACTCCTGGCACATCGACCGCTAGCAAGGGGAGAATACCTCCCATGCCAACAAATGATGCAAGTAAGACAGTAAAGGGCCCTAGTAATGGGAAGACACCATCACGGGTGACCTCTGAACCGTTTCAGAAGCCAGCTAGAAGACGTAATCGCTTTGCTGGTCCACTTCCTGAACTGGGGCAGCCAGGTGGCTTGGATGACCCACTAAGAAACAGAGAATATCAATTACCAAGAAGCCAATCCTTGGCTGTCATCCGGCTTTGCCTACAAACTGAAACACGCACACATAGACAGTTGGGCTAAGTCCACCACTAGGTTTTTGCACACATTGACAGTTGGGATCAACCCACCACTGATTTATTCGCACACATAGACAGTTGGGATCAACCCACCACGAATATGTCGGTTATTTTTGAAAATCTTCAGTTATTTTCAAATTCACTTGGGATGCAATGGGCTTGTTCAAAAAGTATAAAAAAGGGAGAAATTATATATCAAGTGCTCACCGGACCTTATGAGAATAAGTTGTGGTTTTTTTTAAATGTAAATTGTAGTCGCTTTTTACTAATTCCCGCCTGTCTGGAAAATAAATATCTTTAATTACTTTCTTTTCGATAAACAATTTGTTTTTTCTGTTTATTTTTTCTTTTCAACTCCCGAAATATATAAAGAAATATAGACAAATTACTCTTTTCTTGACGGAAAATAACTGACGGTGAGTAAGAAGAAATTTTTAAATAATTATGCGAAATGAAAAAAGATATTCACAAACTAGAATTTTGGCATTTATACTACGCTTGCATCTGTTGTTAAACCAGCTTGAAGCTCGCGTCATTTTTTGTAAGCCTGGGTCGAGTCGAAATGAGCTTGATTTGACTAGATCTCGTTCGAGGAGCGGAGTCGAGTCGAAATTTGTGACGAAAACCTGGATCAAAGAGATGGTCTTACAGTTATTGCATTATGGTCTGTTTATTTGCTTGTTTGTGGGCAAATATAGTTTTGCTTTAATAATCGTCGAGCATCAGCTAACCAGCTGTAATTAATTAGTTAAAATTACTGAATATTGGATTAAATAACTCTACAATGAGCCCTATAGTTTTTTATCAATTGGTTATTAGTAATAATAATATTAATATAATGCATATTTAAACGTTTTCATAAGAGCCCAAATGAGGTAATTTTGCAAATTACAGAAAAAGTGTTTTCATCTGTAATTTGGTATTTCTTTTGACAGCTCATTTCATTTTTTGAGTTTCAACCCTGCCTGTAAATCACTTTTTGTTGTTAATTTTTTAATTCAGCTTTAACATTTTCGTTCAAAATCTTTTCAGAGCTATTCAAAATGTGCCCAATTCGGTGTGTTCGTTAGGTTTTGACTTAATTTCCTAGAAAATTGTGTGCAAGTTTGGTTGAAATTATCTCATTTCGAAATTTGAATTTGTGTGGAAAATGAGATGATTTCGTATCAAATTTGAAAATTTTCAGCGAAATTTCCTCATTTGGTCTAACGAAAACGTAGTATTAAGGCTCTCCAAAACCAACACGAATACCGATTGATTCGTAGTGAATCATTCACAATAGTACAAAATATGACAAAAACATAGACAATACTTAACAACAACAAAAATTCATCGTCACTCCTTGTTGGCGTTGGCTTGGGAGAGCTTTTAGTTTGTTTTACTTCATTTCTATTTTGATTGTATTAGTATACATGGTCACGCTGGGAGCTACTAGCCATTTTATAATTTTAATTCAGTTTGGCACCCGAGCATATTTCTATTATTTCTCATTACTGTAAGCCAAAATGCTTTAGGTTTGTATTTATTAATTAATCTTTTATATCTATCTATTTATTTATTTAACGATATGTGCTCGTATTAATTGAACAGGGTTATTGTTTTGATCCATAGCTCCGCACTTTTAGCTCACTGATTTTGTGGTTTAACTGAGGGTGGTTCAAGCATGTAATTGACTTTTATAACTTACATGAAACCTAAATCATCATTGAAACCCAGTAAATCTACAGAAATTGATGGATTACAAATTTTGAACCACGGAGCATTGTTTAGCCCCGACGTGGTTTTTTTCGTCCAAGCCCATTCAGACAAGGAAAAAACACACCTAATGTGAACCTGGCCCAAGTTGGGTTTCTATTTGTTGAACACGTCCCGTGGTCAGAATTATTCACCTCGGTCTGTCAATTAGATGTCAAAACAAAACCAAATACAGGATGTTCCCTATTTCATGCAGGATAATTTATGAAATGATATTTTAAAAAAAATCATATGGGAGGGGGGGATTATTTATCCACTTTAAGATAAGAGTAATGACTTTCTTAAAACAAAAAAATTAAAAAACAACGACACCACTAACTTGCAACTCGCAATGTTATGCTTTTTTTGTTTTTGTTTCATTAACTTTTTGTTTTTGTTTCATTAACTTTTTTAAATTTTACGACAAAATTTATTTACAATAAAAATAACTAAAAAATACGACAACAGCGACAAGGTCATACTTTAATTTCTTAAAAACCATTCTCGAATCAATTTCTAATTAATTTGTTTCATAATCATTAAAAAAAAAAATAATTATCCAACTTAAAACTAAAAAAAGTTAGTATATTTGTTAAAACTATTTCATTCCTTTTATATTATGAAGTACAATTTCAGTAATAAGTATTCAATTCTCCTATTAAACACTCAAAACCAAACGCTTAGATGTCATGAAGTTTAAAAAAAAAATAAAAATAGCTATTGCTGTTTTATTATCTCCAAATTAACTTTTAACACGTGCTACAAAAACGATTCTGAAAACTCCTCATTATTTCTTTTTTGTACTTAAGTTAAATCCAGATTAATACCCGAATCCCGACAGAAGATAATAAAACCCACCTAATATCTACTTTAATACTTATAAAGTGGAAATTGAGAGTTTAGTGGAGTTTAAACAACAAATTGAAGTTCCGGTGTCAAATTGCAGAAAAACTATTCTTTTATTTCTTGTTTTTCTTAACTATTTTTTTCCTTAGAATATATCCAACAATAATTTTAGAATTATTCTGGATGAAAAATGGGCCACCCTGTATAATATGCAAGGTGCATTGAAGATGAATGGAAATCTGAGTGATTGAAGACATTTTATGGATTCATTGTTTGTATTTTATTATAATTTTGGATGAATATTAACTAACAATTACAATTGTTTGTGTACATTTAATTAATTAAACAATTTCACATCGATGTTTTTGTTATTAGCCGAAGTAAAATTCACAAAACTATTTTCCAATTTTCAAAGAAAAAAAAAACTGAGCTATCAAATCAAATAAATCTCACCGCGTTACATTGTTGTTGCAATTCACATCTATTCAACGACACGAAGTGAAATTACAAATACAACAATGTAAACAAATGGGTTTTGGAGGGTGAAACGTACGAAAGATTGGCTTCTTGGTAATTGATATTCTCTGCTAAGAAAAGGATTGAGCGGTGCGTCCTCGAGATGGTACCTTCGATTTCTTTCTGACGGGATGTCCCCGCAGGAAGCAAGGAAGAAGGTAGATGAAAAGAAGGCAGATTCTTCAACCGACGTTCAGGGTAAGAGAAAAAGCCATCATATAACCCCACCCCTCAAGAAGAACGCCAAAAAGCCCAGGACGTCAGCAGCGGGAACAAGCACCGCTGTTTCTGAAGTTGGTGAACAAAGGCTCTCTTATGCAAGTGCGGCAATGAGTGTGAGAATTGCGGTTCTACCAAAGGAATACCCTCAGGTAACTCTTAGTGTTGATGAGCTGTCAGCACTGGAAGAAGCCATAATTGAGGAGGTCTCTCTTGGGTGGACGCACAAGCTCAAATTCAACGGCTTGCATTTTAGAACTGGGCTACTTCTAGTCGATTGTGCTGGCCAGAACACAGCAGATTGGCTAAAAGAGAATGCCTCAAAACTGGCAACTTGGAAAGGCAGTGAATTGATGGCATGCTTGGGAGATAACATCCCGAAAATGCACACAATAACGCTGTTCTTGCCTAGGAGCACGGGGCAAGACGATAAGAAATCCTTGTCGCTCATAGAGGCCCAAAATGATGGTCTGACGGTGAAAGCGTGGAAAGTCCTTAAGAGCAAGATGGGGGCATTCGCCCCCATCTTCTAAAAAGCAACAAAATGACTGGACGCGGGATCAGCACCAGGCTAGCCCAGGTGAATTTTCACCACGCTAAGGCAGCATCAGCTGTCATTGCGCGGAAATTTACTGTCGATAACCTGGGACTAGCGCTGATTCAAGAACCCTGGATTTACGGGGGCCAAATAAGAGGCCTAACAAGTAAGGACTCTAAAGTTATATGGGATACGAGACACGACTCGCCCAGAGCATGCATAAAAATAAGAAATAATATAAATTTTATATGTCTTTCAGAATTTATGACGCGGGATCTAGTTGCAATACAGGCCCAAATTTTCACTGACGGCAGCCCTCAGACGATGGTTGTAGCATCCGCATATTTTGCTGGTGATGATGCGAATATACCACCAACAGAAGTTCGGAAACTAGTGGACTACTGCAATAGCAAAAGACTACCCCTTATGGTCGGGTGCGATGCAATCGCCCACCATACAACATGGGGAAGTACCGATATAAGCCAAAGAGGTGAGTACGTTTTAGACTTTATTATCGAAAAAAATCTAGATATATTTAACGTAGGGAATACCCCTACTTTTGTAACTAGAATAAGAAAAGAAGTTTTAGACTTAACCTTCGGAACTCCGAACTTAAATAGCTTGGTCAGGGATTGGAGGGTTTTCAACGAACCATCAATGTCTGACCATAGAATCATAGTGTTTACCCTGGAGAACCTTTTGACAGAGAACACCTCTGGAAGGAATCCCAAGAAAACAAACTGGAGTCTTTATAAAGATACTCTCAAGATAAATATTGATCAGTTAGGACCAGTAGAAACGACAAACAGCTACCTGGAACTAGATCATACAGTAAATGAGTTAAGTGGGGCTATGAACGAGGCATATGTACTCAGCTGTCCCCTAAGACCCATAAAAAGACAGACCGATGCTCCATGGTGGAACAATAATCTGTCGAAACTAAGATCCAAGGTAAGAAAACTTTTCAATAAGGCAAAGAGAACTGGAGAGTGGCATAACTACTCTGCAGAGATGACTAAATACAATGGAGAGATAAGGAAAGCTAAGAGAAGTAGTTTCGCAAATTTCTGTGAGGGGATTTCTACCACTCCAGCAGCAGCAAGACTACACAAAGCTCTAGCAAAAGAGAAAACACTAACATCGTTAGCACTTAGAAACCCTGATGGTAGCTATACAGAAAATGAGGAGCAAAGGTCAACCCTTCTGCTAAATACTCACTTTCCGGGTAGTATACCAATGGCAGCAGACACAATGGAGAGAATACCTCTCAGAACAAACCGGGAGGACTGGAAGATAGCCAAGGCTATCTGCACAGTTAACAGGATAGATTGGGCTATAAGCTCCTTTCAACCTTTTAAATCACCGGGTGTAGATGGCATTTTTCCAGCCCTTTTACAAAAAGGAAAAGAGGAACTAATGCCTTATCTTATTAATATACTTCGAAGTAGTATCGCACTTGGGTATACACCAAGTCTATGGAGAAGAGCTAAGGTAGTCTTCATTCCCAAAATCGGGAAGAAAGATACAACACATCCAAAGTCCTTCAGACCAATAAGCTTAACATCCTTCTTACTGAAGACTTTGGAAAAGGTAATTGATAACTTTATCAGATCAGAAGTATTAATAAATATGCCTTTGAACCATCGCCAGCATGCTTACAGGGCGGGTAGATCTACAGAAACCGCCCTATATGAACTCACAAACACCGTACAAATAGCTTTAGACTCTAAAGAAATGGCCTTATGTGCGTTCCTAGACATTGAGGGCGCCTTCTACAATACCTCACATGAAGCTTTTAACAGGGCCTTGTTAAGGAAGGGTGTACCCATCGCTATAATCAGATGGATAAGTGGGATGCTGAGCACAAGAAATGCGGAAGCATATGCAGGACAAAGTGTCCAGAAAGTTATCACAACAAGAGGCTGTCCTCAGGGAGGGGTCTTATCACCCTTACTGTGGAGTCTCGTGGTAGATGAATTATTGGAAAGTCTTTCTTCCCAAGGCATACGTTGCATCGGTTTCGCCGACGACATTGTTATAACGGCCTTAGGGAAGTTCGAAGAAATTCTCTGTGATATTATCCAGAGAGGACTTAATATAACAAGGAAATGGTGTCTATCTGTGGGACTGAACATAAACCCCACAAAAACAACGATAGTTCCATTTACTAAGAAAAAACTTCTACCACGCATGAAACCAATCCGGTTGGCTGGTGAAGAAATCGACATCCAGAAGGAAGTTAAATATCTAGGTATAACATTAGACTGTAAACTTCTCTGGAACAAACATGTCGAAATAACTGTCGGGAAAGCCACAAAAGCTCTCATGATATGCAAGAGACTTGCAGGTAAATCATGGGGCTGTAAACCAAACATCCTTAGATGGATGTACACCATGATGGTAAGACCCATCATTACCTATGGGGCGGTTGCATGGCACAAAAGAACCGAACTTACAACAACTAGGAAATCACTAGAAAAGGTACAGAGGCTAGCATGCATCTGCATTACTGGAGCAATGAGAACATGTCCTACAGCAGCAATGGAAGTCATTCTTCACTTGACCCCACTACACGTGGCCCTAGAAAGCGCTGCTAAGGGAGCCATCATGAGATTTGCAAAAGAGGGAACTGGGACAGGGAAAATCATTAGTCTCAGGCAAAGAGACTCGATTTGTAAGTCCACAGAATCGAACCTTCTTGATATCCCAAGAGATGGTATGATTAAGAAGTATAACTTTGAAAAGAAAATTCATGTGGAATTAAGTAGCAAAAAAGAGTGGGTGGATGAAACCGTAAACTACACTCTTAAAGCAAACGCCATCAAGTGGTACACTGATGGATCGAAAACTTCGGAAGGGACTGGTGCTGGAATTTATGGGCCTAGAACCAAACTTTCAATACCGATGGGACAGTCTACAAGCATTTTTCAGGCAGAAATGAATGCCATAGGAAAATGTGCCGAAAGAAATCTCGAAAGAAAATATAAAAACCAAAATATTGCAATCATGTCGGATAGCCAGGCCGCACTCAAAGCATTCAGCTCATATAGCATTAGCTCTAAACTGGTATGGGAGTGTGTAGGCAGGCTAAACGAACTGGGCAAACATAACTCTGTCACACTCTATTGGGTCCCTGGCCACGTTGGCATACAAGGCAATGAAGAGGCAGACTCCTAATTACGGGACCAGAGCCTTATTGCGGAATAGGAGAAAACGTGATAAAACATAAAATCAAAACAGAAGAGCAGGTGAAAAGATCAAAAATCTGGAACGAACTCCCAAAGCTAAGACAGGCCAAACTTCTTCTTGGGCGTCACAACAAAGAACGATTCCAGTCCTGTATGAGCTTAAACAGGAACAAACTTAGAATAATAACGGGTCTCCTCACAGGCCACTGTAAGCTTAGGACACACCTCCACATTCTTGGCTTAGAGAACAGCGCCGCGTGCAGATTCTGCAATGCTCATGAGGAGGCACCGGACCATATACTAGGCAGATGTGATGCACTCGTGCATCAAAGACACAGGTATCTGGGAAATCACCAGATAGAGGAGAGCGAACTACCCTCCTTAAAAACACTCCAAATACTCAAGTTCCTCAAGGAAACAAACTTGGAGAACGTGCTGTAGTAAGAGCAACCTCATCCAGCTCGAGACGGGGGCACAATAGATCTTAATGGTCGCAGTGCACTTATACCCCAAATCCTTCATTCATTCATTCATTGCTTAGGTCATTTGTGAATCCTCCGTGGTATATACGAAACGAAGATCTTCACAGGCATCTCGGGATTCCTACGGTCCGGGACGAAATAAAAAGTTTCGCGCGAAAACATAGAAATTGACTATTGGAACACGCTAATTCAACGATTATTGACATTCTTGACGAGCCGAATTTAGTACGCCGTCTGCGAAGAACAAAAACTTCCGACTTGGTGCGGCGAACAGAAAACCGCTTTAAAATCGCGGATTAAGCAGGAACTTACACCGGAAAGTTACCTGCAACACGTTACTTAACTTCGTTAAAAATAAATTGCTAGATAAGTTTCAACTTAGTGGCAATCGGGAAGTCGAGGTGGTTTTTAGAAAGAATCGCACACTTCTATGAACACGCGTTTTTCGGTCTCCATAGAGCCTGATATGCGGGTTTTGCACCTACCCACGGGAAAATAAAAAAAAAACAGTATAATTTTTACCCTCAAAATTCAATGCGCTTATTAATTTTCAATAAAAAACAGAAAACCGGATGTTAAAATGTATCTTAGTTTTTGAGAAATAAAAAAAAATAAAAGTACTTTTTTCCAAGAAAAAACCCTTTCTTTGTTCTATCTTTGCATAAATACCATTAGTTTTATAAGCAAGTAATACAAAAATAACTTTATTAACTAGTAATATTTTTAATATCTGTTACATTCTAGCCTATTCTAATAAAAATAAATGATGTTATAAGAAATTTTCGATATGATCCCCACTATTTAGATGGCTAAGGTATCTTCTTCTTATGGCTGCAGATAAATTTAAGTCCGCCAAATTCTCCAGCAACTTCAATGCGTTGTTTAAACTGCGCTTCATCTGTCCAAACTATTTTTATAAAGTGATTGTGTTCTGTTTTTTCCCTCAGTAATTGCGTTCATTTTCAGTCCACAAAATTGTATCATTTGATGTCAACTCTTGCACTGAGGTAAGGTGATGTGGGTGAAGGTCATCGGAATGAATCACTGCCCAAACCCTGCTTTGGGGTAATCTAAGCATAGTTGCTATTCTTCTGGTGCTAAGGGTGCGATTACGTCGTACCAAATCCATGTCTGTTGATGCACCAGATGACCTTTCTCCAGTACTCCATGCTCCCGAAGACTGTTGTGAAGTCTTGCAAAAAGTGTGGATATCTCCTATTGGGGAACCTTTGAGTCTACAATCTCTGTGCTTCCCGACTGGAACCATCCGCTAAGCCGTAGCAATAGTGAATATCTGTCAATTTTTCCCGAGAGTAACTTGCCATCGTTTTGTATTGACGATTTGATACGCAATTTAAAAATAAGTTTCAAATAGCATGTCGTTCCATATTTATTTGTTGTTAGGTAAAACGTATTTGTTTTTGCTATAGGTAATCCTTTTTATTTGCAGGTCAATTTTGTTAAATTGAACACATGCCTCAATAAAAAAAGGTGAAATCTAATTAATCCAGTTTATTTTTTTATTATTTGCTCAAAACCAGATGGTATGCAATAAAAAATTTTAAAAAAGGGGTAATACGCTAATTTAATAACTGACCTGAGCAGATCAAACTTGGGAAAACAAAAAAAAGTGTTTTCCTTGAAAAAAAGTACTTTTCATTTCTTTTTTATATCTCAAAAACTTAGATACATTTTAACATTCGGTTTTCTGTTTTTTATTGAAAATTAATAAGAGCATTAAATTTTAAAAATAAAAATTATACTTCATTACATAAAATTTTCAAAGAAATTGATTTGAAAGTTTTTTTTTCAAAATTTCGAGTTTGAAAATTAATTTTTCAAAAACTCTTCACTAACACAGCCTTTTTTAAAATGAAAATCAAAGAAGAGATTTCTAGCTTTCCAAAAAGGTATAGCATGGTATTGTAAATTGTACCGTTGTTTTTAATTTTTTTCTGTTTTAAATCAATTTTTTAGAAAATTGCCCTTCCTGCCTAAACGGGGGGAAACAGACCCCCCCTCCTATACGATTTTTTTCTTGTCTTAACCTAACCTACTCGCTCCAGCTTTTTGGTGCACCTTATACCAATCACCATGTATAAGAAAGTAAAAAATAATTATCTGAATAAAATTAAAAATGATAGGTATCTAGCTAACAAATCAAAAAAATGCTTCATTCTTACGATAACGAATCTAGAAGAGAATACAAAAACTTAGAACTATACGCTCATTCATAGTCATTATTCATAAGAAATCTCCTGCAACCGAAAAAAAGAATACCTACATTTTTTCCATAACCCACATGAACAATACATCCATATTGTGGATCAATGCAGAAAAAGACTTCATAATAAGGGTTTTCATGCAACGTCGTAAGTTTACAAATTGTGTAAAATGATAAGTTTATGCAAAGTTTGCATGAACGACCTTTCTTATACATTTGATCAAATGCTAGGTAATTCAATCAGTATGAGTCACAATGACGTTTGGATAAGTTTAACCAGTTTGGTTAATGGAATGAAGAATAAAAACGTAAATAATAGAAAATTTTTTTTTATTATTTTAGTTTTTAGTGGACTTTTGAATATAAATTCAATTTAAAGTTTTGCGACCTTTAGTCCAAATGCGTTTCGCCCAGGTACAACAATTGGGCTCATCAGTTAGATGTTGTTGTACCCTTCTAAGACGCATAATTTTAGTCGATGGTTACCGACATGTATTAAATAAACAGCACAAATGCACTGTAAATTATATTATCTAATGGAATTGTGGTTAAATTCAGACGACTAGAAATTGATGATGGTAAAGCCCGTGGTCTGGCAGGTTGAAGAATGAAGAATAAAAACGTAAATAATAGACATTTTTTTTTTATTATTTTAGTTTTTAGTGGACTTTTGAATATAAATTCAATTTAAAGTTTTGCGACCTTTAGTCCAAATGCGTTTCGCCCAGGTACAACAATTGGGCTCATCAGTTAGATGTTGTTGTACCCTTCTAAGACGCATAATTTTAGTCGATGGTTACCGACATGTATTAAATAAACAGCACAAATGCACTGTAAATTATATTATCTAGTGGAATTTTGGTTAAATTCAGACGACTAGAAATTGATGATGGTAAAGCCCGTGGTCTGGCAGGTTGAAGAATGAAGAATAAAAACGTAAATAATAGACATTTTTTTTATTATTTTAGTTTTTAGTGGACTTTTGAATATAAATTCAATTTAAAGTTTTGCGACCTTTAGTCCAAATGCGTTTCGCCCAGGTACAACAATTGGGCTCATCAGTTAGATGT
This sequence comes from Dasysyrphus albostriatus, assembly GCA_946251815.1. Lineage (NCBI taxonomy): Eukaryota > Metazoa > Arthropoda > Insecta > Diptera > Syrphidae > Dasysyrphus > Dasysyrphus albostriatus. The sequence goes on from OX276337.1 coordinate 76,875,890, forward strand.
TGTTGTACCCTTCTAAGACGCATAATTTTAGTCGATGGTTACCGACATGTATTAAATTTCTAGTCGTCTGAATTTAACCAAAATTCCACTAGATAATATAATTTACAGTGCATTTGTGCTGTTTATTTAATACATGTCGGTAACCATCGACTAAAATTATGCGTCTTAGAAGGGTACAACAAAATCTAACTGATGAGCCCAATTGTTGTACCTGGGCGAAACGCATTTGGACTAAAGGTCGCAAAACTTTAAATTGAATTTATATTCAAAAGTCCACTAAAAACTAAAATAATAAAAAAAAAATTCTATTATTTACGTTTTTATTCTTCATTCTTCAACCTGCCAGACCACGGGCTTTACCATCATCAATTTCTAGTCGTCTGAATTTAACCAAAATTCCACTAGATAATATAATTTACAGTGCATTTGTGCTGTTTATTTAATACATGTCGATAACCATCGACTAAAATTATGCGTCTTAGAAGGGTACAACAACATCTAACTGATGAGCCCAATTGTTGTACCTGGGCGAAACGCATTTGGACTAAAGGTCGCAAAACTTTAAATTCAGTTTGGTTAATTTTATGCAACAAAATCCTTTGATAAGTTTAACCAAATCGTGTAAATCATTTCCCATACAAAATTTGACAGTTCATTAACGAAAAGATAAATTTATCCAATTTGTAAGCTTATCTAGGGTTTTACGAAGTTGCATGAATACCCTTAATATACTTTTTATTCATTGTCGCCCTCGTAAAAATCGTATATAAAACACAGTAAAAAAAAAAACATCATCGCATTGTCTTTCGTCTTCCTCTCGATCGTTGCTGACTGCATATAAATACAGAAACGGAAAAAACAGGTTTTAATACAATTTTTTCCCATTAATATGACCAGAGCAGTACTACCACTTTACTTCATTTGAAGTAGATCTACTTCTTTTTTTCAAAAAAAAAAATTAAAATCTACTTCCTACTTCGCACTATCACCAAATTACTGAAATCTACTTCATTTTAAAAATGTCTGTTCCAACTTACTTCAATTTAAAAAAAAGGTCAAATCTACTTCTTTTTTCCCTATTTCATTCAAGTATATGTAGTAGCCCCAGAATTTCCATAAAAACAAACAAAAATTACAATAATTTTACTCTTTTTGAATTAAAACTAAGAATTGTTATAGAACCAAGTATATACTAAGAAATATACATGTGGAAATGAAGCTTTTTTTAATTGAATTACCTAAATACGCAAACATGAATTCTAATAGAATCTCGGCCTTTTTTCAGTTTTTTTTCGTTCAATTTAATTGAATTCTTTTTAAATATATATATTATATAAAAAAGCTTATTTTGCAATCTACTTCCATTTTTCTCAATCTACTTCCTTTTTTTCTTCAAATCTACTTCCACTTTTTTTCTGGAAGTGGTAACGCTAGTCCAGAGTACCTAACAAAGCAAGAGAGAAACATATAAGCTATGGGCGAGCACGCAAGAGAGAACTTTATGCAAAAGACAAATGTGCTTTACTATGAACAGGCAAAGAGCTTTCTTTCCTGCTCGTCATCTGTTTCATAGAGTACCTATATTATCTAGGGAATCGGCTTTTTCTCTTTCATCTTACAAACTGCACTGAGAGGATTTCCCCCACGTGAGTAGTTGGATTCTTTCCCCGCTGAGCATGTGGTAGCTGCCCAATGCATTTTAACTGGAACCCCACCAATACAAAGATAACTTAATGGATTTTGGCTCATGAGCATGGTTGAAAACAACAAAAAATTGAATCGAATGCACAATACACACGTATTCACGGACAGGGAATTTAAGAGAGTTTTCTCTTAATCTCAAATAAAATTTGCGGGTGTTTTAGTTAAGAGGGTACGAGTCGGTTCTCTAGATAGTATAGGTACTCTATGGTCTGCTTTTTTGTAAAAAAAAAAAAGTAAGTACATTTTTTTCTATGGGGATACTTCATCTGTATAATTTATTATCTGTGACTAAAGATTTCCTTGTACATTTTCCTATAAAAACAATGTAATAAGCTATAAATTTCAATTGAAAGGCAGGAAAGAACAAAAAAACAAGAAAACTATGCCAGGTAAAAAGGCTTAAGTTGCTGGTTTGACGTTGGATACATTTTACACTGAACTTTTTTATCCGTCTGAGCCATGGAAGGCATTTCGTCAGTTTGCTCAGCTCTTTAACCGACAATATAGTTGTATTGAACGTAAGAACTGGGTGCTGTTGATGCAATGCCTACCCGACATTAACAGAACATACAGAAAAGACAACAGTATCATATTGGAAATCGGGCGAATACAGCGTCATATGGCAGCAAAAAAAATGAATATAAAAGATGCAGACATTTTGGACAGTCTTGGAATTTTTAAGTTTCATTGTTAAATAGGACTTTTCAGACTTGTTACCAAGTCAGTTTTCGGCTGAGAATTTATTTAACAATACGCGTTTAAGTGGCATCATGTGAGCCAAGCTTTTCAAAATTTAAATTAATTTAGGCTTCTCTTATGGATATTTTTTTGTGAGGAAGCTTTTATTTATACTTTTAGTTAATTTTCATAAAGCGTATGGTATGGTCCAAGAAAACTTTACAAAGGCGCCTGCCTGGCGAGTTAACATACAGAGGACCCAAAAAGGAAGTTAAAATTCTGAGAACCCTCGGACCGGGCATGGAATTTCTAACCCTTAACAACCACAAAACCTTGTTATTCGCAAAAATGGACCAAAAAATCACAACATTTTTTATCACATTTAACCTCACCGTAATATTTTATATTTATTCTATTGAGACTAAGTTCACTGTAAAATCAACACTCTAACCGTGCTGCCATAATGGCCAAAAAGAAGATGCAAGTTGTTTCAATAATCTCCGAAAAAAATCAGGTGCTATTTTTTGTCCTTCTTAAAAATCTTTGTGCGCAATCAAGACTGAAGTAAGAAATATATAAATCTTAAATAACAAATAAAGGAGTTTTAAAGGCCTATTAGTATCTTTATTCTTTAGTGGCTGCGTATAATAATCGATTGTTTTTATGAATCATGATAATCAACAAATAAAAATATCCATAAATGCAATAATCTTAATAAACTTACCAGTTTTTCATTTTGTGTTCTCTTTTGACAAAAAAAGCTAATTTTGGTTTTATCAGACTTCTGAAACAACTGAATAAATTTATATTTTAATTTTTGGATAGTGTGGAACCATAGGAAGGAGGCCGAACCGAACCGAATTTAAGTTTATTATTTTCTATCGGGAATTTATATACATATGAACATTATGTAGATCAGGATTTACTTTAACACAATTTCACAGAAGAAAATGATGAGAAATTTTCAAAATTGTTTTAGTATTACGTGTTAAAAGTGAATTCCAGATCCGTATTGTATCTATCTCCTTATCACGGATTTTGTATACCTCTTTGTTTACATTGGGTCACTCAGAGCATTCATTTCAGGCAGAGAATATCAATCATAGATAAACAATATAAAGATGGCAATCCTCAGTTGTCGGTTTGATTTGCATACAAGCTGAAGAGAACAGCTGTGATGATTAGATTTGCAAAGTATTAGTGAAAAGCAGTGAAAGCCGCAAACAGAATCAACCAGTCACTCTCTACTATAGTGAAAGCCATAGATGAACAATATAAAGATGGGAATCCTCGGCTGTCAAACTGATTTGCCTACAAGCTCCGACCGTGGTGAATGTCATAAAGTTGCACTAGTAACCATAGATAAACTAATAAACAATATAAAGATGGCAATCCTCAGCTGTCAGTTTGATTTGCCTACAAGCTGAAGCGAACAGCTGTAATGATTATATTTGCAAAGTATAAGTGAAAAGCAGTACAAACCGCACACATAGAATCAACTAGTCACTCACCACTAGTGACAGCCGCACACATACAAGCAACTAGTCACTGACCACAGTCTGTATAGGAATGGTGAATTAATTTGTCGGTTATTTTTGAAAATCGTGGACATGTTCAAAAAGTATTAAAACCTGAAGAACGAAATTTAAAGTGCTTACTTAACCTATATATCATCCAAACTAAAATTATGTGGAAGATTTGGAGCAACTTTAAATAAAAAAAGGTGTAGGTTACCCTGAGGCCACACGAGCCAGTACTGGCTAGCCAGTCGCAATACACTCACACTTTTTTACCGACACATACAAGCATGAGCAACTGGCTCGTCAACTGGCTTGCTTTTTTCGTAGCCAGTTGGGAAGCCAGTAGAGCAGCCAGTTACAGGGTTCGGCAGTACTTTTTCGGAGCAGATTTGGAAAAAAGGTCCTAAAACTATAATTGACTCACATTTTATTTCGCAAAATATTAAAGAATCGGGGAGTCAAAGTTTTATAAATTTGCTAATGCCCATTTTATTCACTCGTTTAATGCAATTGGATTTAAACTGCATTCTGGAGGTCAGTTTAAGTTATTAAATCCAGAGAAATACCGAATTTTATATTATTCACTTTTCTTGACATTTTTATTTCAAGAAGTGATATCAAACCTAAGATTTTTCAACAGAGTTTAACCAAAAATTTGTTATAATTTTCATGCAATGTTTTGGAAAACGAATTGGCTTACTCAAGATTCACATGTCTCGCCGTGGTCGTCGAAACGTAGTTCCCAGTATCATGGTCATTAAGCTGGTCTCACTATGTTCTCGCCATGCCCATTTACATGGGAATCTTTGTCATGGTTTTCTCGCTATGGTCTCGCCATCACATTTACACGCTGTCCTTTGCATTGAGCATGTTTTGCCATCATCTCGCTTGGGTTTCACCATAGTCTCCCCAAAGTTTTTTAAATTTAATTTTTCAAAGTGGTTAAAATAAGCTATAGGTCTCGTGTGGTGTGTTTTTGGGTCCTCTTACCATTCGATAAGAGAACCAAAAAATTGGTGAATAAATTAATTAAGTGGTGAGAAGGCTTTCCCAAACTAAAGTGAATAAATTTTCTAGTAAATTCCCAACGCGTCAGTGTAGTTGCTCTCATTTAACGCCATGTAAGGAAATTCTGAGAAGTAAAATTTTAGTTTTCTTTCTGATGGTTTCGCGTTGATTTGGGAAAGCATTTACAGAAACAAGTAAAGGCTCTCCAGAACCAACGCAAGACATTCGTAACGTTCTGTTCTTTTGGTAGTTTTGTCGCATAGCATTAGTGTGTTTTTAGTTCATTTAATATTTTTTTCACTGAAATCGGAGTAGATTTATTCCATTTGGATTAACCTCCGAACCCTGGCCAGTAGAGAAGCCAGTACAGCATGCCGCCTACGTCACAGCCAATACACGAATAGGAACTTGACAGTCAATGTATGTACCCAATTAGCTAGCCAGTACTGGCTCGTGTGGCCTCAGGGTTACTGATTTAATACCCGTGACAAATAAGTGGTACGGATATTATAGTGTGTCATGTTCATGTTTTCATGGTTTCAAAACTTGAGTTTTTCTTGTTTACACGAGCATTGATTTTTTCGGGAAAGTGCTTCTCACTGGGAAACTTATGAAAATGATGCAGGAAGCTTGAATTTCGATTTAAGAAAAAATTTGTATATTCTTTTTCACAAAACAACTGCTCTAGCAGGAATTTTTTTTTACTTTTGTAATATTGCAAAAATAAAAATAAAAATAAAAATAAAATTTGGTTAAGGAAAAAATTTGTATATTCATTTTCATAAAACAACTGCTCATAGGGGAAATATTTTTACTTTGGTAATTTTGCAAAAATGTGCCACTGTAATGTCTGTTCACGTACTCCCAAAAATATAAATTTCCACGAATTTAGCCCAAAGTTCTGTTAAAGCTCATATAAAATAAATAAAATTCGTAGTTATGGGAAGTACATGAACGGACTTGTAGTTAAGGCTTAATACGCAATATAATACGTTCCCACGAAACCGATCTAGAGTTTTTAATGAGATTTCATCGAAATATTCATGAAATCTTGTTCCATATACTTGAAATATCAATAGTTTTTAACTACAAGCTCGAATTTCATTTTTGTGGGAACATATAGCGACAAATTGTTTTTGTCTTTATTTTCATTGGTGTTTGGTGTTTACACGGGATTATTTCTGCTACACGATAACTTTTCAATCATTCCTTTTTTTGAAACTAAATTAGTGCAAACTGTGAGATTAGATATTTGTCTCGTTCGTATTTATTTAAATTCACCGAAATCGCACATTTCGAAATTTCAAAACTGTATGGGGAAATGTGAAGATTCGGACCGAAATGTCCGGTTCCACTCCTAAACCAAAGCGAATGCGGGGCGACGACGATTTTTTGTTGTTTTTTAGCTTTGTGTATATGTCATATTTTTAACTATTGTGAATGATTTAAATTGTCACTGGTTTGGGAGAGCCTTTAAAGGTTGTGTGCTTGCCATATTTTGTATCTTTACGAATGATTCGCTATGATTTCATGTTGGTTTGGGGTTGCCTTTATTTATTAGTTAAATTCACACCTAAATCCGTTGTTCTTTTTTTTAATTCATGCTTTATGAGTGCAATTGAATTAAAAGCTCCTTCAAACCAACACCAAATCATAGCAAATTATTCGCAATGATACAAAATATAACAGATAAACAATGCTATGCAAAAATAAAAAACTTTCGTCAACTCTCTTCCATTTTGGAAATTAAAATTTATTTCATATTCGATTAATATACCTACAACCTATTCTTGCGCACTATTGAAGTAATAATTGAAAAGCCTACTATGCAAAAATGTAGCTACGAGTAGGACATGTGAAAATAGATTTAAGCTTTCGTCACTTTGTTTTAAGCCTCACCCAAACCAACGCGAATGTGGAGCGATTCGCAGCGAATCATTCACAATAGTACAAAATATGACAGTTACATAACGCTAAACAACAACAAAAATTCGTCGTTGCTCCGCATTCGCGTTGGTTTGGGAAAGCCTTTACGCTGCTACACACTAGTTTTACGCGAAATACGTACCAATGTGAACCGGGCCCTACTTTGGTTTCTATTTGTTGAACACGCTCCGTGGTCAGAATTATTCACCTCGGTCTGTCAATTAGATGTCAAAACAAAACCAAATACGGGGTGTCCCCTATTTCATGCAGGATAATTTATGAAATAATATTTTTAGAAAGACAAATTGCTTAAGAAGGGCCGATTATTTCTCCCCTTTTAGATAAGAAATAAAAAAAAATAAAAATTAATCAAAATTAAATTAATTTTTTTTGAATGAATGAAAATAACTTAAAAATACGACAACAGCTACGAGATCATGCTATAATTTCTTAAAATCCATTCTCAAATCAATTTTTCAAATTAAGTTGTTTCGTAATGATTTTTTAAAAAACAATTTCCAATTTTTAAAGTAAAAAAAAAGTTAATGTTTTTGTTGAAACTATTTAATTTTCTTACATTATGAATTATAAATTTCAGTAAAAAGTATTCAATACTCCTATATTCAACACTCACACCAAATGCTTAGATGTCGTGAAGTTTAAAAAAATCAAAAATAGTTATTGTTGTTTTATTATATTCGATAGAGATGCGCATCTGGATTACCTTTTAACACGTGCAACAAAAACGATTTTGAAAATTCCTCAGTTATCTTTTTTGTACTTAAAGTTAATCCATATCAATACCCGAATCCCGACAGAAGATAATAAAACCCACTTAATATCTACTTTAATACTTCTTAAGTGGAAATTGAGAGTTTAGTGGAATTTAAACAACAAATTGAAGTTCCGGGTGTCAAATTGCAGAAAAACTATTTTTTTATTTCGTACTTTCTTAACTATTTTTTCCTTAGAATATATCCAACACTAATTTTAAAATTATTCTGGATAAAGAAAGGGCCACCCTGTATTATATGCAAGATGCATTGAAGATGAACGGAAATCTGAGTGATTGAAAACAATTTATAGATTAATTTTTTGTATTTTATTATAATTGTGGATGAATATTTACTATTAATTACAATTGTTTGTATACATTAAACAATTCAACAACGATATTTTTGTTTTTAGCCGAAGAATTTTCAAAACTATTTTCCAATTTTCAAAAGAAAAAAAAACTGAGCTGTCAAAACAAATAAATCTCAAATACGAAAGATTGGCTTCTTGGTAATTGATATTTTCTGCTAGTAACCTTTACCACACTAACACTAATGCAACTTACTGATTTTCACCACAAATCGTCGTTTTTTTTTTTAAATTTGTCAGTTATTTTAAAAATCTCATGAGCCCCAATGGACATATTCATAAGTATAAAAACAGGTGAAGTGAATTTTTAAGTGCTCACTTCCCTTTACATAATTTTATTTTAAAATTGCATTGGCTACCTTAATTCAAAACGTTCTAACCCTGCGGCCACACGAGCCAGTACTGGCTAGACAATTGGCTACATACATTGACTGTCAAATTCCTATTCGTGTATTTGCTGTGACGTAGGCGGCATGCTGTACTGGCTTCTATACTGGCCAGGGTTCGGATGTTACTCCAAGTGGAATAAATCTACTCCGAATTCAGGGAAAATAATATAACTGCTACGATATTCCATTCATTCAAAATTAAATGAACTAAAAACACACTAATGCTATTTGACAAAACTAGCAAAGGAACAGAGCGTTGCAAATGTTTTGCATCGCTTATTTGCCGAGATTTAGCTACTTCGAAACCGCAGGGAGTGCGTGAGATGAGTCACTTTTCGCCAAAAATCGATTTAGCTAGTAAAAATGAATAAGTGGGCTAGTTAAATGAAATGTCAGATTAGTCGTCAGATATTTCAGCACTTACACTTTTGAATTAGTGTTTGTGCTTTTTCTCAAGAACTTTTACCACACCTATTCATGCCTATTCATGGATAGAAAATGAAAAAAAAACAACGTATGTAGATAAAAACAACCATCCTTTTACTGCCTTTTTTTGATACATTTTATTTTTATTATCATATGTGAATTAAAAAAAATTATATTATATTCACTTTGTCACTATTAACATTTTATTTCTCAAGGATGAAAACTCACATTAAACTTTAATTTCGGCAAACAAAATCACTGAATTCAAAGATACTCCACTATTAAGATTCCATAATGTTTACATTGTTTTATTTGTTATTTCTTTTCGCGTCCATTATTAATGATGCAAAGCAGAACATCAAACGTAATGAGAGTGACAAAGATGTACAATTTGTTTCTTTTATATTTAGTCTTTTTTCATGCTCGAAACTAAACTTTTTAAGCTATAGCTTTTTTTAACCACTTTGAAAAATTCGATTTTGAAAATAAACTTTATCCAGGCTATGGCGAGACCAAAGCGAGATAATGGCAAAATATGACCAAAAACCACGTGTAAATGTCATGGCGAGACCAAAGCGAGATTATAGCGAGACAACCACGACATAGATTCCCGTGTAAATGGGCATGGCGAGACCACAGGGAGATGAGCTTAGTGACCACGATACCGGAAACTAATTTTGGACGACCATGGCGAGAGACATGAGTCGTCATCGTCATTTTCGCTTGAACTCGATTTCCTAAAACAACGCATGAAAATTATAACACATTTTTGGTTAAACTCGGTTGAAAAACTTTCGGTTTGATATCACTACTTGAAATTGAAGTGTGAAGAAAAAATGAATAGTATGAAATTCAGTCTGAATCTGGATTTAACAACTTAAAGTGACCTCCGGATTGCAGTTTAAATCCAATTGGATTAATCAGATTAAACGAGTGAATAATATGGGCGTTAGCGAATTTATAAATCTTTGAGTTCTCCAGGACCGGACATTATGGACTCCCCAATTCTTATTTTTTTGATATTTTGTGAAATAAAATGTGAGTCAATTTTAGTTTTAGTCCTATTTTTCAAAATCTGCTCCGAAAAAGTACTGCCGAACCCTGTTATTGGCTGCTCTACTGGCTTCCCAACTGGCTACGAAAAAAGCAAGCCAGTTGACGAGCCAGTTGCTCAGGCTTGTATGTGTTAGTAAAAAAATATGAGTGTATTGCGACTGGCTAGCCAGTACTGGCTCGCGTGGCCTCAGGGTAACCTGAAAGCGAAGGTGTGTTTGATTACTTGTGTGGCACGAATTTCAAAAACTGTCATTTTATTGAAAAAAGGGGAAAAATCTTTCATCAAAGAAAAAGAAGTAACCCTGAGGCCACACGAGCCAGTACTGGCTAGCCAATTGGTTACATACATTGACTGTCAAGTTCCTATTCGTGTATTGGCTGTGACGTAGGCGACATGCTGTACTGGCTTCTTTTCTGCCAGGGCTCGGATGTTAATCCAAATGGAATAAATCTACTCCGATTTCAGTGAAATAAATGGAAGTACTGTGATATTCCATTCTTTCAAAATTAATTGAACTAAAAACACACTAATGCTATGCGACAAAACTAGCAAAAGAACAGAACGTTACGAATGTTTTGCTTTTGGCTCTGGGGAGCCTTTACTTGTTTCTGTAAAAGCTCTCTCAAACCAACGCGAAACCATCAGAAAGAAAACTAAAATTTTACTTCTCAGAATTTCCTTACATGGCGTTAAATGAGAGCAACTACTCTGACGCGATGGGAAAATTGATTCACTTTGGTTTGGAAAAGCCTTCTCACCGCTTAATCAATTTATTCACCAATTTTTTGGTTCTCTTCCCGAATGGTAAGAGGACCCAAAAACACACCACACGAGACCTATAGCTTATTTCAACCACTTTCAAAAATTCAATTTAAAAAACTTTGGGGAGACTATGGTGAGACCCAAGCGAGATGATGGCAAAACATGCTCAATGCAAAGGACAGGGTGTAAATGTGATGGCGAGACCATAGCGACATAGACCATGACATAGATTCTCGTGTAAATGGGCATGGCGAGAACATAGCGAGACGAGCTTAATGACCATGATACTGGTAAGTAGGTTTTGAAGACCACGGCGAGACATGTGGATCTTGAGTAAGCCAATTCGTTTTCCAAAACAATGCATGAAAATTATAACAATTTTTTGGTTAAACTCTGTTGAAAAATCTTAGATTTGATATCACTTCTTGAAATAAAAATGTCAAGAAAAGTGAATAATATAAAATTCAGTATTTATCTGGATTTAATAACTTAAACTGACCTCCGGAAAGCAGTTTAAATCCAATTGCATTAAATGAGTGAATAAAATGGGCATTAGCAAATTAATAAAACTTTGACTCCCCGATTCTTATTTTATTAATATTTTGTGAAATAAAATGCGAGTCAATTTTAGTTTTAAGACCTTTTTTCCAAATCTGCTCCGAAAAAGTACTGCCGAACCCTGTAACTGGCTGCTCTACTGGCTTCCCAACTGGCTACAAAAAAAGCAAGCCAGTTGCTCATGTTTGTATGTGTCGGTAAAAAAGTGTGAGTGTATTGCGACTGGCAAGCCAGTACTGGCTCGTGTGGCCTCAGGGTAAGATAATAAAAAAACATATTGATAGTAATAAATAATTGAATAAATAAATGTATGTTCATTGAACCATAGTGGGAACAAATTTGTTTGTGCAATATGAAATTTCATAGAAGATACATATGTAAGCATTTTTACATCGAACTCAAAACGCGGTTTTCGCGAAAATATCGGCTTTGGAGAAAAACCTAATCGAAAACACAAGTTTTCACATACATTTTTTTGAGCTTCAGGTTTTCGAAAAACATAAGTTTTATATAAAACCAGACGAAAACTTGTTGGAATCCAGAGATGAACGAAACAAACGTGCCTTTAAGAAAGTTCAGTGCCTAGTAAAATGTCAAAAAAGAAACTGATTGGATGCTTTTATATTTATCATATTTATATAAAAATCACCATTTTACTTCCATAAAAGTGAAAAAAACAACAAAGTGAAAAGAAAATTGTAAGTGGTTGGTGGAAGAAAAATTTTAATGTCAAACAAAAACGTATAGTGTAATGTTTGGTGTGAATGGTTTTTGAGTTTTTAAAAGTTTTCGCCGAAAATTGGTTTTGGGTTTTGTTGTGAAAATCCTATTATTAATTATTATTGTTATAAAATATTATAATTTGTATTTCTTGCTGGAATATTTCCAAAGATTTATGATGTCCATATGGACTTTGGGGGAAAAAACGACATCGGGACATTTCAACATTTGCCTTGGTCTGACACTTTATATATAACCATCAAACATGTGACATTTAATTGTTGTTTGTTCAATGTTAATTTTTTTGTTCTTATTTATAGCACAAAGTAATATGCTTAAATTATTAACTTTGCGAAACTACGAAATTTCGATTTGGTTTGAATTTAATAAAATGAAATTTTAGATTTTTTTTCACTCATAGATTGAATAAAAAAAAGACTGGAAAACTATGCTTCCACCATTTTGTTTTTGCATACACGTCCACTTACGAAAAAGCGGTCGGTGAGCACTCTCCCGTCTGACGGGAAAAGTTAACGAAAACTAAACGAAGCGTACCACTTCGCGCGTCATATAGATTACTTGTTTTCGCCCGGTTCCCAACGACCACTACGTTGGCTTCCGCCTATTCTAATTCTACCTAAATTCTGAATTAATATTCTTGTTGTTGTATTTGACTAGTAAATTGCTTTGTTTTGTTGTCGTTTTTTTTAGACAGAATTATTTTGAGTTACAAAAAACACAACTAATACTATAATATGTATTGAATTTTCTTTTTGCTTAAAGGTTCTCCCAAACCAACGCGAATGCGGAGTGATTCGCAGCGAATCATTCACAGCAGCAATTCGCGTTGGTTTGGGAGAGCCTTAATTATGTAACTAGGTAAAAAAAAATGCACATTTTATCAAAATATGTTCAAATTTTAATCAATGGTTCATTAAATTTAATTCACCAAATCGGTGAATTAAAATTGGATTAACTTAGGTTATATGATGGTTAAGGCCAAGTAAGTGATAGTGGAGAATTAGGGCCAGTTTGTTCACATTAGATTAAATTTGAAGTAAGTAGGTCACAGAATCTGGTTACCCTGAGGCCACACGAGCCAGTACTGGCTAGCCAATTGGTTACATACATTGACTGTCAAGTTCCTATTCGTATATTGGCTGTGACGTAGGCGGCATGCTGTACTGGCTTCTTTCCTGCCAGGGCTCGGATGTAAATCCAAATGGAATAAATCTACTCTGATTTCAGTGAAAAAAATAGAAGTACTATGATATTCCATTCCTTCAAAATTAAATAAACTAAAAACACAATAATGCTATGCGACAAAACTAGCAAAAGAACAGAACGTTACGAATGTTTTGCTTTGGCTCTGGAGAGCCTTTACTTGTTTCTGTAAAAGCTCTCTCAAACCAACGCGAAACCATCAGAAAGAAAACTAAAACTTTACTTCTCAGAATTTCCTTACATGGCGTTAAATGAGAGCAACTACACTGACGCGATGGGAAAATTGATTCACTTTGGTTTGGGAAAGCCTGCTCACCGCTTAATCAATTTATTCACCAATTTTTTGGTTCTCTTCCCGAATGGTAAGAGGACCCAAAAACACACCACACGAGACCTATAGCTTTTTACAACCACTTTGAAAAATTCAATTTAAAAAACTTTGGGGAGACTATGGTGAGACCCAAGCGAGATGATGGCAAAACATGCTCAATGCAAAGGACAAAGGTGGAAATGTGATGGCGAGACCATAGCGAGAAAACCATGACATAGATTCTCGTGTAAATGGGCATGGCGAGAACATAGCGAGACGAGCTTAATGACCATGATACTGGTAAGTAGGTTTCGAAGACCACGGCGAGACATGTGAATCTTGAGTAAGCCAATTCGTTTTCCAAAACAATGCATGAAAATTATAACAAATTTTTGGTTAAACTCTGTTGAAAAATCTTAGGTTTGACATCACTTTTTGAAATAAAAATGTCAAGAAAAGTGAATAATATGAAATTCAGTATTTATCTGGATTTAATAACTTAAACTGACCTCCGAAAAGCAGTTTAAATCCAATTGCATTAAATGAGTAAATAAAATGGGCATTAGCAAATTAATAAAACTTTGACTCCCCGATTCTTATTTTATTAATATTTTGTGAAATAAAATGCGAGTCAATTTTAGTTTTAAGACCTTTCTTCCAAATCTGCTCCGAAAAAGTACTGCCGAACCCTGTAACTGGCTGCTCTACTGGCTTCCCAACTGGCTACAAAAAAAGCAAGCCAGTTGCTCATGTTTGTATGTGTCGGTAAAAAAGTGTGAGTGTATTGCGACTGGCAAGCCAGTACTGGCTCGTGTGGCCTCAGGGTATGATGTGCGCACTCATCGTTCAACTCATAGAGTACCTATATTATCTAGAGTCGCGACTCAGGGGGTTGGTTCTCTTTCACCCTACAAGCACTTTGACCAAATTTCCTAGCATGTATTGGTTGTTCCGTGCATTTTAAATGGGGACCGCACCAACACAATGAAAGAAATGTTGCTACAGTGCTCAGTGCTCAAATTTTGTGGACTACCGCGCTCAGATATTTAAAATATTAATCCGTTGAATTCAAAAATTGAAAATATTTTTTGTTTTTTTCAATACAATTAGATTTTTAACTCGTTAGGAACAAAAAGTATATAAAATATAGCTTTTTGTTGCTTCTGGCATACAAATAAAATAATATTTCTGTATATTTTTATTAAAATTAAAGAAAATTCATTCAAAAAGTAGTAGTGTACCCTTGAAACTCAGTGCGTAAGTGCCCTACTTCTACCATATCAAATGTAGACAAGTAGCTCAATATTTTGACAGATGAAAAAAGGGAAAAAAAAAGTTTTATAATTGTGGTAATTCGATCGTTTAAAAACATATTCTAATTTAAACTTATTCTTTTCAGAAATTACATCTTCTCAGAGCAGAGGCGCAACACAACAAAACCAAAAAACAAAACAGTTTAGTCCCCAGCAATCGCAGCAAATGCAACCTCAACAGGAAGCGCAGCAACAAGCTCAACAGGAAACCCGACAACAACGCAAAAGAGACGAAAAGGATGTAAATATACCCCGGAGGGACAGAAGCCCACAATAGAAACTCAGGGGCCACCTCATCTCACATTAGTCCGAGTCCTTTTGGTTTCGATGCCAGTCACCCTATGTATCGAAACGTGTTGATGTCTACGTCCTACATTACATCACTATATCACCTGCCAATGGCACGTTATCATGCTCCCGAAGATATCTCCCGGAATCTATATTATATACATACCAGCAAATGCAGGCTGAGCAGCAGGCACAGCAACAAGCTCAACAACAAGCTCAGCAACAAGCATAACAACAAGCTCAACAGCAAGCCCAACAACAAGCTCAGCAACAGAAGCAACAACAATATCAACAGCAGCAGCAGCAACAACAGCAATAGCAGCACCAACAAAAGCAGCAGTATGACTGGTATACCTGCCACAGTGGCAGTGGTAATCCAAACGATAGTCGAAGTCCACCACCCCAAAGACATGTGCATACGCACCATCATACGCACGTTGGACTTGGCTATGTTATGTATCCGCCACCCTATGGAATCAAGTGAAGATAAGTTAGTAGAATAAAACTAACCCAAATCCAATATCATTGATTGTTTTCAGAAGAGAAGAAAAAAGTTGTTTAACAAATGTTCGGTAAAGTTTCTTGTAGTTTTTTCACTTTGAAAAATAATATTTGTTAAATTATTTTACAAAACCAATCAAACATTTTTATCGTAGCCAACATATTCTAATTGAAACTAACTCTTTTCAGATATGACATCTTCCCGGAGCAGAGACGCAACAGTCTGGGTCACATCAACAGCCTCCCGGCTCACAAATGAAGCTTGAAGATCAACCAATGTCGGCACAACATCAACAGTAGTTCAGTCACCAGCAATAGCAGCAAATGCGGTCTCAGCAGCAGGTACAGCAACAAGCTTAGCAACAAGCCCAACAGCAAGCTCAGCAACAACAATAGTACAGCAGCAGCAGTAGCAGCAGTAGCAGCAACAACAACAACAACAACAACAACAACAACAACAACAACAACAACAACAACATCAACATCAACAACAGCAGCAGCAGTGTGGCTGGTATACCTGCCACATTGGCAGTGGTAATCCGGCCGATAGTCGAAGTCCGCCACACCAAAGACATGTGCACATACACACCATCATACGCACGTTGGACTTGGCTATCCTTTGTATCGGGCGTCCTATGAAGGTGAGCTTTAGCTTTAAATTAATTCAGTTTAAACAAAAACTTGCCCCACCAAACGAAAAATTAAAAAAAGAGGCTATGTAAGACCCACACTGATAACTTGCCATTGGTGAACTCAGCAGCTAGAAGCCCAAAGTTATTTTATTTTAAAAAATCTACAATTCAAGATCTCCGTTAACGTTTTAAGATGTTTAATATGCAATCAAGTGAAGATAAGATCAGTTTCAATTTCAATGTTGCTTTATAACATTTCAATTTACGATTGGTATAAGATAAATACATTGATAAATTAATTTATCATTGATAAATGAATTTATCTTATGGTTTTACAAAACCAATCAAATATCAATAATGAACTTGTGTATAGAATTTAATTAACCCGAAGCCAATACCAATTTGTGTGATCTCAGGGTATTTGGGAGAAAAAAAATGTCAACGATTTTTGCTAAAGTTTCTGGCAGTTTTTTTCGTTTAAAAGAACTACATGTTGATTTTTTTACAAATCCTATAAATTATTAATTATTATGAACTAGTAGTAATATTTGAAAGAAATGGTATTTGATTTCAATTTCAGTCAGCGGTTTAAAATTTGGTTTTTGGTAAGAGTGTACCTATATATTTACATATATGTTTGAATTTGAAAGAACTGGTATTTGTTTTTGGGTGTAACTTCCAAAATAATTATCCTAGGATAATGGTTGATACATCCCTAAGCTCTAATTTGAATCCTCTTCAAATTGGCGTTTGCCAATTTCAATTCCAGTCAGCGGTTCAAAATTTGACTTTTGGTAAGTGTTTACCTATGTACATTTATATTGGAATTTGAAAAAAATGATATTTGATTTGGGTGTAACTTCCAAAGTAATTATCCTAGGATAATGGTTGATACATTCCTAAGCTCTAATTTGAATTTTCTTCAAATTGGCGTTTACCAATTTCAATTCCAGTCAGCGGTTCAAAATTTGACTTTTGGTAAGGGTGTATCTATGTTCATTTATGTTTGAATTTCAAAGAAATGGTATTTGGTTTGGGTGTAACTTCCAAAATAGTTATCCTAGGATATTGGTTAATACACTCCTAAATTCTAATTTGAATCCTCTTCAAATTGGCGTCTGCCAATTTCAATTCCAGTCAGCGGTTCAAAATTTGACTTTTGGTAAGAGTGTACCTATGTACATTTATATTGGAATTTGAAAAAAATGATATTTGATTTGGGTGTAACTTCCAAAGTTATTATCCTAGGATAATGGTTGATACATCCCTAAGCTCTAATTTGAATCCTCTTCAAATTGGCGTTTGCCAATTTCAATTCCAGTCAGCTTTCTTCTAATTTCCCAAAAATTTCATTTTAGGACTTATCCTTCTACAAACTGGCGATTGAATTTTACTTCGTTGCATAAATAAATATAGAAAAATTTACATACATCAAAAACTTAGAGTAAATTATTAATTGAAAGTGACTGCTTTCAGATACTACATTTTCTCGGAGCAGAGGCGCAACAGTTTTCTGCAGCAAGTATGTGTGGGTCACATGAACAGCATCTCGGCTCACAAATGAAGCCCGAAGATCTACCAATGTCAGCACAACAACAACAACAACAGTTTAGTCACCAGCAATCGTAGCAGATGCAGGCTTGGCAACAGGTACAAGCTCAACAACAAGCTCAGTAACAATCACAACAACAAACTCAACAGCATGCCCAACAACGGGCCCAACAACAAGCTCAGCAGCAACAACAACAGCAACAGGAGCAGTAGAAACAACAACATCAACAACAGCAGCGGCAGTGTGGCTGGTATACCTGCCACAAGTGGCAGTGGTAATCCAGCCGATAGTCGAAGTCCGCCACCCCTAAGACACACACACCATCATACGCACGTTGGACTTGGCTATCCCATGTATCCGGCGTCCTATGGAGGTGAGCTTTAGCTTTAAATTGCTTCAGTTTAAACAGAAGCCCGATCCCAAAAAAATTATAAAAAGAGGCTGGGTATGATCCACACTGGTAACTTCCCATTGATGAACTCAGAAGCTAGAGGCCCGAAGGTATTTTATTTTTAAGAAATATCCAATTCAAGATCTTCGAAAACATATTTAGGTTTAGGTTTTCTTCAAATATAGAGCATAATTTTTCAAATAACATATTCATAAATGTTCCAAATTTGAAAAAAAAAAAAAAAATTCGGTCAACCCGTTTAAGCTTTAGCTCGATGTAAAGTGGACGTAAACATGAAAATTATTGTATGGAGCTATTATGTTTCTACGAAATACCACTGATATGTAATAAGTAGTTTTAGATTACTAAAATCACTTTTTATGTGATTAATGTTTTTAGGTATCTCACTTTGAGAATAAATGTTGAGGAATTGAATTTCATTCCGCGTCCCAGTCAAATATTTATCTCTGAGTTAAATCATGTGTGTGAAAAAAGGCAATTGAACTGTGTTAGTTTTTCCAAACTCTTTGACCCACACAGATGATTTTTATGCTTTCAGATTAAGTATTTATTCAGATTTAGCATTATAAGATTTGTATTTGGAACAAATTTCGAAAAACTCACAGAACAAAAGAAGTTTACTATATATTATTTTTTGGAAACCTAAAAGGAAACTTCTTTTAATCTAGGGTTTTTTGAAATTTTGCTTCAAATTAAAAATAAATAATCACCCCTATTGTGAGTTCCACTTTTTCAGGATTCCGTCCGGAAAAATTGAGATTTCACATTTCCCTTATTGTGAGTTTCGGACGGAAAAATTTCCACTTCGAAAAATTTCCCCCTATTGTAAACTTTTTTTTCGGGTGGAATGATAACTATTTGACAGCTCTTTCTTTCACTCAAAATTTGGCGACGGAAAGCAACACATTTGGCGGAAAAAGTAAAATATTTTTATAAACAACAACAAAATAATCGAAAATAATTTGCATTTTTTATTTCAAGGAGTAAAACAACAAATAGAAGTAAAATCGAGTTGCTTTTAAATAAAATGCAACTACATCCCGACATCAAAATTGTATTTGTAATCTACATTTATCCTTCACATAACTTATAAACTTACAAAGGCTCACGTAACTCTAAAGGGTTGGAGGAATCTCTTAGTTGTCTTCTAATACATTTTTGTTTGGTTTTTTCTTCCTCATCATTTCTCATTCTTCTCAGAGCTATGCTATAATTTTCCTAAAGTAATTTATGGAATTTATCACTAAAACACACAAAATTTTCCTTTTCAATGCACGGTTTGTTTACTTTTCTTTAAAAAAAAAATCGGTAATTCGTTAATTCGCACTTCACTCATCTGTCAAAAATCTCTTTAGCTGTGTTCAAAGTGATGTAGTTCTGAATTTTTTCGGTTATTGTTTTTGTTCTTGGTGGAGCAGTTCATAGAATAGTTTCGGTATTTTTTTTTGTTCAAAAATTACTCGGAACATACAAAATCATTTAATAAAGTTTTTAAACCCAACAATTTGTCATTTTCATTCGAAAAAGGGATTGAAAATAATAATTTATTTTCAATACTATTGTATTTTTTTTTTTCATTGTGCATTTTAAGTGTTTAATATTTCTTCAAACTTTAACAAGTACTTAAAAAAATATTCGTCTAAACATCGCATTGCTTAAAGCCTCATTAAAAATGTGTTTAAAGTCAACCTTTAAAACGATGAGTTCTTTGGAATTGGTTCAGATGTTTCGTTTTGTTTATATTTGTCTCTTAAATAAACGCTCCTTTTTTTCGAAATGTCATCGAAATTTCGAAGTGAAATTTCCTTCGGGCGGAACTCGCAATTGGTTTTTAAATTCCGGGTGAAACTCACAATAGGGGTGAATGTAAATAGTAGCACTATTTAATATTGAATTCAAAAATAAATAAATCATCGTTGTGAGTGAAACCATTAGGAAAAATCATCACAGCGTAATTTACTTTTTCAGAAATTCAATAAAATCTTTTTAAATTGCTTCAGTTTAAACAGAAGCTTGCCCGATCCCAACGAACAATTAAAAAAAAGGCTGAGTATAGCACACACTGGTAACTTCCCATTGATGAACTCGGAAGCTAGTTTTGAAAAAATCTCCAATTCAAGATCTTCGAAAATGTTTTTAGGGGTTTGATATGGAATCAAGTGAAGATAAGCTAGTAGAATAAAACTAACCCAAAGCCAATATCATTCATTGTTTTTAAGATATTTGAGAAGAAAAAAGGCGTTTAACAAGTTTTCGGTAGTTTTTTGAAGTTTTTTCACTTTAAAAAACGATGTTTGTTAAATTATTTTACAAAGCCAATCAAATATTTTTATCATAGCCAAAATTTTCTAATTGAAACTAACTCTTTTCAGATATTACATCTTCTCGGAGCAGAGACGCAATAATTTTCTGCAGCTAGTACAGTCTTTGTCACATCATCAACCTCCCGGCTCCCAAATGAAGTCTGAGGATTTACCAATGTCGGCACAACAACAACAGCAGTTTAGTCACCAGCAATCGCAGCAAATGCAAAATTAAAATCTTGTCACACAAAGTAATTAAAAAATGTGTCCGAGTTGATTTTCGGAAATAATAAGAATTCGTTTATTTTCAACTAGCATTTAAGTCCAAATGGGTTAGCAGAAAAAACCTTAAATAGAGATTTATTGAAAATTGTATATACATTCAATTGTACTTTGATGAAACTTACGAATAATTATAACCTCAACCTCAAAAAATGCATTGTTAATTCTTTTTTTGAATTTCGTTTTCTTGCTGCGTCACAAAGTTTTAGTCACAAGTTTCAGAAACGGATTCAACCCTGAATATATAATGCAGGAATAAAAAAAAAAACTACCCCCCAATTTGCATGGCAAAAACACAATGGGGCGAATTTATAGATGTTGTTTAAGCTATTGCTAGACAAAACTCGGGTTTAGCTAATGAAGTTTTAATATTAATTAACTCCAGATTTGCTTCGCAATACTAAAGGCAACATCTATGAATATGCGCCAATATGACGAGCACAGCGAAACTTGTTAATAAATAAATTTCACAAAAAAATGTTTATAAAAGTTTTACAGCTTCAACAGTCACATCGAATTTGTTGTCAAATGTCATGGCCACAATTCGGTCTTAAATCTTGTATGAGATTTGACAGCTTTTTATACATGATTCCAAAACAGAATTTACGAATTTACGATTTCCTTGGAAGTAACATAATTTTCTTTTTGTATTTTTATATAGATGAGCTTAAGTTGCCTCACAGGTCTTTGTGTTCTCTTTAGTTGCTTGCAAAGTCTAAGGAAGATATTTAATGTAAACATAGGTTGTTTGAAAACAAAATGTTTTAGTACAAAGAAAGAAATACAAGTCTTTTTACATTGACAATTGATAAATATATTGGTAAGCTATGCATCTTGTCCAATTGTTGATAGCGTTCCACTTCCGCTTTTGTAAGCTTATGGCTTTTTCGATTGGCGATCCAGAAGCATTTGTAATGCCTGTAAGCCCTATATTAAATAATTAGTTAAATATATTAATGGGTATTTTTCGACTTACCTACACCAACTGATCCCTGTTGCGTCTTTTTTCAAAGCAGACTGGCCAATAATTTTGATAGTCTACAATCATTGATTTAGAGAGCTTAGTTCTGGGAGCAAACAAGGTGCCATGGGAAGCTTTTTGAGTTCAGCATGATATCGTGGTTTAACAGCTAAAAAGATGACGAAAAGGTTGAATTATATCTTAAAAATTATAAATCAACGATGGATATATAAATGAAAGTTAAATTATCTTAAAAGTAATGTCTAATATATACGAGTAACACAAATAAAAAGCAAAAAACCTTACTTACCTATTGTCATTCCTGTGGTTGGAACATTTTGGAAAAAATGCGCATACAAGAGCAACTGGCTACGAGAAATAAAGATCCTAATGACATATGCATAGCCATTTGAGAGCTATAGGTAACTTGGCAATGATCTGTTCCTATTCTAGGTCGCAGATATAAAAAATCGTTCGTATTATTACCAAATTTTCATTCCAAAATACACAAGCTATGTATATAGGGATTAGAATCAGCATCAGGGTTCTCTCTACAGTTGCTCGTCCAGCATATTCTCCATTAAACTTTCCCGAGAATCCAATTTGTTCTGAGTGCCTGCATATTTGAGACATATGCACACAGCTTACAGAAGCCTTGTCTAAAATGGTAGGAGCGATATTTAAAGAAATATTTTTGATATCAACATAAGAAATACTTACGTAATCGCTTCACAATCTTTTAGATCTTTCTATGAATTGCTCGAAATTGATTGAACAGCAATTCTCAGCTTGGTTTAACGTCCTTGCAAAGAATTAAACTTTTGGCAATTGTTCTTAGGAGATGTTGATGAACATTGAAGAACTAGAGTGACATCAATGTTAATAGTATCACCTTCTCGCAGTTGGAATTTGGAATGGAGGTAGTTTGTACTTCTCCTTTTGGGGGCCGAGTAATGGTCATTCTTTTGCCGCGAACTATATAATAGAGTGTGTCAGGAAGTTGGAAGTGTATCAGACCAGTTGGTGTTTCACCACCCCCCAAAGTTACCAAGCCTAGGCCAAACCATTTGTCAAGGCGAATGGTACACGTTCTTCTTTATTTTCCATTTCCGGACCAGCGAGTCGACTTTAAATTAATACAATATATTTAATTCGATTGAAAGAAAATTTATAAATGGAATTTTACAAACACAACCGAGAATTGTCATTTTGACATTACATAATGGAAAAAAACAAAACGTCACCTTTTGAGCTACTGATGCCATTTTGTATTTTCACACGTATTCACAGACACGGAATTTAAGAGAGTTTTCTCTTAATGTGCTCAGATAAAATTTGCGGGTGTTTTAGGCAAGAGGGGTACGAGTCGCGACTCTAGGTAATATAGGTACTCTATGGTTCAACTTGTGACTAAACTGTTTTATTGCGGTAACAGTTGCATGTGCGCGACTAGCCTTAATGAAACAGCTCTGGAGCGTTGCTTGTAACGGGTGATTTTTTAAGAGGTTTAGAACTTTTTTAAAAAAAAAAACACAAAAAATTCGAAAAAATGAATGAAATATTTATTTGAATCGATAGTTTGAACCTTGCAATTTAATGTTTAAAGATAATTTCATGCAAATGTTGACCGCGGCTGCGTCTCAGGTAGCCCATCCGCTGAGTCCAATTTTGGCATACTCTTTCACACATATCGGCCGGTATCTCACGAATGAATGCATGGATGTTGGTTTCCAGTGCGTCAATCGTAGCGGGCTTGTCCCTATAGACATTAGCCTTGACATACCCCCACAAAAAATAATCTAATGGTGTCAAATCGCACGATCTAGGCGGCCAATTGACCGGCCCGAAACGTGAAATTAACTGTTCACCAAACTCGCCTCGCAATTGCGCCATTGTTTCGCGTGCTGTGTGGCATGTGGCACCGTCTTGTTGAAACCACATATCATGCAAGTCAAGAACTTCCATTTCGGGCAAAAAAAAGTTTGTTATCATCTCTCGGTAGCGTTCACCATTGACAGTAACGCTGCGATTCGCATCATCTTTGAAGAATATGGCCCAATAATGCCGCCGGCCCATAAACCGCACCAAACAGTGGCTTTTTCGGGATGCATTGGTAGCTGTTGCAATGCTTCTGGCTGATCTTCACTCCAAATGCGGCAATTATGCTTATTTACGTACCCATTCAACCAAAAATGAGCCTCATCGCTGAACACAATTTTTCGATAAAAAAGCGGATCCTCGGCCAGCTTTCCAAGAGCCCATTCACCAAAAATTCGGCGTTGTGGTAGGCCGGCTGGCTTTAGTTCTTGCACCAGCTGTATCTTAAAAGGCTTTACGCCCAAATCCTTCCGCAAAATTTTCCACGTAGTGCTGTAACAAAGGCCTAACTGCTGGGAACGGCGCCGAATCGACATTTCGCGGTCTTCTGTCACACTAGCTGATACGGCCGCAATATTTTCTTCACTACGCACAGTACGTAAACGTGTTGGTGGTTTAATGTCCAACTTTGTTTGACAGTGACACAAGGTACTAAACACACGTCAGCTGTCAAAACCAGTGTTGCCAAAACCAAACCAGCTAAAAAATCACCCGTTACAATGTCGCTGCATTTGTTAACACATTAACCATACTATGCGCGTGCGGTAGTTTAACAATTATTGCGCTAGTTGTTGATTTGTTTTTCGGTTTAGTGCAATTACATAACAAAAACGTTGGGATATGATTTCAAGATGTTCATTTGGAAATATTGGTATGCGATGAAGAACAAGATCGCCAGAAATAATACTGGGCGGAAGTGAATCGATTTGGATTTTCAGCATAGTGTTGTCTTTTTCCAACATTTGGGCCTTTAACTTACTAAAGTAAGTTCCTCTTCGTCTGTGTCCAATCTGCTTTCTTGTTTCTCCAGCGTGTCTACTCTACTGGAAATTGTAAACAATGAGTGGTTAAAATAGCTGGTTCTTTCATTGAACGCGTTTTTAGTTTTGCATCAATATTAAGTTCCGTGTTGTTAATACGCGAAGAGAAACCCTCATGCCTTTCGTTCAGTTAGTGTTTTATTTTTAGAGATAAAATCCAGTTCCATGTTTTTAATTCGCAATGTTATTGTCTCACTCAGAGAATTAAGTTCACAATTTTATCACAATTTGCTCCGTCAGAGTTTTTGTGAGAGAGTCCAACCGGGATTCGATTTTGTCCCAAAGTTTAGCGGTAGAAGTAGCTGCGGGAGAGCTACCATTAGAGGGAGAGGAAAACTTTTCCATACACCTGAACTTTCTCTGTTGCTCTTTTGATTTTGAAGCTGACATTTCAGATTTCCCTCAAAGAAATTCGTAACAAAATCACAAATTAAAATTGAATTTATAAATTGGAAAGTTAATTTTTGATTGTGAAAGTTCAACTAGTAAGTAAGATTTATACTTATTTCAATCTTATTGCACTTTTTTTTATTTTTAAGGACTGTATAACTAGAAATTAAATAACTTTTATAGAGCTAAATTTTCAGCTATCTACTATTGCACATTGGAAAAAAGTATTGTAGACTCCTATTATAGTTACTGCATTTATAACGGAGTACTGGAAAAAGCCTTTGAAAAACTAGGTCCGTCAAGATAGCACCGCCAAAAACGAAATTCCAAAATCTAATGATGCAATAGTTAGGTGCTAGTTAGGTGCTAATTAAGTGCTGCAATCTTAGCTGAGCACTTAATTCCCTTCCCCCTCAAACCTGTGGCGGTGCTAACTTGACGTCAAGATAGCACCGCCACAAAAGAAATCCAAAAATCTAATTATGCAGAAGTTACCTCCTACTTAAGTGCTAATTAAGTGCTGCAATCTTAATCTCGAAATGCATCTCAAAAGTGCATTTCAAAATCCGAAAATGCCTAAAAATTATTTTACATTAAAAATTCTTGGCTCAAATTAAAGGTCCCTCCAAATGCTTTTCAAAAAAGTGCATATCAATTTTTTACCCCCACTCTTTCATTCCCAAACAGGCTTGTGGAAGCTTGTGGAACTTGTGGCGGTGCTATCTTGACGTCAAGATAGCACCGCCACAAAGAATTTCAAAAATCTAATGATGCAGAAATAACGTCCTAATTAGGTGCTAATTAAGTGCTGTAATATCAACGCAGCACTTAATTCGAGTGACCTTGAAAT
Source organism: Dasysyrphus albostriatus (assembly GCA_946251815.1). NCBI lineage: Eukaryota > Metazoa > Arthropoda > Insecta > Diptera > Syrphidae > Dasysyrphus > Dasysyrphus albostriatus. The sequence continues at coordinate 76,901,717 of OX276337.1, forward strand.
GCACCTTAACAGTTTAGCCAAATAACCTAAATCACTTAAAAAAGACCCCACTAAAAAAAAAAAATTGCCATGCTCAAGGACTTTCCGAGTTCTTTTCAAAAAGGTACAACTTGAATTTTTATTCCCACCCCTTCATGGTCAAACAGGCCTGTGGACCTTGTGTGGAACTTGTGCTGTTATGGGGTAGGCGTCAAGATAGCATCGCCACAAACGAAATTCAAAAACCTGATGATGCAATAGTTAGGTGCTAATTAGGTGCTAATTAAGTGCTGCAATATAAACGCAGCACTTAATTCGCATGACCTTGAAATCAGATGCACAAATGTCAATAAAATTGTAGACTTTTTAAATACCACCTTTACCAAAAAAGTTGAAACACCAAAATTAAGGTGCTGTCCAGTAGGTTGCAAAAAGTCATATTTCATTTTTCTAGCTCAACCCATTCGCCCTTAAAGGGCCAAATAACATTTTTGAAGAATGCACTTTCGTCAAGATAGCACCGCCACAAACGAAATTTAAAAATCTGATGATGCAATTGTTAGGTGCTAATTAGGTGCTAATTAAGTGCTGCAATATAAACGCAGCACTTAATTAGCATGACCTTGAAATCAGATGCACAAATGTCAACAAAATTGTAGACTTTTTACTTACCACCTTTATTCAAAAAGTTAAAATGCCAGAATTAAAGTGCTGTCGAGTAGGTTGCAAAAAGTCATATTTCATTTTTCTACCTCAACCCAGTCGCCCTTTAAGGTCCAAATAACATTTTTTAAGAATGCACTTTTGTAAAGATTGCGCTACCACAAACGAAATTTGAAAATCTAGTGATGCAGAAATTACGTCCTTCCTAGGAACTAATTAAGTGCTGTAATACCAACGGAGCACTTAATTCGGATGACCTTGAAATCGGATGCAATAACTGCATGCAAGTTGAAGACTTTTAACAGACTGCATCTATCCAAAAAGTCGAAACACCACAATTAAAGTGCTGTCAGGTAGGTTCCAAAAAGTCATATTTCATTTTTCTACCTCAACCCATTCGCCCTTTAAGGGCCAAATAACATTTTTGAAGAATGCACTTTTGTAAAGATTGCGCTACCACAAACGAAATTTGAAAATCTAGTGATGCAGAAATTACGTCCTTCCTAGGAACTAATTAAGTGCTGTAATACCAACGGAGCACTTAATTCGGATGACCTTGAAATCGGATGCAATAACTGCATGCAAGTTGAAGACTTTTAACAGACTGCATCTATCCAAAAAGTCGAAACACCACAATTAAAGTGCTGTCAGGTAGGTTCCAAAAAGTCATATTTCATTTTTCTACCTCAACCCATTCGCCCTTTAAGGGCCAAATAACATTTTTGAAGAATGCACTTTTGTAAAGATTGCGCTACCACAAACGAAATTTGAAAATCTAGTGATGCAGAAATTACGTCCTTCCTAGGAACTAATTAAGTGCTGTAATACCAACGGAGCACTTAATTCGGATGACCTTGAAATCGGATGCAATAACTGCATGCAAGTTGAAGACTTTTAACAGACTGCATCTATCCAAAAAGTCGAAACACCACAATTAAAGTGCTGTCAGGTAGGTTCCAAAAAGTCATATTTCATTTTTCTACCTCAACCCATTCGCCCTTTAAGGGCCAAATAACATTTTTGAAGAATGCACTTTTGTAAAGATTGCGCTACCACAAACGAAATTTGAAAATCTAGTGATGCAGAAATTACGTCCTTCCTAGGAACTAATTAAGTGCTGTAATACCAACGGAGCACTTAATTCGGATGACCTTGAAATCGGATGCAATAACTGCATGCAAGTTGAAGACTTTTAACAGACTGCATCTATCCAAAAAGTCGAAACACCACAATTAAAGTGCTGTCAGGTAGGTTCCAAAAAGTCATATTTCATTTTTCTACCTCAACCCATTCGCCCTTTAAGGGCCAAATAACATTTTTGAAGAATGCACTTTTGTAAAGATTGCGCTACCACAAACGAAATTTGAAAATCTAGTGATGCAGAAATTACGTCCTTCCTAGGAACTAATTAAGTGCTGTAATACCAACGGAGCACTTAATTCGGATGACCTTGAAATCGGATGCAATAACTGCATGCAAGTTGAAGACTTTTAACAGACTGCATCTATCCAAAAAGTCGAAACACCACAATTAAAGTGCTGTCAGGTAGGTTCCAAAAAGTCATATTTCATTTTTCTACCTCAACCCATTCGCCCTTTAAGGGCCAAATAACATTTTTGAAGAATGCACTTTTGTAAAGATTGCGCTACCACAAACGAAATTTGAAACTCTAGTGATGCAGAAATTACGTCCTTCCTAGGAACTAATTAAGTGCTGTAATACCAACGGAGCACTTAATTCGGATGACCTTGAAATCGGATGCAATAACTGCATGCAAGTTGAAGACTTTTAACAGACTGCATCTATCCAAAAAGTCGAAACACCACAATTAAAGTGCTGTCAGGTAGGTTCCAAAAAGTCATATTTCATTTTTCTACCTCAACCCATTCGCCCTTTAAGGGCCAAATAACATTTTTGAAGAATGCACTTTTGTAAAGATTGCGCTACCACAAACGAAATTTGAAAATCTAGTGATGCAGAAATTACGTCCTTCCTAGGAACTAATTAAGTGCTGTAATACCAACGGAGCACTTAATTCGGATGACCTTGAAATCGGATGCAATAACTGCATGCAAGTTGAAGACTTTTAACAGACTGCATCTATCCAAAAAGTCGAAACACCACAATTAAAGTGCTGTCAGGTAGGTTCCAAAAAGTCATATTTCATTTTTCTACCTCAACCCATTCGCCCTTTAAGGGCCAAATAACATTTTTGATGAATGCACTTTTGTTAAGATTGCAATACTACAAACTAAATTCGAAAATTTTATTATGCCCTAATTTCGTACTTCTTTCCTTCCTTCCTTCATTCCTCAGGATCAAGTATTTATCTCGAGAAACGGAGAAAGGTAGCCAGGTTATAGTAGGTAGTTAGGAACCAGATGTAAGTGTCCGAAATTCTAAAAAGCGTTTGATGAAAAAACATAAGAACTTATAAATACATAATATGTAGTTACATTACATTTGTTGTATTTTTTTTTTTTTTATTTCATGGTTCTTTCTGGAATTTCATTAAAGGTAAGAAACATTGTAAGGAATGTAACTACAATATATGTATGTAGATACTAATGAACTCAGATAGAGATTCTTCCTAAAAATATGCAAGTTTTTTCGGTAACTATTATTCTCAGACGTGAATATATATTGCATGTATATAAATATATGTATATAAATCTATGCAAATTCAAACATACACATACCTACATAAAAAATAACAAATTATCCTAGCCTGTGAATGTTTGCCATTTTGTTTCATTTAACTAAACTTTTTTCGATTCGTTTCTTGAGGATTTTGTTGCTAAATAAAATTTATAAATTAAGCCCTGTGCGCCAGGGATGAAAAATCGTGTTTGAGCAATGTATCAAATTTTAAAAATAAAGTGTATCGAATCGTACGTTTTGATTTCTTTCAAGGAACTAATAATTTGTCCACATTTTCTAATTATGCATGTATGTGCAATTGATTAAATAACTTTTGCAATTTCTTATGATGCATTATGTTACTAAAAATATAACGTACGGTTTTTGAGCTGGTTTATTAGGATTTGGATTACAATAAAAATTTAAAAATTTGTTAACCTCTTCACAATTACTTAGCTGATCCAATTAAATTTTTATTAAGTTCTGTTTAGGTTTTCATTAGGGAAATAAATTAAGTACAGTAGGTAAATGAAATCGAGGAAGCATATTCACCAGAACTACAAAGCTTAGTCAAGGCGATACAAAATCCAGCAAACCAAAATCTCGAATATCGAAATTTCGTATTTTTTTTAAGAATCTGAAAAACGAAATCTCCAAAATTTATAACAATAAAATTTATTGAATCCCAACGAATAGATAAAAATACAAATTGCCCGAAACATGGAAAAAGTGCGTTACAGCAAGTCTGACGCCAAATTCTAATTCAGCAAATCAAAAACCACCAGAAAAGTGTAGATATCTTGGTTCATGGTAAAATCAAAAATTTAAATTTTATCACACAAAGTAATTAATTAGTGCTTTCGAGTAAATTTTCGGAAACATTAGAAATACGTCAATTTTCATCTTGCGGTTGAGTTGTTCGTTGGAAATTTTGTTTACCAATTGTACTTTGATCAAGTATAAAAATAATTGATGGTTTTCGAGTCGTAAGTGAAAAACCAAAAGAATGCAATTTCGCATAATTCTTTATGAAGCTGAAGATCGCTGCACCGAAAACAAATAATATTTTTAGCAGAGGATCTGGACGTATTGTGAAATGATTTTTCAAAAATTTAAAAAGGATTGTGTTGGACATGAATTTTTCTAGACGTAATGTCTTTTATTTTTTTTTTAATATTTTGGTGTTTAATATTTTTTTAAATCAAAAATCGTTATATATCATGTACTTTTTTTTAGGAGAGAGTCCCCGCCAAAAAAATAATTTTATGAAAAAAAAGGTATATGTAGAGTAGCTTAAGATACAGACGCGATGTTTTTTTTAGTTTTTACTGTTAAGATTTTTTAGTATGATTTCTTCATTTTCACACTTTTTTTCTAAAATGCCGTTATATTGATGGTCTTGTTTTCTTCCTATATCTATATCTCATCTCTAAGCTTTAAGGGTTTAAAGTTTTGCTGTAAACATTGAAGAAATCATACTTAAAAGTCTCAACAGTAAAAAAAAAAGAAAAATAAGAACATCACGTCTGTAGTTTAAGCTATTCTACATATGACATATATTATTTTTTTCATAAAATTATTTTTGTGGCAGGGATTACGAGTATTTAACGATTTTTGATTTAAAAAAAAAAATATTAAACACCAAAGTGTTAAAAAAATAGAAGACATCACGTCTAGAAAAATTCATGCCCAACACATTTTTTTGAAATTTTTGAAAAATCATTTCACAATACGTCCAGATTCTCTCCTAAAAATATTTTTTGTTTTCGGTGCAGCGATCTTCAGCTTCATAATTCTTTGCATTTTTCCATGTTGCGTCTTTTGAGCACAAATTGACTGGACTGAAATTAGGATTAGCGAGTTTTCATACTCTTCCCATCGTAATCAATCCTTTTTTTAAGACTTCTCGAATAAACTACATATCAGCATTATTTATTATTTTTTTCTATTATATACAAAATTCAACCTCGGTTCCACAGTATATTGGTGCATAAATACATTTGAAAAGTCATATATTTTTCTTTTAAATCAATTTACTTTTTGTCTTTTTCATCGAATGCAAAAGTGTATCGAATTTTATAAAAGTGTATTTGTGTACTTAAGCAAAGTCAAGTGTATCGAAAAAAGTACAATTGTATCGAATTTTGAAACTATGCTGAGACCTGAGGCCACACGATCGAGTTGTATTGTACTAACGTCAATTGTCAAATAATCGCTGCTCTAGTCACTCCTCAAGTGGCTACAAAAAAGGCAAGCTAAGTAACTCGCTAACGAGTAGTCGCTCGTGGCCTCGTGGGGCCTGAGGGTAAATATAGTATCTATCCAACTCAATTCATTCCTCTTTGAAAAAGGAATTGAAATTTTTGTATTTGGTACCTACAATATTATTATTGGTACTGAATCGTACTGTTTGTAGTATATACATTTGAACTGTTTGTATGAACCATGAAAAACTATACAATTTGCAAATATGTTTTACCATTAAGCTAGGTAAAAGTACCAATTAATTGGGTTACACCCTTGAATGGCTGTTGCCCGGTTTGAAATTTCGAAGAAGAATTTAAAAACATAAATGAGCATTTTTTCTCAAATATTTTGGTATAGGTGCCAGTTGCAGCTATTATTGAAATTCGTCATTGAAAATTTTAGTAATAGATTTTAAAACATTTAGGAAGTCAAATCATTTATTATTTGATGGACAAATAAAGCCTAATGCCACATGTGCATACACAGTGACGTCATTTTTACGTCATATATGCTTAACGATTGCCGCATACCATGTAATCGGCATGTTTGTGACAGCCACACGATGTACGTCAGTGCCGCATATGCATGCGGCAAACAAAATTTCCACAAAAAAAGACTTTTCTAATTTCAATGAGTGAACTTAGAAAAGTCTTTTTTTGTGGAAATTTTGTTTGCCGCATGCATATGCGGCACTGACGTACATCGTGTGGCTGTCACAAACATGCCGATTACATGGTATGCGGCAATCGTTAAGCATATATGACGTAAAAATGACGTCACTGTGTATGCACATGTGGTATTAGGCTTTATTTGTCCATCAAATAATAAATGATTTGACTTCCTAAATGTTTTAAAATCTATTACTAAAATTTTCAATGACGAATTTCAATAATAGCTGCAACTGGCACCTATACCAAAATATTTGAGAAAAAATGCTCATTTATGTTTTTAAATTCTTCTTCGAAATTTTAAACCGGGCAACAGCCATTCAAGGGTGTAACCCAATTAATTGGTACTTTTACCTAGCTTAATGGTAAAACATATTTGCAAATTGTATAGTTTTTCATGGTTCATACAAACAGTTCAAATGTATATACTACAAACAGTACGATTCAGTACCAATAATAATATTGTAGGTACCAAATACAAAAATTTCAATTCCTTTTTCAAAGAGGAATGAATTGAGTTGGATAGATACTATATTTACCCTCAGGCCCCACGAGGCCACGAGCGACTACTCGTTAGCGAGTTACTTAGCTTGCCTTTTTTGTAGCCACTTGAGGAGTGACTAGAGCAGCGATTATTTGACAATTGACGTTAGTACAATACAACTCGATCGTGTGGCCTCAGGTCTCAGCATAGTTTCAAAATTCGATACAATTGTACTTTTTTCGATACACTTGACTTTGCTTAAGTACACAAATACACTTTTATAAAATTCGATACACTTTTGCATTCGATGAAAAAGACAAAAAGTAAATTGATTTAAAAGAAAAATATATGACTTTTCAAATGTATTTATGCACCAATATACTGTGGAACCGAGGTTGAATTTTGTATATAATAGAAAAAAATAATAAATAATGCTGATATGTAGTTTATTCGAGAAGTCTTAAAAAAAGGATTGATTACGATGGGAAGAGTATGAAAACTCGCTAATCCTAATTTCAGTCCAGTCAATTTGTGCTCAAAAGACGCAACATGGAAAAATGCAAAGAATTATGAAGCTGAAGATCGCTGCACCGAAAACAAAAAATATTTTTAGGAGAGAATCTGGACGTATTGTGAAATGATTTTTCAAAAATTTCAAAAAAATGTGTTGGGCATGAATTTTTCTAGACGTGATGTCTTCTATTTTTTTAACACTTTGGTGTTTAATATTTTTTTTTTTAAATCAAAAATCGTTAAATACTCGTAATCCCTGCCACAAAAATAATTTTATGAAAAAAATAATATATGTCATATGTAGAATAGCTTAAACTACAGACGTGATGTTCTTATTTTTCTTTTTTTTTTTACTGTTGAGACTTTTAAGTATGATTTCTTCAATGTTTACAGCAAAACTTTAAACCCTTAAAGCTTAGAGATGAGATATAGATATAGGAAGAAAACAAGACCATCAATATAACGGCATTTTAGAAAAAAAGTGTGAAAATGAAGAAATCATACTAAAAAATCTTAACAGTAAAAACTAAAAAAAACATCGCGTCTGTATCTTAAGCTACTCTACATATACCTTTTTTTCATAAAATTATTTTTTTGGCGGGGACTCTCTCCTAAAAAAAAGTACATGATATATAACGATTTTTGATTTAAAAAAATATTAAACACCAAAATATTAAAAAAAAAATAAAAGACATTACGTCTAGAAAAATTCATGTCCAACACAATCCTTTTTAAATTTTTGAAAAATCATTTCACAATACGTCCAGATCCTCTGCTAAAAATATTATTTGTTTTCGGTGCAGCGATCTTCAGCTTCATAAAGAATTATGCGAAATTGCATTCTTTTGGTTTTTCACTTACGACTCGAAAACCATCAATTATTTTTATACTTGATCAAAGTACAATTGGTAAACAAAATTTCCAACGAACAACTCAACCGCAAGATGAAAATTGACGTATTTCTAATGTTTCCGAAAATTTACTCGAAAGCACTAATTAATTACTTTGTGTGATAAAATTTAAATTTTTGATTTTACCATGAACCAAGATATCTACACTTTTCTGGTGGTTTTTGATTTGCTGAATTAGAATTTGGCGTCAGACTTGCTGTAACGCACTTTTTCCATGTTTCGGGCAATTTGTATTTTTATCTATTCGTTGGGATTCAATAAATTTTATTTTTATAAATTTTGGAGATTTCGTTTTTCAGATTCTTAAAAAAAATACGAAATTTCGATATTCGAGATTTTGGTTTGCTGGATTTTGTATCGCCTTGACTAAGCTTTGTAGTTCTGGTGAATATGCTTCCTCGATTTCATTTACCTACTGTACTTAATTTATTTCCCTAATGAAAACCTAAACAGAACTTAATAAAAATTTAATTGGATCAGCTAAGTAATTGTGAAGAGGTTAACAAATTTTTAATTTTTTATTGTAATCCAAATCCTAATAAACCAGCTCAAAAACCGTACGTTATATTTTTAGTAACATAATGCATCATAAGAAATTGCAAAAGTTATTTAATCAATTGCACATACATGCATAATTAGAAAATGTGGACAAATTATTAGTTCCTTGAAAGAAATCAAAACGTACGATTCGATACACTTTATTTTTAAAATTTGATACATTGCTCAAACACGATTTTTCATCCCTGGCGCACAGGGCTTAATTTATAAATTTTATTTAGCAACAAAATCCTCAAGAAACGAATCGAAAAAAGTTTAGTTAAATGAAACAAAATGGCAAACATTCACAGGCTAGGATAATTTGTTATTTTTTATGTAGGTATGTGTATGTTTGAATTTGCATAGATTTATATACATATATTTATATACATGCAATATATATTCACGTCTGAGAATAATAGTTACCGAAAAAACTTGCATATTTTTAGGAAGAATCTCTATCTGAGTTCATTAGTATCTACATACATATATTGTAGTTACATTCCTTACAATGTTTCTTACCTTTAATGAAATTCCAGAAAGAACCATGAAATAAAAAAAAAAAAAATACAACAAATGTAATGTAACTACATATTATGTATTTATAAGTTCTTATGTTTTTTCATCAAACGCTTTTTAGAATTTCGGACACTTACATCTGGTTCCTAACTACCTACTATAACCTGGCTACCTTTCTCCGTTTCTCGAGATAAATACTTGATCCTGAGGAATGAAGGAAGGAAGGAAAGAAGTACGAAATTAGGGCATAATAAAATTTTCGAATTTAGTTTGTAGTATTGCAATCTTAACAAAAGTGCATTCATCAAAAATGTTATTTGGCCCTTAAAGGGCGAATGGGTTGAGGTAGAAAAATGAAATATGACTTTTTGGAACCTACCTGACAGCACTTTAATTGTGGTGTTTCGACTTTTTGGATAGATGCAGTCGGTTAAAAGTCTTCAACTTGCATGCAGTTATTGCATCCGATTTCAAGGTCATCCGAATTAAGTGCTCCGTTGGTATTACAGCACTTAATTAGTTCCTAGGAAGGACGTAATTTCTGCATCACTAGATTTTCAAATTTCGTTTGTGGTAGCGCAATCTTTACAAAAGTGCATTCTTCAAAAATGTTATTTGGCCCTTAAAGGGCGAATGGGTTGAGGTAGAAAAATGAAATATGACTTTTTGGAACCTACCTGACAGCACTTTAATTGTGGTGTTTCGACTTTTTGGATAGATGCAGTCTGTTAAAAGTCTTCAACTTGCATGCAGTTATTGCATCCGATTTCAAGGTCATCCGAATTAAGTGCTCCGTTGGTATTACAGCACTTAATTAGTTCCTAGGAAGGACGTAATTTCTGCATCACTAGATTTTCAAATTTCGTTTCTGGTAGCGCAATCTTTACAAAAGTGCATTCTTCAAAAATGTTATTTGGCCCTTAAAGGGCGAATGGGTTGAGGTAGAAAAATGAAATATGACTTTTTGGAACCTACCTGACAACACTTTAATTGTGGTGTTTCGACTTTTTGGTTAGATGCAGTCTGTTAAAAGTCTTCAACTTGCATGCAGTTATTGCATCCGATTTCAAGGTCATCCGAATTAAGTGCTCCGTTGGTATTACAGCACTTAATTAGTTCCTAGGAAGGACGTAATTTCTGCATCACTAGATTTTCAAATTTCGTTTGTGGTAGCGCAATCTTTACAAAAGTGCATTCTTCAAAAATGTTATTTGGCCCTTAAAGGGCGAATGGGTTGAGGTAGAAAAATGAAATATGACTTTTTGGAACCTACCTGACAGCACTTTAATTGTGGTGTTTCGACTTTTTGGATAGATGCAGTCTGTTAAAAGTCTTCAACTTGCATGCAGTTATTGCATCCGATTTCAAGGTCATCCGAATTAAGTGCTCCGTTGGTATTACAGCACTTAATTAGTTCCTAGGAAGGACGTAATTTCTGCATCACTAGATTTTCAAATTTCGTTTGTGGTAGCGCAATCTTTACAAAAGTGCATTCTTCAAAAATGTTATTTGGCCCTTAAAGGGCGAATGGGTTGAGGTAGAAAAATGAAATATGACTTTTTGGAACCTACCTGACAGCACTTTAATTGTGGTGTTTCGACTTTTTGGATAGATGCAGTCTGTTAAAAGTCTTCAACTTGCATGCAGTTATTGCATCCGATTTCAAGGTCATCCGAATTAAGTGCTCCGTTGGTATTACAGCACTTAATTAGTTCCTAGGAAGGACGTAATTTCTGCATCACTAGATTTTCAAATTTCGTTTGTGGTAGCGCAATCTTTACAAAAGTGCATTCTTCAAAAATGTTATTTGGCCCTTAAAGGGCGAATGGGTTGAGGTAGAAAAATGAAATATGACTTTTTGGAACCTACCTGACAGCACTTTAATTGTGGTGTTTCGACTTTTTAGATAGATGCAGTCTGTTAAAAGTCTTCAACTTGCATGCAGTTATTGCATCCGATTTCAGGGTCATCCGAATTAAGTGCTCCGTTGGTATTACAGCACTTAATTAGTTCCTAGGAAGGACGTAATTTCTGCATCACTAGATTTTCAAATTTCGTTTGTGGTAGCGCAATCTTTACAAAAGTGCATTCTTCAAAAATGTTATTTGGACCTTAAAGGGCGACTGGGTTGAGGTAGAAAAATGAAATATGACTTTTTGCAACCTACTCGACAGCACTTTAATTCTGGCATTTTAACTTTTTGAATAAAGGTGGTAAGTAAAAAGTCTACAATTTTGTTGACATTTGTGCATCTGATTTCAAGGTCATGCGAATTAAGTGCTGCGTTTATATTGCAGCATTTAATTAGCACCTAATTAGCACCTAACAATTGCATCATCAGATTTTTAAATTTCGTTTGTGGCGGTGCTATCTTGACGAAAGTGCATTCTTCAAAAATGTTATTTGGCCCTTTAAGGGCGAATGGGTTGAGCTAGAAAAATGAAATATGACTTTTTGCAACCTACTGGACAGCACTTTAATTTTGGTGTTTCAACTTTTTTGGTAAAGGTGGTATTTAAAAAGTCTACAATTTTATTGACATTTGTGCATCTGATTTCAAGGTCATGCGAATTAAGTGCTGCGTTTATATTGCAGCACTTAATTAGCACCTAATTAGCACCTAACTATTGCATCATCAGGTTTTTGAATTTCGTTTGTGGCGATGCTATCTTGACGCCTACCCCATAACAGCACAAGTTCCACACAAGGTCCACAGGCCTGTTTGACCATGAAGGGGTGGGAATAAAAATTCAAGTTGTACCTTTTTGAAAAGAACTCGGAAAGTCCTTGAGCATGGCAATTTTTTTTTTTTAGTGGGGTCTTTTTTAAGTGATTTAGGTTATTTGGCTAAACTGTTAAGGTGCATTTCAAGGTCACTCGAATTAAGTGCTGCGTTGATATTACAGCACTTAATTAGCACCTAATTAGGACGTTATTTCTGCATCATTAGATTTTTGAAATTCTTTGTGGCGGTGCTATCTTGACGTCAAGATAGCACCGCCACAAGTTCCACAAGTTTCCACAAGCCTGTTTGGGAATGAAAGAGTGGGGGTAAAAAATTGATATGCACTTTTTTGAAAAGCATTTGGAGGGACCTTTAATTTGAGCCAAGAATTTTTAATGTAAAATAATTTTTAGGCATTTTCGGATTTTGAAATGCACTTTTGAGATGCATTTCGAGATTAAGATTGCAGCACTTAATTAGCACTTAAGTAGGAGGTAACTTCTGCATAATTAGATTTTTGGATTTCTTTTGTGGCGGTGCTATCTTGACGTCAAGTTAGCACCGCCACAGGTTTGAGGGGGAAGGGAATTAAGTGCTCAGCTAAGATTGCAGCACTTAATTAGCACCTAACTAGCACCTAACTATTGCATCATTAGATTTTGGAATTTCGTTTGTGGCGGTGCTATCTTGACGGACCTTGAAAAACTCCATAGGAGACACCTCTTGCAGTATCTGCATTTATAACGGAATTTTGGAAAAATACCTTTCAAAAACTCCATACTCATTCCGCTGCTTTTCAAAAGCAAAAAAATGTTTTAACTAAAGTAATATGTCTGCCTACCTGTAACGAGAATCCTTATATCCTATTCTAATAAAAAAATTATGGCAGACATATATTTGAAACTGAATTTAAGAAATGGGCTATATTGAAAGGCTATTCAAACCTGTACAAAGGATTTTTTTTTAAGGAAAACAAAATTAGTTTTTAGAACAATATCGTCTACTAGGCACGAGTATAGTGTATTTTTAATTCACTTATAATATTTACATATATGTACATGCATAACATAATCGTATTTAAATTTTTGTTTTCTGATTTATTCAATCATCTTCATGATAGCTTGACAAATATGATTCATATTCGTCAACGTTGTGCATATCTTCTAGGGTTCCATCATCAGACTCACTTGAATCGGGAAAGAATATTATACATTTAAATTTTTAATAGATTTTATATTTAATGATATTACCTGCCATATTTTATTTTATTAGAATAGGATATGAGGATTCTCGTTACAGGGAGGCAGACATAATACTTTAGTTAAAACATTTTTTTTTTGGCTTTTGAAAAGCAGCGGAATTTGTATGGAGTTTTTGAAAGGTATTTTTTCAAAATTCCGTTATAAATGCAGGTACTGCACCAGGTGCCTGCTATAATATTATTCTAACAAAAGAGAGTAAATAAATTATTATATAGTAAGAGAGGCAGACATATAGCTTTAGTAAACATTTTTTTTTGCTTTGAATTTGTATGGAGTTTTTCAAAGGCTTTTTTCAGAATTCCTTTATAAATGCAGGTACTATAATTTTTTTTTAATAGAATAGAAAATAATAATTCTCGGAACAGAGAGGCAGACATATTGCTTTAGTAAAATTTTTTTTTTTTTGCTTTTGAAAAACAGCATTTTTTCTCAGAATTCCATTATAAATGTAGACACTATAATAGGAGTCTTCCATAATTTTTCTTAATAGAATAGAGTATAAGAATTCTCGGAACAGAGAGGCAGACATATTCCTTTAGTTAAAACATTTTTGGAGTTTTTCAAAACATTTCTTAATTCCGTTACAAATTTGGGTACTGCAGCATGCACCAAGTATCTGAACATATTTTTTTCAATGTAATAAACTATAATAATTATTATATCAAAGAGTCAACATATTTCTTTAGTAAAAACTGATTTTTTAAACGGCAGAATTTATATGGAGATTTTTAAGCTCTTTTCAAAATTCTGTTAAAAACACAATTATCTTTCCCATGTATATGTCAATATTTTTTTTTTATAAAAGCTATACTACTTATTATGTCAAAAAGGCAGACGAATTGCTCAATAGGAAGCCTATTTATTTTTAATTGAAAAAACCAGTGAAAAATGTATGGATATTTTTTTATTTCAAAATTCCGTTACAAATCCAGGTACAACAGGGTGTCTGAAATCTATTTTTTTTTTTGTTAAATGGACTGTTAAAATTTGAACATATTCCTTCAAGAAAAAGTGCTTTTTTGTACTTAGGAAAAAAAGCTTAACTTTGTTAGCCTTTTTTTAAAAATTCCGTTACTCCTAGAGGTACTACGCCTTATGTCTGCCTTTACGATTTTTGAATAGCAAAAACTTTGTAGTCCAACAAATCAAAGAGGCAGGCGTACTGCTTTCACGTTTTCGATTTCGGTCGATGTTTTCGACTTTTGAGATCCCAGAGGTACTATGACTTTGGATTAGGAATGCCCCACTTCACTCCACTTAATATGAATACTGTAGGTCTGCCGAACAATGGCTCTTTTTTAGAGACCTGTAATGCCTACATTACAAAAGATTCAACCACTGCTACAAACTCCTTAAACTAGGAGTTATTTTAGCTAATTAAATATCGTATTTCATGCTTTAAAATATTTGTCACTCACTTTTCATGTCTTTATATACCTTAAATTTATTTAGGGCCTCAGTCTATAGAATATAAGAGCAAGTACATATGTGTGCATTTTAATTCTATTTATTTAAGAAAATAAAATATTATTTCAAATGTTCATCGTTACGACATGTTCGATCAACAACTCGAGTTCGATATTTTTCATTCATAATTCATACTTGATTTACGGTTCAAAAATTTAGTGACTAATTGCATTAGTTTTTTTTTTCAAGTCTTTAATTTTCATGTTTTTCTACTTAATTTATGATAAAGGTTTTAAAGCTCGAACGAGATTCGCTCAGGGTAGTAAAACTAAAATTAAGATTTAAAACAATTTTTGATTGTAGTAAGGAATTATTTATTTAGAAAACCGTTTTTGCTGCCTCAAACGATAAATGTCATTAGCAGGCGGGACAAGAGACTGTGTGTCATCATCACTATCGTCTCCACCTGGTAGCATGCGCCTTCTCTTTAAACCTGTTTCTCCAGAACATGTGCTATCGTCAACAATCCAGTGCACAGATTTAGCTAAATCAAAGATACGCACGTCATTGTAATTATCACCCGAAGGAACTGGTTGAACTGAAATTATTTAATAGGAATAAATTGTTATGTACAAAAAAAAATCTTACCATCAGGTAATTTTATGCGATTAAATATATCACATAACATATCGACAGCAACAAATGGTCCCCGAAAAGAAACTGGCGGGGGTAACTGTGAACACAAAGCAGCCAATGCCTGCGGCTGCGGAAATGTACCACCATTAAGCGGGTGCTCGCCAGGAAAAGCATTCGACTTGGGCTTGTAAGGAATCATTTGGGAAAAATCTGGACGAGGTAGATTAACGACCTGTTCGTCGACTTGCTCAATCTGAGTGGCAATATTAACTTTTCCACTTATTATACCATTAGTCTTTAAAATAAAATAACTCCGTAAGTACTGTCACATACTACGTATGCGATAAAACTATAAGTTTACCTCGGTATATCCTATTGATTTAAGTTCTATACAAGAACATGGATACAAATCTAAAAACTTATAGCGATCCACCAGCTGAGCTGTTTCTTTTCCTTCGTACTCTTGCAACTAAAATAAGAAACCACAATTGTTATGCTAATAATTTTTTTTTCTTTACAAACTCACATTTTCTAAGACTGCACTTCTTCGACGTTCTACTTTAACAATACTGGAAAGATCTCCAATGTTAGATTCAAATTCAAGAAAACGGTTCCAAACTTCAACTGATGAACTAGGTGTCAACCCTCCAGATGAAAGAACTCTTTCAAACAATACTCTTGTGTTATTATCTTCGTTTAAATGCGACAAATAATCAATGTAGCACATAACATATTCTGGACTTCCACCGAAGCGCTTTAGGCCTAATTCGAAGATTCTAAAAGCAATGTCTTTATCTTTTGAGCAATAGTACTCCATGAGAGCAGCTGCCACAAAAACATGATAGCGACTGCGAACGTCCTCGCGGGCTTTTTTAAAAACAGCTCTTGCCGATTTAATCCCCTCAGCCCGACGACAAAATTTCATGTACTGCACATAAGCCTAAGTATGAATAAAATTAATTTATGATGAGTATTAACAAGAAAGGTATACTTACAAGAGTAGGATCAATGTCATGTATTGACAAAAATTTATTGTACATCTGATGAACCTTGTCGTATTTCATTCGACCTTCTTCAAAATCGGCGTATGCAAAGTACAAAAGGCCGTTCTTGTTTAAAACACCACTTATGGAACGTTCCAATATGTTTGCACACTCATCACCAAATACTTTGGAGGCTTGTATATCCTATTTGTTATTAAGTGTTTTTTTAAATATTTAAAATAGCATAATCAAAAATATGATAGTGAAACACAGTAAAAATCGCCGGTTTGTGAAGCCAATCGTTGGGTTTGCATAAATACAAAAATACTTTGTTTTTAAAAAATGAATGAATGAAAGATTGATCTATAAAGATTCTCTGAAAATAGCAGTGTATTGTCAATACAATCCCATCGATACAGCGACCAGATCGACTACCTTTGTTTTTTTTTTAAATAAACAGTCATACAGTGATTTTGATACTATTGTAACGTTATAGTTCTTTATTGTCAAAGAAAACAGGAACATTTTAGTTAAAAAGCAATTAAGTGATAAAATTACACTAAGATATATTCTCTTAGATACACAAAGAAATAAGTACTCAAAGACAATTCTTTATCAGTTTATCTACTCTACTTTTTATTTTATAGATCAGATACTCGTTTATCATTTCTGAAGACTTGAGTACATTTGAGATGGCATTTAATGTAAGTCCCGCTCTAAAGAGTTTAATTCATATTCATGGATCCTTTATAATTCGAACATAAAAAATACAAAAACAATTTTTTGGCAGATATTAAAATTGTATCATAAAATTACGAAAAAATGATTTACTATCCTTTATCAACCAATTTATTAATTTTAAGTTGAGACATTTTCAAGAGAACTTTGTCTTAACCTTTTGATTTTTAAAAAGTAAATGAAATAAATATTGCTCCTATTTTATTCAAAATCAAATCAGAAGCATTTTTAATTTAGTCTATCGGAGGGAAGAACTGACATTTTGAGAGCTAAGCAATACAGTTTAAAAGTCGCCAAGAAACATTTTTAATTATCCGTACCCCTGAGGTTTTGATTTAAGATTAAAATTTCTATATAACTGGAAAAAAGAAAGTATACGCACTCCTTTTTCGGCTAAAATTTTTGCACTTTGATCTAAAAACTGAGCAGCTTGATGCCAAACGGCTGGATGATGCGTCAAAACTAACAAACACTCTTCAGTCGCAAACATCACTCGGCGAGTTATAAGTGCAGTATCTTCTGAGCGTAAGGGATTTGATTTTTCAAATCCAATAAATTTTTTCCAAATGTCCACCTAAAAGTGAAAAAGTTAGTTGGGCTGTTTGAGAGTCACACAAAATATCACCTGTTTTGATTCTTCTTTGGATAAAGTTGGTGGTACAGCGGGCAAGTTTCTATTGAGTCCTTTAGTGATAATTTCCAACTCTTTGGCAACTCTTCTCGCGTTCATGTAGTCCCTTAATAAATAAAAGTGAAACAAATACTTGTTACTAGGAGGAAAGATTGTATACACCACGAATTGTAAGTTATAAAATTAAATGCTCTTCAGATATGAGAACTGTGAAGACGAATAAATTACGAGTAAAAAAAAAATACTTTAACCGAAAGAAATTGTAGGTCACTTTTTACGGAAAGAGGTGGCATACGAAACTTTCATTATACCCCCAAAATCACATTTTACGGATTAAAAAAAAATAAGTTATTTTGTCCTTCTTGAGTATAGAAAAGCCTGAAACTTCTATAGTTGATTTTATTTTTCTTTACTTTTTTACAAGTACCTCGTGACAAAATGATTAGTTCATTGGACTGTCATGTAGAAGGTCTGGGTTCGATTCCCACCTCTACCACCTAAAAACAGAAATGTTTTTCCAAAGTACTGCCTCTTGCGAGGAACTGACAAATCCTTCAAGAGTATACTTGTCATGAAAAAGTGCTTCCCATCCAGGTTCCCTCCATTCCTGCCGACAACAAGCACCTAGGAATGGATGAGAGTTGTACTAGCACAGTACACAGTGTACACGAGCTGTTGCGCCACAAATTTTTGGAAAATATACCTTTCCATCCATGTATCGCATGTCTTGTCCAAAAAGACAAAAAGAAATTTATAGAGTTTAAATCAAAACCATATCAAACTTTGCGTTTTTTATATCATTTTGTCGATTTTAAGAACAAATATAAAATAGTTCTTGAAATCGACAAAATAATTTTGAAATTTTTTTTCCTTGAAATATTTCCATCAGTCGCCAAAAAAATTCCAAGACACAAACAGAAAAAACAAAACTGGAAAGAAGCTAAAAAACTCAACAAACACAAAAGCAAAATTAGAAAGCAAAAATGTGGCGGGCGAAAACAAAACTAAAAATCAACCGACAAAAGCAATTGCACTAAGGAAATATGATGAAAATAAATCCTATTCCCAGATTGTTAAAAATTTGCGGAAGAATGAGGACCGATAGTATGCAAACGGTCTTTTACAAAATGTATCAGAACTAAAAATCTTTTTAGACATAGAGCATAATACAGTACACATATCACCCCGACTCCACAGGAGATAATTTCTATCAGAATCCTTATCTTAACATGAAATATCCAATGGAGTCACTCCATTTCATCTCTGGTTGAGATGTCAGAGATATCTCTCCGCGATTATAACGGGTGATTTTTTAAGAGGTTTAGAACTTTTAAAAAAAAAAAAAAACACAAAAAATTCGAAAAAATGAATGAAATATTTATTTGAATCGATAGTTTGAACCTTTCAATTTAATGTTTAAAGATAATTTCATGCAAATGTTGACCGCGGCTGCGTCTCAGGTAGCCCATCCGCTGAGTCCAATTTTGGCATACTCTTTCACACATATCGGCCGGTATCTCACGAATGAATGCATGGATGTTGGCTTCCAGTGCGTCAATCGAAGCGGGCTTGTCCCTATAGACATTAGCCTTGACATACCCCCACAAAAAATAATCTAATGGTGTCAAATCGCACGATCTAGGCGGCCAATTGACCGGCCCGAAACGTGAAATTAACTGTTCACCAAACTCGGCTCGCAATTGCGCCATTGTTTCGCGTGCTGTGTGGCATGTGGCACCGTCTTGTTGAAACCACATATCATGCAAGTCAAGAACTTCCATTTCGGGCAAAAAAAAGTTTGTTATCATCGCTCGGTAGCGTTCACCATTGACAGTAACGCTGCGATTCGCATCATCTTTGAAGAAATATGGCCCAATAATGCCGCCGGCCCATTAACCGCACCAAACAGTGGCTTTTTCGGCATGCATTGGTAGCTGTTGCAATGCTTCTGGCTGATCTTCACTCCAAATGCGGCAATTATGCTTATTTACGTACCCATTCAACCAAAAATGAGCGTCATCGCTGAACACAATTTTTCGATAAAAAAGCATTTCGAACCGAGCACGAATTTTGATAGTAAAATTCAATAATTTGCAAGCGTTGTTCATTTGTAAGACGATCCATGGTTAAATTGCAAACCAAACTGAAGCTGTTTGACAGTGACACAAGGTACTAAACACACGTCAGCTGTCAAAACCAGTGTTGCCAAAACCAAACCAGATAAAAAATCACCCTATATCTTAACAGATATCTCCGACATGAATTTTGACAGATGAAGATATTTTTGCTTTTTGCCTAGAAGTGCTTTTTTTGTCTCATTATTTTGTATCCTTACACCCCGACTCCACAGGAGATAATTTCTCTCCAACTAAATATCAGATATTTATATCTAACATTGTCTTCTGTCTGCGCTGGGCAAATCATGTTATGCTATTTCAAATCACGAAACCGAAAATTACACTAAATAACATACAAAAACTTAATTGCCACATGCAAATGCAGAGATTAACATCAACACTGGTATATGGATACAAGATAATGAGACAAAAAATGAAATTTCTAGGCAAAAAGCAAAAATATCTTCATCTGTCAGAATTCATGTCAGAGATCTCTGTCATCCCAACAAGAGATGAAACCGAGTGACTCCATTGGATATTTCATGTCAAGATAAGCATTCTGAAAGAAATTATCTCCTGTGGAGTCGGGGTGTTATGCCAGTGTCGATGTTAATCTCTGCATTTGCTTGTGGCAGTTAAGGTTTTGTATGTTACCTAGTGTAATTTTCGGTTTCGTGATATGAAATAGCATAACATTATTTGCCCAGCGCAGATAGAAGACAATGTCAGATACAAATATCTGATATTTAGTTGGAGAGAAATTATCTCCTGTGGAGTCGGGGTATATTAAAGGTAATATATTGCGCATGTTTTCTAAAACCGGTTGTCAGATAATGAAAAAAAAAATTAATTCTCAGGGACCTTGTCAAATTTGAAGTGGGTGCATTCAATGCAACAATTTCAGTAATGAATATTCAAATTTCTGAATTCTGGCCAATCAGAAGTTTTGAAAATCCAGAAATCTGAAAATTTAAATTTAAAACTGGAAATATGTTGAACATGCCTCCGTACACACTCAAGGAACTGACAGGGGTCCCTAAGATTTTGACACATGCGCGAACTTGAACGAAAATGAAAACTGTTAAGATATTACCTTTAACATGTGTACTGTGGAGCATATAAATATTTGTTTGGTGTCCGAAACTCGCCTCGCTAAATAATAAATTACCAAACTATACGTGTTATCCGCACCCAGCTAACAAAGGCAGGAGAGGATCAACAATACTTATAAATAATGCTCTACACATTATGAAGAACCAAAGTTTAATAATAAAAACACAACAATTAGTATTGGTATAAAAAAGAAAGAGTTTAAGATAGCAGCTATACACTGCCCTCCGACTGAAGAAGACTATATAGAACGCCTAAATTTGTGAGGACATAACTTCCTTGTTGGTGTCGACTTCATAACCAATAGGGATCTATTCTCATAACAACAAAAGGTAAACGGCTATATCAAGCAGGCCGCAAATACAACAGAATATTTTATTCTTCCGGTTCGCCAACATATTGGCCATCTGATACTAAGAAAATACCAGACCTTATAGACTTTTTCGTAGTTAAAGGTATCAAATGTCGAAAGTAATTGCGATCTATTGTTAGATCATACTCCAGTAATATTATCACTGAGCGAAGCAGAAATAATAGAAAAAAAGTAATCCTAGGCTCCTGAATAAAAGAACAAACTGGAACGAATTCAGAGACAAACTTGAATTTTTTATAAACCTAAGATCCTCTAATGAAACAATTGAACAAATTGATCATGAAGTAGAACAATTTATTGCTGATGTGCAACAGGCTGCAAAAGGATGTATTCCAACTTCTTCGAAATCAAGAGAAAAAGAAATAAAATATCCTGTCGAAATAAAGGAGTTGATATTGGAAAAAAGAAGAGCTTAAAAAAAATGGCAAGCTTCGAGATTTACAGGTGATAAAGCAGTTTTTAACCGTCTTAACAACGAACTAAAGAAAAGAATCTGTGAGTAAAAAAATGATTCACTTAGTAGATTCCTGAATAGTCTGAAGGCGGATGCATCTACTGAATACTCATTATAGATAGCAGCTAAGCCCTTAAAAAGACCACACAAAAACCCGCCAGTAAAATCCCAAGATGGTAAATGGATCGGAAACCCGAAACAAAAGGCTGATCTCTTCGCTGAACATCTCGCGAATGTTTTTAAGCCATTCCCAGCAAATACAGCTACAGATCCCTTTTGTCACGCTCAAAAAGTAAGAAGCATGTGTTAAGATAAGTTGTCTAGCAAAAAATCACCAGAGTACGATCTTATAACAGCTCAGGTCAGCCCACTCATTCCCTGCGGTTTCGAATTAGCTATAAATCTCGGAACTGGTTTTAAAACCGTCGGTCAGATTGACAGAAAATAGAATAATTTAATTAATAAATACCTGTTAACTTTTTACATAAACAAGAATAAATTTACAAAAGGAAAAATTGAATTTTAAATATTATAAAAATACGGATAAATATGAATATAAAAAAGAGAATTCAATTTAAAGCTTCCTGATATGATTCTATTTCTATAATATAATTCGTATGAATTTATAAAGTTTGCCCCAGCCCTTAATGCCATTTAAAATTTCTAATACATCTACCTCGCCAAATTGATTTCTGCTAGAAACATCCCGTCAAACTTCTTGCAGTATTGGACAAGATCCCAGAAAATTTGCAATATTTTCTAATACATCTTCCTGGCCAAATTTATTTCTGCCAAAAACATCCCTTCGATTTTCTTACAGTATTGGACAAGCTCCCAGAAAATGTGCAATATTTTCTCTTTCGTGGGTATTGCATGAATATTATTGGATGTTTATCTAAGAAATAATTTGCTTCGCCCAGTACGTAATTCAGTCTGCTATAGTATTCTCTATTGTGAATACTTGGCCTGGCTAATGCAGTTCTCCCAATTTTTTGTATCGGGTTTGAATATAAGAGAGTAAAACTGATATTTTAGACGTGTTACATCTTCCAAATCAAGGTTCATTGGCTTTCCCAAAGAAACGGATAGATTTACCACGATTGTACAAAGTTCAGCTTATTTGAAATCATTTATCTTAACATTTTGTTAATTAGTCTTGACGAATCCATTACAGTATCTTTAGGATATAGTCAAAGTGGACCTTCAGTGTGTCTATAAACATTCGTGGAACTCCAGTTTCGATATGTAGCATATAATTCGGTGTAGTTGAAGGGAGACAAAAGACACGTTTTAAAAGGAAACGAAGTAGCTTCTCAACATCTTCATACTTTTTGTGTCTCCAAACTTGCGCGCAGTATAACAAAACAGATTTTGAAACAGCCTGAAATAATTGATACCTTGCGGGATGTTGAATTGACTTATTTGAAATACAATTCTTCCACGATACACAAATGGCAGCCTTAGACTTCTGGATCTTTGTTTTTACTTGTTTTTTCATGCACAGATTACTCGCAATTATGACCCCAAGATATTTGAAATTTTTTCACTGATAAAGAGGGTAAATGAAAGGGTACTCAAAGCACATTCTTGCTTAAGGCCCATTGAAGAGCTAAATTCTTCGGATAAGTTTCCACCATCCCAAACAGAAATAGAATCCTTTCCATAAAGCGCTTTCACAATAAAAATGATTTTCGAAGAAACACCACTGTTCAGTACTCTGTGCACAAAGTACCCAACATAGCAAGAAAATACCCTTTGTATTACTATCACTCAATTCCAATTATAATGTTATAACTGTCCGTACTCTTATTTAAACTTTAAATTGAGTAATTTAATTCGAAATTACTGTAACTTGTTTTGCTAATCGTTAATTTTAATTTGTGCTCATTTTTCTTTTTGCATAGTTAAGTTGCTACATGTTTAAATTCTTTCTTTTTACTTTGGACAGCACACATCACACCTCATAAGTATATTGTATTCACAAAACATATAACACATAAAACATTACTCTTGAATTATGCACCATATTTACAAATTTACACAAACATTTTTTAATACAACATTCATATATTATTTATATAAAACGTACTGACGATGAAAGCATAGCTTCTGAAATGCATTTAAGTAAATAAATAATTTGAAAAAGTGTTTTTTTAAGTTATTCAAAATAATTTCTTTTATTTATATCATATATAACACAAAAACACAAACAGGTCATACATTGTAACACATTTTATGGTCCTTCGATTAGCCGAATTAATTCTTAATCAGTGCCAAGTGAATTACTGTCGATATTTTTTTGTGATTGCTATGAGTACAATTAGATGCTCCGATCACTGAAAAGCGGTATCGTGATATATAAAAAGAAACTTATTTGCATCTTGTAGGTATATCATTATATATAGAATTTGACATATGCACAAAACACGTGCTTGAATCCAAAGGCTTCTTTATTAACATTGCTTGAATGATATACATTTGTATGTAATTATATGTATCTAGTACATGATTAATCAAATGAATAAATTGGTTTAATGCATCTACGATTAATTTCTCTAAACTTTTATTGAACTTTTAATAACTCGGATAATTTTGATAAGCAAAATTAGAACCTTCTTTTAATTAAATCGATAAATAAGAATGTTCTGAAAGTTAAATGCGGACATGCTAAAGCGGGTATTACAAGGGCATTATCATATGCTCAGTCGATTGATGAGGCCATAACGCTTCCTCTGTTAGAAATTCATCTCGCGCGTCTAACGGAAGCTTGGTCCAGTTTCACAACTCATCCTGTAGAGTTGTATGATTTCTGCGAAAATGAAGAATTTGAAGATCCTGAACTAGAGTTTGCCGAGTACGAAGTATTGTCGGGCACATTCTCTAATTAATATTTCGATTCGCGATATTTCCAAAAATAATCCTCTAACCGATAAATCGATTGATGAAAAAGGCTTCTCAACAAGCTTAATCTTTGAAAAAGTTGGATGCGACACATGCAGTGAACCCTAAATCCGAATTACCAGAATGTAAAATTTCTGCCTTTCATGGTGACTAC
This sequence comes from Dasysyrphus albostriatus, assembly GCA_946251815.1. Classification (NCBI taxonomy): domain Eukaryota; kingdom Metazoa; phylum Arthropoda; class Insecta; order Diptera; family Syrphidae; genus Dasysyrphus; species Dasysyrphus albostriatus. Next base: position 76,926,369 of record OX276337.1, read on the forward strand.
AGGACTGGCCGGGTTTCAGGGATCTATTCACGAGAACAATCGATCGCAATTCTTCGATAACTGCAACTCAAAAATTTCAATATTTAAAATCTTTCTTGGGTGGAGACACAGAGAATTTAATTAAACATACTCCGTGTATATATAGAAGAATAATTATAAAGAAGCTGGGATAAACTTGAGGTTCGTTTCGATACAAAATATTTAATTATTCAATCGTTCATAAAATCTAATATTTCGTTGCCATCGTGCAGTTCAACGAACATTCAATCTCTTCGGAAGTTAACCGATGGTGCTGATGAAACAATACGAGGTTTAAAGGCACTTGATTGTAAATCCAGAGATCCATGGCTATTTTTATTTTGCTACAAAAATTAGACCACGAAACCAAGCAGGCATGGGCGGAAGAAATTGGAACAGATGATCAATGTACCATTAATCAATTTCTTGAGTTTTTGGAAAACGTTGCAGTTGTCTGGAATCCTGCTATCTACTTACATGTGCATCAAACCCAAAAAACAAAATTCAAACCAGTGTTCGAACATACATGGTGGAAACTAAAATAGTTTGTCCGCAGTGTAAGGAAGATCATCTTCTCCCTACATCCAAAATTTTCATTGGCTTAGGGGTCGATCCCCGTCGTAAGTTCGTTAAAGAGAAATCGTTATGCTTTAATTGTCTTCGATCTGGTCATCCTTCGAACAATGCCGTTCAAATTTTCGGTGTAAGATATGCTCCTCTCGACATCACACTTTAGTGCATCCTACACAAAACACAAACACTTCACTACAAACTTCAATTCCAAACCAGGATACTATTCAATCGCTATTTCGTCATTGCCTCAGCATCCTGTTGATCTTAATGTCATTAATCACTCTCGTTTAATCAATCGTCGTGTATGTACTATTCTGCCTGCTGCTGTAGTTAAAGCTTCCAAGTTAAAGGTCCCAAGTTTCTTTCGTTACCGAACTATGTGTTCAACGTTTAGGACTTTCTCGAAAAAGATCTCGGATTCCTATAATGGGAGTGTCATCAACTTCGGCAGGTGTTACCAACGGTTTGGTAAACCTGACTTTACATTCGAGATATGATTCAAACAATATTGACATCGATTGTTATGTTATCTCAAAGTTGACTTCCCTGCTTCCATCACCTCCAATAACAAATGTTGATTTCAATGCATTCGTCTCTATGAACTTGGCGGATCCGAATTTCAACGTGCCTGGTCCAGTAGACATAGACATAGATCAGATAAGGTCTTTAGAGTAATTAAAGGACCTTCGAAGACTTCAGTCGTTGGTTCTCCAAAATCAATCCCAACTATATTCGGCTGATTGATAGCAGAAAGCTTTCAACAGCAAAATTCACCAAATATGGAAGTGAGTGCATACTGTACTCAATTAGTGTTCATAAATCCCTTACCTCTGGTGGGGGGAAATTTAAGAACCGCGAGTTAAATAAAAACACCGAGTTGTAAGGTCGGGTATGCTGTTTATTCGAACTTAAATATAAAATCTTAACCAACGCTTATATATAGTGTTTTGTTCGTGATATCAATAAGTGATAACAAAAACACACACACACAAATTCTGAACCCAAGCGCAAGCAATCAGTTGCTTGTTATCTCCATTTCTATGTGTGCTCATGTTTGCTAGATAAGATATCCTAAGCAAACATAATGCCTATCACTTATCTTATCACTTCTTATTATCCTAGTGTTCAATGTTTGAACATTCTGCCCCGCCTCATAGAGCAGGCAGGGAGAAGTCAATCTCAGATTTTTCATTCTTTCTTTTAAAATACAAAATTATTACAATAGTAATCAATAAAGATACATGGCCGCTTATCTGATGAAACTTAACTAATTTAATGTTTGACTCATATTCCCGCATGTCACGAACTTGTGATATCAATTGTCGGATGCTGTTCCTAGACTCTACTAGCGATGAGTTCGTTAGAGTTAGTTGGTTCTCAGTTATCAGATCTATATTCTTTGTCCATGTCATCGCAAGAGGATAAGCCTTCACATTTGATCCTAATTGATACCCAGATGTTATTTTGATTCCTTCAAATTGTGCCTTACATCCTGGTGCCAAAGTCAATATACCTTGAGAAGGTAGTTCCACTAATCCTTGTTCATAATCGCTACAGTTTAGGACCAATGTTGATTGGTTGTATGTTTTGAACAGCCAACGGTTGTTTCCAGACAACTCTTTCCAAAATGAGTGATAAGGAATTTCCTTGAATTGGCATTCAGCATGCTTTGAATTCTTTAAGGCTGACATTTCACAGGATCTGTCGGTAGCTGTATTCCATACCCAATTCTTTTGACATAAGAATCTTCTTTCCAGGCTCCTTTTGCAGGTATTTAGTTGTGGTTCCGTAATCAGTGTATACACAAATTCTACTGTATTGTACGCCATGTATTCTGCAGTTGGCTGTGCTATTATCATCTTTCCTCTAAATTCCATTGGCAACGGAATGAACTTGTAAACCTCTGATGGTACGTTATTAATAAGTGGTATATCAGCTCTAATTACTAATCGAGTACCGATAATAGTACCCTTAGCCACCATGGAGTCGTAAGTGTCTTTAACAATGTTCCCTTCCTGTTTTCCCAACATTGTGAGATCACTTGGCAGATTACTTTCAATGAAGTCTATCTCTTTAATGAGTTGTGATGGTTTGAGTAAATGTGGATTTACATGACCATGATTCATGTCCATAAGCAACGTGATGATATCTGATTGGATGCTATCACATTTTTTAATCATAGTATTAACTTGTATTGCCAGTGACTGAAATTGTAATGTCAATTTTTCAGTATTCTGGAATTGGACTGAGTGCGTGTAGAATGTGTTTAGCTGTTGAGTTAGCCTTTCCAGGTTGTTATTCACATCCTCAGTTGTTTTCTTTAATATGTTAGTTGTAGAATCAATTAAAGATGTCTGATTTTCACTTAGCTGTTTTAACTGTTGTTGATTATCCAACAGGGCTTTCATATTTTCCGTTATTTCCTCTCTATCGTCTGCGTCCATCGTACCAAAGAGTATGTGTAAGATTGATCCGACAAATTCCAATGGTGCTCTTCTTTTTCTATTCTTCATCATAAACAGCTCATTGCTTGATGCCAATATACGAAACTTCCTTCTCATTGATTGAACCATTGATTCACAGGATTCTTTGAAGTAAGTCAATTTATGGCAATGTCTCTCTAACTGTGTTGTCAGATTATTGATTCCCTGCATCTCTTTGAAGAAAAGATCCAGATCGTAATAAACGATTAATTTCCAATTTGATCTTACAACATCCATTTTTAAGATATTGTCTAAATATATTGCGGAATTTTGCTGAAGCCTTGTAAGATAAGTCCCTTTAGTGCCTATTGCCAGCGGTGCTCCTTCAAGAACAGCGGTCATCATTAGTAGTAGCATTACCATAATGGCCATTTTGCTCATTTTTGGACTCATTGTTACTAATTTCATTGTTAGATTAGAATTACTTATGTTAGTATGTTTTGACTCTGTCGACTCTACATACATATTTTGTCATACAAGAATTTTGTGTATAGGCCGCTTCAACGTGCCGTTTTTAACTTTTAGAGTCACTAATCGTACTTTTCCATCATTTCCAGTGTGCACTTCCGTTATTTTACCTAACGGCCATCTGGATGGCGGTGTATTCTCGTCTTTGATGGTGACTATATCATTCTCTTTAACATTATTTTGTTGTGTTTTCCACTTCCTCCTCTGTTGAAGCGTATGTAAATATTCGTTTTTCCAGCGGTTCCAAAAATCTCTCTTCATTCTTTGAATAAGTTTCCATTTGTCGGTGGAATTAATTGTAAGATCACTTACTGATTCAGGCAATCGATCAAGGGCCTTCCAATTAGAAAATGGCCTGGAGTCAGTACATCTAAATCCTCAACATTGTTGCTATTGAATGCACAGAGTGGCCGGGAATTCAAAACTCCTTCAATTTGGGCTAAGAGAGTTGACATTTCTTCGAAGGTTAATTTCGAATCTCCTACTACTCGCCTTAGATGATGCTTCACTGCCTTTACTCCAGCTTCCCAAATTCCTCCAAAGTGAGGGGCTGCCGGCGGAATAAAATGCCATTGGATCCTTTCTGATTCTAGCATCTGACTAACGTCTGAATTCTTTTTGATCGCTTGTAAGAATTCCTTATCCATTTGTCTGCTTGCACCAACAAAATTGGATCCATTGTCAGAGTATAGATAAGCACTCTTTCCTCTTCTGCCGAAAAAACGTCTTAAAGCTGCCATAAAAGCTTCTGTTGTCATATCGCTCACTGCTTCTAAGTGTATTGCCTTTGTTGACATACACACGAAAACACTTATATAGCCTTTGAATGATTTCTGTCCTCTTCCTTTCGAACATCTCATCAGTACAGGTCCCGCATAATCAATTCCAGTATGTTCAAATGGATGTGATACAGTAACTCGATATTCTGGTAAATTTCCCATTATCTGTCCTGCCACACATTGTCGATATCTTATGCATTTTGGGCATAGTCTGATGCATTTTTTTTACAGCATTTACAGTGTCTTCAATTATTGCTGTAGTTATATTTGATTTGTTTAAAATGACTGGATGCTTCTGATTGTATTGTAAGTTAGATAAATGCAACCTGCCGCCTACTCGTAGAATATCATCTTTATCCAAGAACGGATTTAAATTGATAATTCTATTGTTTGGATAAATGTATTTCTTTTGTTGTAAGCATTTTATTTCTGTTTCAAATTCGCTTTTTTGATGATGTTTCACAATGAGTTTCCAAGCGTATTCTACTTCGTCTACTGGAGAAAAGTTTAAAAATGCATTTACTCGCATCTTTTTCCGAATGAAGCGTATGATAAATGCTACTATTCTTTGAAGTTTTGTAAAACTGGAGTATCTTGTCATAAGATCATCTAAAAAGTGTTTATTGGTTTTGTCTGCAGCCATCATTAATACAGTTGGTCGATATGTTTCTTCACTCTGTTTGGGCCACTTTTCTTTAGGTTCCGTAAGCCATTCCGGACCGTTCCACCAGAGTGTGTGTTTGCTTAGCTGGTTCGCATATATTCCTCTTGATGCTACATCTGCTGGGTTTTGCTTAGAGACAACATGTCTCCATTTAGCTTTAGGAATAAGTCTCATTGACTCTGGTTCGAACAAATTTGTCTTTGGATTTTTTATTTTGTATCCAACAAAGAGTTATTGTTGAATCACTCCAAGCATGTACTTCATAATCTCTATTTATGACCTTTATGATTCTGTGCAAAAGTCTTGCTAATAGTTGTGCCGCACAGAGTTCTAATTTCGGAAGTGTTTTTCTGTTCTTTATTGGATTTACTTTGCTCTTCCCACTTATCAGTGTAGTTGATGAGTTGATCTTCATATACACCACCGCTGCGTATGCTTTTTCGGACGCGTCAGCAAAGCCGTGTAGCTCAATTTTCGTCCCATTTAATGATTGCAGCCATCGAGGAATTTTTATTTCATTAAGACTAGATATGTGTTCTATGAAACTATTCCATTCATTCTTCAAGTTCTCTTCAAGTTCACTATCCCATGACGTTTCTTGAATCCATAATTTCTGCATAAAAAGCTTTGCAACTACTGTGACTGGTGACAGCCAACCCAATGGATCGAATATTCGGGCAAGATTTGATAATGCAATTCGTTTCGTAATTTTATCATAAATAAATAGAAATTAAATTCGTCTTGTATTGAATCCCAATTTAGTCCTAGAGTCTTAACTGATTCGTTATATTTAATTTCAATCAGTTGATTGTTGCCACAATTAGGAATGCTGTTAGTTATTTTTAAATCATTTGCCAACCATTTTCTTAAATGAAAACCATACTTTTTAAGTTCTGTGGATACATTCTGTTGAATTTCCATGCATTTTTCCATATTATCTGCTCCTGTCATAAGGTCGTCCATGTAGAAATCTTCTCGGATTATTTTTGCTGTATCACCGTTTATTTTACTGCAATTGTTGGCTATGTCCATTAAGGTCTGTACAGCCAAGAATGGTGCAGCTGCCGTTCCATAGGTTACAGTAGTAAGTCGATATTCCTTCAAAACCTTGTTTTTGTTGTCTCTCCACAGGATATGTTGGTATTCTTGATCATCTCTTGCTATTTTGATTTGCCGGTACATCTTTTCAATATCTCCAGTTATAGCATATCTCCACAACCTCCACTTTAAGATGATATCAAAAATATCTTTTTGCAGTCTAGGTCCTACCATCATTATATCGTTCAGCCTTCGACCATTTGATGTTTTAGCAGACGCATCAAAGACCACCCGCAGCTTTGTAGTTAGACTGTTCGCTCTTATTATTGCCTGATGAGGCAAATAGTATTTTCCCATGTTAGCTTTTTCGACTTCTTGCATATGACCTAGTTCTAAATATTCTTTCATAAATTTAGAATATTCTTCTTTTAGAACTTTGTCAGACTCAAATTTCTTCTCCAAATTAAGAAATCGAGCTACGGCCTGTTTTTTAGAGTCTCCAAGTTCTTTGTCTTCTTTGAGCGGGATGTCCACTTCTTTATTATTTGCGTAAGCTTCCAGGCATAGTTGGTCTTCAGTTTTTGAATGTGAATCATTCTGCGATACTTCTTCAATTTCCCAAAATTGCTCCAGATTTGTAACGGCAGTTGTTAGTTTTTTATTAATTGGTTTATCATATTTAATTATTCCAGACAATATCCAGGCAAATTTCGTAGATTGTCCCAATACTCCATCAATTTTTATTATTTTATCTTCCAGAATTTTGCCGTATAAATCACTTCCTATTACCATGTCTATTCTATCCGATTTGTTGAATAATGGATCTGCGAGCACACAATTACTCCAGTGGTTAAAGTCAAAATCAAAGCTTCTGCTTGGTTGAGCCTTAGCCAATGTTGGTAACACCAATGCCTCAACTTTTATTAAATGTGTACTTAAAAAACGTGGCTTAAGTTCCAACAAAACTTTGCTCTTAGATATTCCCACTGTTGTGTTTCCTATTCCTTGAAGTTCGGTTCTATCTTTAGTCCGGTGAATTGCTAATATTTGTGCGGCCTCTTCGGATATCATCGTTTTTTGGGATCCTTGGTCTATTAATGCTCGCATTAGCATGAATTCACCGGTTTTTGATTTCACTTGTATTTGTGCAGTTGCCAGCAAAATGGCCGATGAAGCGCCTTCGTTCGTCACTGTTGCTGTTAGTTGTTCTCCTTTTTTCTCTGCAGCAAGAAGAATCGTATTGTGGTTACGTTTACAAATTTGGCATTTTTCTGTTTTGCTTGTGCATTTTGTGTTTATTGTGTGGTCTAAACACCCATAGCATACTTTTGATTTCCGAGTCCAACTTCTTCGTTCCGCCACTTTCAGTTGTAAAAATTTTCGACAATTTTTTGTTTGGTGGCCAGACATTTGGCAATAAAAACATTTTATCTGGTCTGTAAAAAACGTGTGTTGTTTTTGGTTATTCTTTTGAGCATTGTTGCTTCCACTCGCTTTTCCTTTTATTGCCTCAAGTGTTTGATACTGCTGCTCCAGGAATTGTAAAACGTCATCCAAGCTCTGGATTTCTTTCGTTTTTTTCACCCCTTGCTCGTACTGCCTTAGGGTTCCTTTGTCCAGTTTCCTTATAACCACTCTAGCTATAAATGGACATGCATCGTTTAGTGGTATCTTAAGATTTTTTAGTGCGAATATGCACTCATTTGTGGTGTCTAATAACTTTTTAACAGAACTTGTTGACTCGCCATTAATTGTTGGCTGATCAAGTAATCTGTCAACCAGAGTTGTAAACAGCAATATTCGATTCTCGAATCTCTGTTCGAGCATACTCCATGCCGCTTCATAATTCGTCTCAGTAACGTTGAGATGCATGATGAGCTTTCCTGCTTCACCTTTGACTACAGACTTAAGTCTGAACATCTTTTCTACGTTCGAGATATGCTTTACTTCAGGAACTAATTTCACATATAAATCACGGAAGGACATCCATTCGTTTAAATCGCCATAAAAGACTGGAATTTTAACTTCTTCCAGCTTCAGGTTGGAGGACTCCTTCTGGATCTTGGGTTTTGTTGCTCCCTCTTCAAATATTTTTTGGACATTGGAAGCGCTCTTTGCCGATTCTTCGTAGATGTCCTCAATATTGTTGTCATAATATCCGAGGTCTACCGTGATCTTATTATAAATCAATTTCAGATCATTGAATTTTTCCACCACGTCTTTTTCTTCTCGGGATGAGATTTTTTCTGCTCCGACCGTCTTATCCATTTGACGTTTGAAGTTTTCATGCCGTCGGTAAAACATCTTAATGAGGTTTATTTCTAATGTTCCCAATGTTGGTGCAAATACCGGCAGTGTTCTAGCACTTACTGTTGTTGTTGCGTCATCTTCTTGATTATTTGTTGAAGACTTTGGAGCTGAATCATCATCCTCTCCTGGCTGAATCGGTGTTTTTGCTGCATCAAGCAAAGCATTTATTTTGCTAACTTCACTTTCAATGCACTGCTGCATCAAGCAAAGCATTTATTTTGCTAACTTCACTTTCAATGCACTGCAAATAATTCATTTCGAAGTAATTATCTGTGCTGATTCCAACTTCCAAAATTTTTGAGTGGCTTAACTGGAATTCGTTCCATATAGAACTTAGACTAGAAGAAGTTCACCACGAGCCGCTTCCATCGGTTGAAGAGCAACGTGCCGAAGAGCATTTCGCTTCAACATACAGCCGTCACAAGGATGGAAAATATACTGTCAGGTTGCCATTTAAATCCACTTCAAATGTACCTCTAGCAAATTCATTTCGTTTGTCGTTAAATCGCCTTTATTCTATCGAGCGGTAGTTCTCATCTCATCCAGACATAAAGGAAAAATATTCAAAATTTATGCACGAGTACATATCCCTAGGTCATATGGAGGAAATCTCGTGGGATGAACTTCAACAAACAGGGCAAAATTATTATTTACCACATCATCCTGTCTTTAAAAGAGATAGCAGCACAATTAAAATTCGCGTCGCATTTGATGGTTCCGCTAAATCGAATAACACCTTTTTTTCGTCGCTAAATGAATCACTTCCCGTTGGCCCCACAATTCAACGTGACATATTTTCTATTTGTTTTCGATGTCGACGCCATTTGTACACAATTTCGGGGGACATCGAAAAGATTACCCCCTGCGGGTAAGGGGAAAGAATATACCCGAGGTAGGCATGCCTGTCGTAAGAGGCGACTAAAATCCAAACTCCGTATACTGAGATTGATGTATACATAACTATGCAATGAGCAAAACAATAAGATATAGTACCCCAGGTGGCAGTCCAGGTTCACTGGAAAATCCACCCTCTTCGGAGGTCGGCTCTATGGATTCTGGGGAGAGCCAATTATTGCATTTAATAAATCCCTTCCTAAAAAGTGCAAGGGTATCTCGATCACCACCATCTAAATCGAGTGCAAAACCAACAAAATTCGGGCAAAAGAGTTCACCCGTCACGCCTGCGCGCGCCAAAATAGACTCAGATAAAACAAAAAATCTTGAAAAAGATAATAACGAACTTCGACAAAAACTTGATCAAGTAATGGAACTTTATCAAGAGCTAAAGAAAGAAGTCGATCTTCTTCGGAAAGAAAATGAGATATTGAAAAGCGAAAATCCTCCAATAAACTCAAAGTCTAGCTTGCCACAAGTCAATAATTGTAGATATGAAACGGACGAAGAAGAGCTAGCACGTGAAACGGAGAAGTCCTCAAAAAAAAGATTGAGTAAAAAGCGTAAAGCTGGCTCTTCACCTGAAGCAGCCTCTTCTTTTGAAATAAGAGTTTCACCAAAACATGCGACAGTTAAAGAAAAACCTGTTAAGGAACGGCCCCCACCACCGATACATGTTATCGGTATTGCGGAGTATAACAAGTTGCAAACCATATTAAAGGCATTATTACCATCGGCTTTTAAAATTATTTCACTTAACAACAACAAATGGAAAGTTTGTGTGAAAGACCCCGAAAGTTATCGTCTTCTGTCACGAAAACTAAACGAAGAAAAAGTAGAATGGTATACCTATGAAAATAAGTCGGAAAGACCCCTACGTGTTGTGGCAAGAGGTCCACACGCATCATGTTAAAGACGATATTATTAGTGATCTAAAGGAGCGCAACCTCAAAATCTTAGATGCGACGAACATTGTCAAAAGAGAGAAACAGAAAAAAGAGGGTGAAGCGATAGTGGTACAACGTGGTCTCCCACTATTTATACTTTCGTTCGATAAGACTGAAAAATTAGATGAAATTTATAAAATTAAAACAATTCTAAACATCGTAGTTAGGATCGAACCTCTAAGAAAGAGCACAAGGTTAATCCCTCAGTGTAAACGCTGCCAAGAATTCAATCACACCCAAACCTATTGCAGAAAAGAGCCAAGGTGTGTAAAATGCGTTGGAAAACATCTAACTGTTGACTGCAACGGAAAAAGTGAAAGTCCACCGACGTGCATTAATTGTAATGGAAATCACCCAGCAAGTTATAGGGGCTGTGAAGTAGCTAAAGAATTACAAAAGCGACGATCAAAATCTGCCCAAACACAAAGAAACCCACCAAGGCAATTAGAAACCGCAATTCCCAAGAGTGCCAAATCTACGAAAGGTCCTAAACCTAGTATCCGTAAGGAAAAGAAAATAGTATCAGTACCTTCGGAGAAAATATCGAAGCAAGGAAATGCAGAAACATATGCCCAAATAGCGGCAAAAAATATACCCGTAATTAAAGACACTGAAACAGACCCGGTTTCGAAAGTCTTTTCAATAATTTTGTCAAAACTTGAAGAACAATGTGAAACAAATTAACTTATCTTTGATAGGTTAAGTAAGCTCGAAAATTGTTTTCGACCCAAACCTCTTTCAAAAAATATATGATGGAAAAGCTTAAAATTCTAACGTGGAATGCCAACGGATTATAGCAAAAACTTGGAGAATTGGAGATCTATATGCGAGAAATGATATTGACATATGTTTGATATCAGAAACGCATGCCAAAAATGAATCAAATCTTAAAATCCACGGGTTTCATGACTACCAAGCCATTCATCCGTCAAACAAAGCAAGAGGTGGATCATCATTGTATATAAAAGAATGCATTGAACACTCGATAGGCCTCTAAATAGAGGTGGAATCAATGCAATTGAGTAGTGTACAGGTTAAAACTAAAAATATTCCTCTCAATGTCTCTTCCATATATTGCCCTCCGAGTTGCAAAATTGATAAGAGTGAATTTACGACATTGATAAAGTCACTAAGTCCAAATTTAATTGTTGGTGGTGACTTTAATGCAAAGCACACCTTCTGGGCCTCACGATGCATATCCCAAAAGGGTCGCATGCTATATGAAGCAGGAATGTAAAATAATTGTGACTTTCATTCGACTGGCAAGCCAACTTACTGGCCAACTGATCCGTCGAAAATACCTGACCTAATCGATTTATTCATGGTGAAAGGAATACCCTCTAACCGTATAGAAATTTCAGAGGGCTATGAACTCTTCTCAGATCATTCTGCCGTCGTACTCACTATTAGCGAAAGCCTTGTTAAAATTGAAAAACCACCCAGGTTAACAAAGAGTAAAACCAACTGGGATGGATTTAAAAAAGATATCGAGGACAACGTTGAGTTAAGGGTATCATTACAAACGCCTCTTGAGCTTGAAGACGCAGTAGATACCTTTGTTCATATAATACAAAAAGCAGCTTGGGATAACACACCTTATCAAAGGCTAATGCCTCGCTTTAAAGATATAAAATATCCGCAAGAAATAAAAGATTTAGTGAAAGAGAAACGAAAAGCACGTACAAAATGGCAACAAACCCGTGCTCCTCAACACAGAGCTCATTTAAATCGCTTGAGTAATATGCTTAAAAAGGCGATATCAGATTTCAAAAACCCTGAAGTTGAAAATTACCTTGAAGGCTTGCCAGCGGGGAAAGAATCCAACTACTCACTTTGGAAAGCTATAAAAACGACGAAAAAACCAAAGCTTCCAGTGCCTTAAGAAAAGCCTAAATGAATGGGCTAAAAGTGACAAAGAAAAAGCGACGGTATTCGCCGATTACTTAGAGGAAACATTTAAGCCGTTTGATGGGCAAGAACTCAACGAAAACATTAATATGAATTTTACCTCTAATGAAAGCTACATAACGAGAAATGCTACACTTGCCGAATTAAAAAGAGAAATAAAGAAGCTTAAGCACAACAAAGCTCCAGGATATGACTTAATAACGGCAGAGATTTTAAAAATGCTCCCTCGTAAAGGGTTTATTAACCTCCTTTACATAATAAATGCCGCTCTAAGGTTAGAATATGTTCCGAGCCAATGGAAAGTTGCGGAAGTCATAATGGTATTGAAACCTGGCAAACCATCTCACGAAAAGAAGTCTTACAGGCCGATTTCGCTTCTTCCTATTATATCAAAAGTTTTTGAAAGAATACTACTCCTGCGCCTACAACCGATAATAGAAGAGAAACAATTAATACCTGAACATCAGTTCGGATTTAGAAGCAAGCATTCGACAATTGATCAAGTGCATAGAATAACAGACGTAATTGAGAGAGCTCTTGAAGAAAAGAAAATCTGTTCGACTGTCTTTTTGGACGTGTCGCAGGCGTTTGACAAGGTGTGGCACGAAGGCCTCAAACTCAAATTAAGACAAGTTCTGCCTGAAGGACTTTACAACATTCTAAACGGATATCTAAATGAAAGACTTTTTCGTGTAAGACACGGAAATGACTATTCTGATTTCAAAGAAATAGTGGCTGGGGTACTACAAGGAAGTGTATTAGGTCCAGTTCTGTACCTTTTATTTACCGCTCGTGTTCCATTTGCAAATGAGGCAAAGTATCTGGGAATGACTCTAGACGCGAAATTAAAATGGAAGCCGCACGTGAAAAAGAAATGCGAAGAACTAAAAAGTAAATTAAGAGATATGAAATGGTTACTCGGTTTTTGATTGATTTTATACCGACAGGTTCTTAGACCTGTTTGGACTTATGGTATACAACTTTGCGGTTGTACCTGCGATACAAACTTAAATAACTTACAAACGTTTGAAAATAAATTGCTTAGGTCATTTGTAAATGCTCCGTGGTATATAAGAAACGAAGATCTTCATAGGGATCTCGGGATTCCTACGGTGCGGGAGGAAATAAAAAGTTTCGCGCGAAAACATAGAAATCGACTATTAGAACACGCTAATTCAACGATTATGGACATTCTTGACGAGTCGAATTTAGTACGCCGTCTGCGAAGAACAAAACCTTCCGACTTGGTGGGGTGAACAGAAAACCGCTTTAAAATCGCGGATTAAGCAGGAACTTTCACCGGAAAGTAACCCGCAACACGTTACTTAACTTCGTTAAAAATAAATTGCTAGATAAGTTTCAAATTAGTTGCATTCGGGAAATTGAGGTGGTTTTAGTGTAGTAAGAATCTCACACTTCTATGAGCACGTGTTTTTCGGTCCTCATAAAGCCTGAATAGCAGGTTTTGCACCTGCCCACGGGAAAATAAAAAAACAAATAAATTAAAAAAAAAAAAATAAATTTTAAAAAAAAAAACCTAATGACACCGACTTTCAGAGGATCGTTTGGCGTGAAAACCCCGATGATCCTGTATAACACTACAAGCTTTTGACAGTAACTTACGGCACTTCAGCAGCTCCATTTTTAGCTGTGCGTACCCTCAAGCAACTTGCATTAGATTCCTCACAAAAACACCCTACAGCCTCTTCGATAATGCTGATTCCATTGAGGAATTGATTGCTCTTCGGAATGAGCTTAAAGATGTTCTCAAATCCACAGGTTTCAACCTTCGTAAGTGCACTACTAACTGTTGGCCTCTCCTATTGTCGCTACCAGAAGATCAACGAGAGATTTCCCCAGTTGAGTTTGAAGAATCCAACATGGTTAAGGTGCTCAGGTTGCAATAATGTCCTTCGAAAGATTGTTTCACCCATAAGGTAACCTTCCAGCCAATCGGCTCGCACAAAACGCCACATTCTTTCTGATGCTCCACGAATATTTGACCCATTAGGATTCATCGCTCCAGTAAAAGTCGCAATCAAAATGTTAAAACTTACATGTTATTGTAAGTTAGTCTTAAATTCAGCCTGTATTCTATCATACATTTCCCCTCTTCTTATTTTTTTCCCTAATTAAAAATATTCTGTCTAGTACATGTAGTTAGTTTTATCTCTTTCGTTTAAAGTCTAATATTCATTCCAACTTCACCTATTAAAAATCATTTTATTTTTTTCAAGTACAATTGGTGAACAATCAATCTTGCGTGCTCGGTAGCCTTGGTCATAGGTGATCGCATCTCAAATCTTCGTTGCGTGGGTTCAAATCCTGATCTTTCAGTACAATTTTTTTTCTTCTTCTTTTCCTTTTTTTGTGTTTTTAATATTTTTAAAATTAAATTTGTTTTTTTCTTTTCTTTTAAATTAATTTATTTTTTAAACTAATTTCTATAATTTTTTTTCCCCACTTTTGCCTGTTTTAGACCTTGTGGTAATCTTTACCATGCCAAATGTATTGGCTCAACCAATGCATTTATCGAAAAGATAACTCATTCAAAGTTTGCTTACTGGTATTGCACCGCCTGCCGTAACTTATCTTTGTCCCAACTTGCTTTTAAAATGTCCTCTTTTAAAACTGATATTAATAAAATTTCAAAGGGTTTTGTAGAATTACTTATTAATTTTAATACTGCAGTCTCGAAAATGAATTCTTTCTCTTTTAAAAACAATTTAGTCAATACCCCCACCTCGACTGAAGATTTAGTGCAGGAAACTATTTTGATTTCTCAAAAGAGTGAAGACCTACCTGCTCAATCTAGCTCTTCTGCTTCAAGTGATTTCGCGTTAGTTGAAAATAAAAGTAAAAAAGGAGTCATGATAATTCTAAGTTGATAGGAACTCTAGTCCACCCCCTTAACGCACAAATCTCAGGAATGTTTCAACCGATACTTTGTTCTGTCGATAATGAGTATCAAATTTTTATTACGGGTCCATGTACAGTCTCCTGTGCTTATAGCTCACGCTAGCAATGATTTAAGACCTATAAAGGCTGTATCTAAAACTAAAACGATATTTGTTTCTCGCCTTGAACCTGATATTATTCCTGATGATATTGTTTCTCATCTCGTATCTAAAAATTGTATCCCTAACAAATTGTCTGTCAAGTGCACCAAAATAAGTAAAGCAAATAGCTTCGTGTCGTCTTTTAAAATAGTAACTCAATCTTCGTACTTTGATTCAATTTGCGATAGAAGTAATTGGCCTAGTGAAGTTCTTATAAAGGAATTTACTACTAAAAGAAAGAACAATCCTTAACACTCCCTACAAAATATTACAGCAGTAAAAAACTAGAAAGAATTACCCTCTTCTACAAAAATGTAAGAGGGCTACGAAGCAAAACTGCTGATATTTATGTATATGAACTCTCAGGCATTTCCACATGACATCTTTGCTTTGACCGAAACTTGGCTCAATCCATGTTTTCTGGACACAAAACTCTTTTGTCAAGAGTTTTTAGTTTATAGAAAAGATCGTTGTGTAGATAAACCAAAAGAAATGGGAGGTGGCGTTTTGATTGCTGTGCGTAATCATTATATATCTTCTTCTGTTTCCTTTCCTTTCAAATTATCCATCAAATTAATCTGTATGAAAACAACTTTACAGTCAATATATATTTACATATTAAATGCATACATACCCCCTAAAAGTTCTGACGCAGTTTTTCATGAACTTTCTATGGCCTTAGATTTTGTAATGGACTTATGTTGCTCTAAGAGCAATATTTAACTTCTGTGTGATTTCAATCTACCGTTCATAGATTGGGTCTCTTTTGAAGATGAATCATGCCAAGAAGCTTCTTTAAATTCTGCACAATCGGGATTTTTTTACTTGATAAAATTAGTTCTAGTGACTTACAGCAAGTAAGCTGTATTAAAAATTCTAAAAATCGAGTTCTCGATTTGGTATTTCCCTCGGACGCTATTAGTACTCTTGTTATAAAATCTAGTTTTGGGATTACTAATATATAGTTACCATCCTCCCCTGGATATTTTCCTTGACTTGAGCAGCCATCTCACAGTTAATAGTAATTCTTATGATTGTTCTTACATATTTGACTTTAAAAAGGCTAATTATCAATTGCTCTCTGAAAAACTTGTTAGTTCTGATATTGGTAACATATTATCAGCATGTACTAATATTGATGAAGCAGTTTCTATTTTTTATTCAATATTTTATAGTTGTATGAATGATTCTATACCCTTAAAAATATCGAAAAACTCGAATATTTGCCATGCATGGTATACGAAGGAGCTCAGATCACTCCGTAACAAGAGAAATAGGGCGTGGAAAACTTACTTAAAAACTAATTCACAAATTGATCACAGTTCTTATATTGCAATTTTTGAAGAGTTCAAAACTCTTTCAAAATCACTTTATACTAAGTATTTAAATGAAATGGGAAGCTGTTTAAAAGAGGATCCTAAGTCGTTTTGGAAATTTGTCAACACAAAGAAGAACTCGGACGGCTATCCGGTGAATTTTGTATACGAAAACTGTTCGCTACAAAATAATAACGACATTTTCAACGCATTTGCAAATAATTTTCGCTATTCTTTCGTTGATACGCCTGTCGTTGTTGACGAAAGTTATTTTAAAAATTTACATATCTATTCCCAAACGAATTGTAATAATATACCTGTGCAACTGAGCACTGTTTTAGGATATCTCTCATTGTTAAATGATGATTACTCGTCTGGTCCAGACGGAATTCCCCCAATAGTATTAAAAAGGTGCAGACATATATTACTTCAGCCCCTTCAATCTTTATTTCAGCTTTCTTTAAAATCAGGGAAGTTTCCTTGCTTATGGAAAAAATCATTTTTAACTCCAGTTTTCAAAAAGGCGTTATAGGAACGATATTAAAAACTATAGGCCTATATCAAAACTGTCTTGTTTACAGAAGCTTTTCGAAAAAGTTATTTGTGAAAGCTTAGCATTTCATAGTAAAAATTTAATATGTGAAAAACAGCATGGATTTATGCAAAGAAGATCAACGGTAACAAATCTCCTTATCTTCTTACACAAATGCTCCAATGCTTTAGAAAATGGTTGTGAAGTTGACTGCATTTCCACTGACTTTTCTAAAGCATTTGATCAACTTAGTCACAATATTATTTTATTCAAACTTAAAGCTTTCTGCTTTCCACCTTTCTTTATAGATTGGATAAAATTATACTTGGAAAATAGATCCTACCAGGTAAAATTTCGACACTCTCTCTCAAACGCATTTAACGCTCTCTCGGGTGAACCTCAGGGAAGTCATTTGGGGCCTTTTCTATTCATTCTCGCTATAATGATGTTGTCTCATGTATACGTTCTTGTGAAATTCTTATATTTGCGGATGATATGAAGATTTGCAAGACAATAAGAGCTGATCATGACCACAGTCTCTTGCAGGATGATATTGACAGCTTTACTCTATGCTGTGATAAAAACGGTCTTAACCTAAACCCTGTTATATGCCAAACAATAACTTTTTCAAGAAAACGAGTTGCAAGTGCTTTTAATTATTCTATTTCACAGCACAAACTATGCCTTGTCTTTAGTTTCAAGGATTTGGGTGTTCAGTTTAGTTCTAATTTAGAATTCACAGAACACATAAATTACATTGTAAAAAAAGCGAGCTCTATGCTTGGATTTATAAAACGTTGGGCAAAAGAATTTAACGACCCTTTCTCTATATAATTGTTATGTAAGACCTCATCTTGAGTATGCCTCTCAAGTTTCATTCATTCGTTTTGCCCTGAAAGGTCTCCCTTGGGCTGATCCATATAACCTTCCACCATATGAACATCGGATCCAACTGCTGCAGGTCCAAACTTTACATCAAAGGCGGGTTAATAATGACTTAATATTTCTTCAGCAACTTTTAAATGGAGAGATTGATGCTCCTGGCTTGTTAGCCTGTATTGGCATAAATTATCGCAGATTATCTCATCACCTGCGAAGATTTGAACTTTTACATATCGATTTTCATCGTACTAACTACGGAATTCATGAACCTTTAAGCCGTATGTGTAAGCTTTTCAATTTAAATGCTTCATCTGTTGACTTTAATATAGGTAAAATGGGATTGAAAACATTGTTTCGTTCGTGCTCCACAATCGTGACCGTCTTATATATCTATTAAGATACTTTCAATGTTTTTTTTTATTGTATTGTTTTGTGTATTAGGTATTTGATTTTTGTAATTTTGTACACTAGTGCTTTTTGTAGTTATTTGTAAGCATGTGTTAGTTTGCATTATTTTACTAACCACTAACAAATGCACTTATGATAAGCCCTTGTTTGTAGGTTGCAGCTTGATCTAAGCTCTCTACCCTCATAGAATCTGAAGTGTTAAAATTTACCAAAAGCCAATAATTGAAATTATCTCACTACAGAAGAAATCGCAGAATCCAAAACTCGTTTAATCAAATGTTTTCAGAACTCTTCGTTTTCATCTGAAATTGTAATCCTTAATACTAAACTAATATCCTTGTCTCCTTTCCTTGATCATAAAAAATTTGTTAAAAATTACCTAAGAAGAGTAATCGGAGAGAACAGGCTGACATACGAGGAAATGTATACCCTGCTAACTAAAATCGAGTGTCTTCTCAATTCGCGCCCTATGTGGCAAACCTCAGACTACGAGCCCTATCTCCATCCCATTTTATGATTGGAGAATCTTACTCTGCTATACCACAATCAGATTTTTCAAATTTGAATATATCAAAAAATATTAACTGGTATCTTCTACAGACAATGATGCAAGGTTTCTGGAAACGCTAGCACCAGGAATATCTACATCTCTACAAAATCGAAGCAAATGGCATAATCATCAGCCTAACGTAAAAAATAGATGATATCGTTTTGCTCAAGAAGCACAATCTTCCCCCATCAAAATGGATTTATGGGCTAATAATGGGTAAAGACAACAGATGCAGAGTTGTTACCGTACATACACAGTTTGGGGATTATATGAGGCCAATAGTGAAAATTGCCACTTTGCCTATTACTGAAAGACCGAAGTCTTCTAGAGGGAGCTGAATGTTCAGTACTCTGTGCACAAAGTGCCCAACATAGCAAAAATACCCTTTGTATCTCAATTTCAATTATAATGCTAACTGTCCGTACTCATTACTTTAACTTTAAATTGAGTAATTTAACTCGAAATTACTGTTTTGCTAATCCTTAATTTTACATTGTGATCATTTTTCTTATTGTATAGTTAAGTTGCTACATGTTTAAATTCTTTCTTTTTACTTTGGACAGTCGGACAGCACACATCACACCTCATAAGTATATTGTATTCACAAAACATATAACATAAAACATTACACTTGAATTATACACCCTATTTACAAAATTACACAAACATTTTTTAATACAACATTCATATATTTTTTTTCCCCGTGGGTATGTGCAAAACCTGCTATTCAGGCTCTATGAGGACCGAAAAACGCGTGCTCATAGAAGTGTGAGATTCTTACTACACTAAAACCACCTCCACTTCCCGATTGCAACTAAGATGAAACTTATCTAGCAATTTATTTTTAACGAAGTTAAGTAACGTGTTGCAGGTTACTTTCCGGTGAAAGTTCCTGCTTAATCCGCGATTTTAAAGCGGTTTTCTGTTTACCGCACCAAGTCGGAAGGTTTTGTTCTTCGCAGACGGCGTACTAAGCTCGACTCGTCAAGAATGTCAATAATCGTTGAATTAGCGTGTTCTAATAGTCGATTTCTTTGTTTTCGCGCGAAACTTTTTATTTCCTCCCGCATCGTAGATCTTCGTTTCTTATTTACCACGGAGCATTTACAAATGACCTAAGCAATTTATTTTCAAACGTTTGTAAGTTATTTAAGTTTGTATCGCAGGTACAACCCCAAAGTTGTATACCATAAGTCCAAACAGGTCTAAGAACCTGTCGGTATAAAATCAATTTATTTTCAATACTAAGCTTTGAATATTTACCGAGTAACCATTTCATATCTCTTAATTTACTTTTTAGTTCTTCGCATTTCTTTTTCACGTGCGGCTTCCATTTTAATTTCGCGTCTAGAGTCATTCCCAGATACTTTGCCTCATTTGCAAATGGAACACGAGCGGTATGAAGAAAGACGGGTAATCTATTTATTTTTTTATACGTAAAGTCCACGTGGACTGACTTTTGTTCATTGAGCGCTATTCGCCATGTTTTCGTCCACTCATTAACATTATTAAGAGCATTTTGTAATTTAATTGTAGCTTCGCTAATCGTTTTGTCTACTGCTAGTATTGCAGTATCATCAGCAAACGTGGCTACAATAGTGTCATCTGTTTGAGGTATATCGAGTGTAAATAAAAGGTACAGAACTGGACCTAATACACTTTTTTGTGGTACCCCAGCCACTATTTCTTTGAAATCAGATTAGTCATTTCCGTGTCTTACACGAAAGTCTTTCATTTAGATATCTGTTTAGAATGTTGTAAAGTCCTTCAGGCAGAACTTGTCTTAATTTGAATTTGAGACCTTCGTGCCACACCTTGTCAAACGCCTGCGACACGTCCAAAAAGACAGTCTTTTCTTCAAGAGCTCTCTCAATTGCGTCAGTAATTCTATGCACTTGATCAATTGTAGAATGCTTGCTTCTAAATCCGAACTGATGTTCAGGTATTAATTGTTTCTCTTCTATTATCGGTTGCAGGCGCAGGAGAAGGATTCTTTCAAAAACTTTTGATATAATAGGAAGAAGCGAAATCGGCCTGTAAGACTTCTTTTCGTGAGATGGTTTGCCAGGTTTCAATACCATTATGACTTCCACAACTTTCCATTGGCTCGGAACATATTCTAACCTTAGAGCGGCATTTATTATGTAAAGGAGGTTAATAAACCTTTTACGAGGAAGCATTTTTAAAATCTCTGCCGTTATTAAGTCATATCCTGGAGCTTTGTTGGACTTAAGCTTCTTTATTTCTCTTCTCAACGTTGTCCTCGATATCTTTTTTAAATCCATCCCAGTTAGTTTTACTCTTTGTTAACCTGGGTGGTTTTTCAATTTTAACAAGGCTTTCGCTCATAATGAGTACGACGGCAGAATGATCTGAGAAGAGGTCATAGCCCTCTGAAATTTCTATACGGTTAGAGGGTATTCCTTTCACCATGAATAAATCGATTCGGTCAGGTATTTTCGACGGATCAGTTGGCCAGTAAGTTGGCTTGCCAGTCGAATGAAAGTCACAATGATTTTCCATTCCTGCTTCATATAGCATGCGACCCTTTCGAGATATGCATCGTGAGGCCCAGAAGGTGTGCTTTGCATTAAAGTCACCACCAACAATTAAATTTGGACTTAGTGACTTTATCAATGTCGTAAATTCACTCTTATCAATTTTGCAACTCGGAGGGCAATATATGGAAGAGACATTGAGAGGAATATTTTTAGTTTTAACCTGTACACTACTCAATTGCATTGATTCCACCTCTATTTTGAGGCCTATCGAGTGTTCAATGCATTCTTTTATATACAATGATGATCCACCTCTTGCTTTGTTTGACGGATGAATGGCGTGGTAGTCATGAAACCCGTGGATTTTAAGATTTGATTCATTTTTGGCATGCGTTTCTGATATCAAACATATGTCAATATCATTTTCTCGCATATACATCTCCAATTCTCTAAGTTTTTGCCATAATCCGTTGGCATTCCACGTTAGAATTTTAAGCTTTTCCATCATATATTTTTTGAAAGAGGTTTGGGTCCAAAACAATTTTCGAGCGTACTTAACCTATCAAAGATAAGTTTATTTGCTTCACATTGTTCTTCAAGTTTTGACAAAATTATTGAAAAGACTTTCGAAACCGGGTCTGTTTCAGTGTCTTTAATTACGGGTATATTTTTTGCCGCTATTTGGGCATATATTTCTGCATTTCCTTGCTTCGATATTTTCTCCGAAGATACTGACACTGTTTTCTTTTCCTTACGGATACTAGGTTTTGGACCTTTCGTAGATTTGACACTCTTGGGAATTGCGGTTTCTAATTGCCTTGGTGGGTTTCTTTGTGTTTGGGCAGATTTTGATTGTCGCTTTTGTAATTCTTTAGCTACTTCACAGCCCCTATAACTTGCTGGGTGATTTCCATTACAATTAATGCAAGTCGGTGGACTTTCACTTTTTCCGTTGCAGTCAACAGTTAGATGTTTTCCATCACATTTTACACACCTTGGCTCTTTTTTGCAGTAGGTTTGGGTGTGATTGAATTCTTGGCAGCGTTTACACTGAGGGATTAACCTGTGCTCTTTCTTAGAGGTTCGATCCTAACTACGATGTTTAGAATTGTTTTGATTTTATAAATTTCATCTAATTTTTCAGTCTTATCGAACGAAAGTATAAATAGTGGGAGACCACGTTCACCCTCTTTTTTCTGTTTCTCTCTTTTGACAATGTTCGTCGCATCTAAGATTTTGAGGTTGCGCTCTTTTAGATCTTCTTCGTCCGTTTCATATCTACAATTATTGACTTGTGGCAAGCTAGACTTTGAGTTTATTGGAGGATTTTCGCTTTTCAATATCTCATTTTCTTTCCGAAGAAGATCGACTTCTTTCTTTAGCTCTTGATAAAGTTCCATTACTTGATCAAGTTTTTGTCGAAGTTCGTTATTATCTTTTTCAAGATTTTTTGTTTTATCTGAGTCTATTTTGGCGCGCGCAGGCGTGACGGGTGAACTCTTTTGCCCGAATTTTGTTGGTTTTGCACTCGATTTAGATGGTGGTGATCGAGATACCCTTGCACTTTTTAGGAAGGGATTTATTAAATGCAATAATTGGCTCTCCCCAGAATCCATAGAGCCGACCTCCGAAGAGGGTGGATTTTCCAGTGAACCTGGACTGCCACCTGGGGTACTATATCTTATTGTTTTACTCATTGCATAGTTATGTATACATCAATCTCAGTATACGGAGTTTGGATTTTAGTCGCCTCTTACGACAGGCATGCCTACCTCGGGTATACTCTTTCCCCTTACCCGCAGGGGGAATATATTACACAAAAATACAAACAGTTCATACAATGTAGCTGGTCGGAGTCCACAAAAAAAGTATAAAAAAGTATTTTCTGCCACGATGAAGGTATTAAGAAGAAGAAAAACTTGGTCTGTTGTTGAGTACACAGAACGAAATCCAGCTTAAAGCTCACTGATGTTTGAATGTACACTTATCCAAGTTGTTAGCCGTCGAAATATCATACTGGCAAATACCTTCATGGATGAATTTAGGAAGGATATTGTACGATAGTTCTCTGCGATGGATGCGTCGCCCTTTTTTGTAAAGCGGAAAGATTATTGAAGACAATAAACTTGATGGTATTGAAAGGGACCTACAAATTTCATTGTAGCAGCTTAAGCATGTTTAAAGAATTCGGAAGGAGTCCGATCGGTCCCCGCAGCCTTATTTTCCTTGGCACAGTCCAATGCTAAAAGTAGTTCCTCTTCAGAAAAATCTGAATCCAATAAGTCATCTTCAATAAGTTGCATCGCGTAATTAAACTTGAAGGATGCACATTCAGTGTTGAGCAGTGATTCAAAGTAGTATTTTAGATCAGCGGCGTTAAGTTTATTCTTAATAGAAAGTTTAGCTCCATTTACTAACTTGACTATTGACCTCCAAACGTCCGCGGAAGATTTAGCTTTGGATAATAAGTTCATAAAACTCGTATTATAATTTTCCTTTTTTCTTGAACATAGTGTTTTATATTGTTTTGTTTGATTCCACATACCATAGCTTAAAACGAATATTATTGTGTGCTTGAAATAAAGTAGGAAATGAAAATGAACGATTTCTAGCAACTTCACATTCCTAGTCGAACCATTTTTCATTGTACTTAGGGCTTTTTACGAAGTGTTATTGAATTGGGTAAGCTTTTTTTTATAATACCTTGCAAATCTTCTATACAGGGGAATGGAGATACTTCTTTCAGAGAAATTAATTCACTTCGTTGGTACCTTTGATAAAAATTATCACTCCATTTCAAATTTGGAACAAATTAAGGTTGGCCTCGTTTAAGGAAGCGGATATATTACTGCTCAAAGTAATTATAAGTGGCATGTGTTCCGAAAATGTTTTGACTCCTACTGAAAAATCCACGATTAGATTAAGCCAAGATCCTGCAGCTTAACAGTTATCCATAACCGATTGTCCTGATGACCTCACAAATGTGTACTCTCCTTCGGTATTCTCTGCGCTTCTTCCATTCAAAATTATTAAGTTGTAGGAATCGCAGAATTCGATTCTACAATCCTTTCGATTATCTTTTGAAGAGCGTAAGGAACAAAGACATGTTGGTGAGCTTGAACAGTAAGAAATCCATCCTAATTCATTGTCAATTCGAGCATTGAAATCACCCAATAGCAAGATTTGTTTCGTCCAAACCCACAAGCTGATCTTCTAGCTGACTAAAATCCTCAGTTCAATGGTTGCAGTTTAGATAAATAGGTACAATTGCTTGTTTAATTCCTTGTTCTTGATAGATTATAATGGAGGTTTATCCAGAATTTTCCAATGTGTTGTTTCTGATTTGTATGCTCACCAGCAGATGGTGCTGCTATAGTATAGGGGATATTATTGACCATTGCCACCTCTTTCTGAAGTTTTATTAGCAGCATGAGCTCGAGTTGGGTTTTTGTTCGAACTGTGATCTTAAACCACTTAAGATGTAAAACTTTCCACTTAAAATTGAAAATCCATCTCTTTTTCTACATCTAAGACCGAGGTTGTTGTTCTAGTGAAAACGAACCATCAACTTTCATACTATCGTCTCTGAAAGACGATTTAATGTTCGGCAGCTGCACCCTGACCAATGATTGGATTTGGAACAAGAATCTTCTCTTTTGACGAACATTGAATGGCAATTCTTGTGGACGGACATGAATGTACCTTTCAGCT
Source organism: Dasysyrphus albostriatus (assembly GCA_946251815.1). Taxonomy (NCBI): domain Eukaryota; kingdom Metazoa; phylum Arthropoda; class Insecta; order Diptera; family Syrphidae; genus Dasysyrphus; species Dasysyrphus albostriatus. Next base: position 76,951,407 of record OX276337.1, read on the forward strand.
TCCTGCAATTTTTTAGCACATTATTTATCACAGACCGATGTACCATACCCTCTATATTGTATTTAGAGATTTTTGACAGTTCCGATGAATTCTTCCTCTAGAAGACCATTGCAAACCTCTTTGGCCTTGGAAATAAGTACTTTTGAATCGTCACTCGGCAGGGCAGGTGTACAATAAGGGTTTTCCCTGTTTTCTTTCTCTAGAGTCATTCAACTTCAGACTCCAAGCTTGTGCTTCCAAGCAAGTAATTTTGCTTTGCCTTGGTTGGCTCTAAGTATAGATAATTCATGCCATAGGGCAGCCATGTCACCTTTTGTAGATAGATGGCTACAATTGTCTTTCAAAAGGCTAGTTAGGTCCGCAATACTCATATTACTTACGCTGCTCATTGTCGTGTTTATTTGGAGAAGCTTTTCTACACCTAAGGGCTCCGAAGATGTTTATGCATTTGCCAGTTAACACTTTTGTTAAAGGTTATGCACCGCGTTTAATCTTTTCAATATTTTAATGGCTAACTTATTCTCTATAACTAACTGAGAAGCCGAAGATGAAGAAAACTCAAAGGACTTATGACTTAACACAATTGTTTCGGTGTTTTTCCTTGTGTTAATGCTTTTTTGTTCACTTTTTTGGGAGCCTCTTTAAACCTTGAGCTGAAAGTTTTGACAACCAATCTTCCAATTGCCGTTGTTATACCTAAACAAGGTAACCACCAACAGAAGTAACATCTTACAGACCTAAATCGGTTATATCAATCATGGCAAAAGTTTTCGCAAAACTGATTCTGAAAACAGAAAGCAAAATAATAGAAGAAAGAAGACTAATTCCGAGTCATCAGTATAGATTTACAAATAAACATTGCATGATAGACCAAGTGCATCGGATTACGGATGTGGTGGATAAGGCACTTGAAGAAAAACAAGTATGCTCGCCTATATTCTTAGATGTTGCTCAAGCCTTTGACAAGGATTGCCACTTGAGATTTGAAAACAAACTGCATAGGGACCATTCCAGGCAGTACTACGAGACACTAAAATCCTACGTAACGAACCGACTCTTTAGAGTACGGTACGCCAAAATTACTTGGAACTTAAGAAAATTGAACACGGTGTACCACAATGAAGTGTCCAACCCAGTTATATACAATAAGGGATATTCCAGTGGATATCAATGCTATCATGGCTACCTCTGCTGATGATACTACAATATTTGTGTCAGATAAATTTGTATGCATTTTTGTTTGCATTAATTATTAAAAAAAAATGTAATGTGCTGTGCAAATATTTTTTATTAAAAAAAATTTTAATGCAAACTGGAAAATTTGTTGCATTAAAAAAAAATGTTAATGAAGGCCAAAATTATTTTGCATTAAAAAAAATATTTATGCAGGCCAAAAATTGTTTGCATTAAAAAAATGTTAATGCGAGTTAAAAACTTTCGGCATTAGAAAAAAAAATGTTAATGGAATATGAAAATTGTTTGCGCATAAAAAAAAAAGATTTAATGCAATCATCAACACTTGCTGCAATAAAAAAAATGTCAATAGAATTTCAAAATTTCTTGCTTTAAAAAAAAAATGGGAATGCGATATGGAAAATTTTTTGCATTAAAAAAAAAGCAATACAATTTGAAAATTTCTTGCATTAAAAAAATATGCATGAAAATCTTTCGCATTAAAAAAAAATGGGAATCTGATATGAAAAAATTCTTGCATTAAAAAAAAATGCAAAAAATCTGAAATTCGTTTGGATTTAAAAAAAAATGTGCAATTTCTTGCATTAAAAAAAATAGGAGTCCGATATGAAAAATTTCTTGAATTAAAAAAAAAAATGCAATAGATTTTGAAAATTTGTTTACATTTAAAAAACGTTGCAAATCCAATATGAAAAAATTCATGCATTAAAAATAAATTTTGAAAATCTGTTTACATAAAAAAAATCAATAAAATTTTAAAATTTCTTGCATTAAAATTACACGGTGTTTCAGAAAATGATGTTTTCTTCGGCCGATCTCAATGAAATTGACACAGATTATTATAATATATTCATAGCTAAGAAAGAATTAAAGCGCAGTGCAACATTTTTAAACCGAATTTACTTTAATTTTAGGATGATTAGAAAGACGAAAGATCTACTGATGTAAAATCATAGACAATGGATGATTCAAATCCAAGTAATAGAATCTATAGGTAGAACAAACAAATTTTTAATTTAAGAATAAAATGTACAATCGGTAGACGCGGATGATAAGCTGGACTGACAAAACGATAGACGAATATGGGAGAATAGATTAAGGAAATATTGCAACAATCATGCATGCAACCGCCAATCCAATTGGGATGGGTAAGTAGAATTTAAAAAGAATAATTAAGTGGGTTAAAATAAAAAGGAATTTGCTGACAACAAATGGTAGGTAAATTGAAGTTGGTAAGCACATGGGCGTACTTCCGCTGGGCATCAGAAAATGTTTAATGGTTGTTTGCCTTGATGGAAAACACTTTTAATTATTTTCCCGATGGGAAGAAGAAATTTTCTATGAGACCCAAGAGCGTGTGACACATAATGTGGGGCGGCTGTATTTAAGACCTTGAATAGAAGAAGTAACTAAGCTATTTATGGTTAACAAACAAAAGTTATAAACAAACAAATATGGCAATGAGTAAAACAAACAGATATATTGCCCCAGGTGGCAATCCAGATAAACTGGTAAATTCAATCTTTTCGGAGATCGGTCCTACGGATTCTGGGGACGACCAATTATTGCTAGTAGGAAATAGAAGGAGTTCTAAAACACTAAGGACTACACCAAAAATATTTTCAAGGGTTTCTCCATCAAAAATACATACGCAAAAAGCAAATGACAAAGAAGTCATTAACGAAAAAAGAACCAAAATCTATGAAAAGATCCGCAGTGTTCCAAAAAAAGGCAACGAGATCCACCAAGTTGAATCCAAAATTATTTCGAGGAATGGCAAAAAGAAATAATAGCCAGAAAAAAACTTGAAGTCCTCATTGAAAATCTTCAACAACAAGTTAAGAGACTTGAAGAAAAAGTCAGCTTGCTAGACAAGAAGACCTCAAATGACAACAAGACTAGTCCAAAAATACTTGTTGTGAAAAGCCCACCAAAAACCATTGAGTTTCATACTGATGAGGAAGGCCTCCTTCTTGAAACAGATGGTAACAGAAACAAACGTAAATCCAAGAAATGGAAAGGAGAGGGTAGCCCAGAGGCAGTTCAAAAAATTAAGCAGATAGCTTCAAAATATTCAGATATTGCTGCAAGAGTGAAAACATCAAATAATGAAATAAGAGATGTATCCCAAAAGAAGGCTTAGCTAAAGGTATTAGGCAAAATTCAGTGGCACTCGTACGAAAATAAAGCTACAAGGTTGATAAAGGTAGAAGCAAAAGGCCTGCACTCTTCATGTGTTGCCAAAGATATGGTCGAAGACCTTATACAAAAAGGCTTACAAGCTCTCGATGCGAATAATCTTATTAATAATGAGGTAATCAAAGACTCCACTGGGGTATCAACGACAACAAAGAGATCTCTGCGTTTGTTTATGCTCACGTTTGAAAATAAAGAAAGTCTCGATAATATTTACAATATAACTTTTAAGGTTTTCGCGGTTGTTTACAATAGACATTTTTAAACTTTTCGGTACTTTTTGTAACGCTGCGTCGAAGGTTCTGTTTCTTGCTGTTGTTGTTGTTGTTGTTGGTTCGCAAGTTGGGAGCAAACTATGCTCACTGTATCACTGCAAACCAACGCGGATACAGTGAGCATAGTTTGCTCCCAACTTGCGAACCAACAACAACAACAGCAAGAAACAGAACCTTCGACGCAGCGTTACAACCTGCGTAGCCAAAATCGCTCTAAACATCTCTTTGGCAGTTTCCCGGTGACCACGCTCGATGCAGTTCGCAGCGAAACGTTCGGGGTGAGTACTGTATTGAACTCGCTAAATATTAAATATTTATAACGCGGCTAATCCGAAAAATTTTAAAAAATGTCTGAGATTTACAGTATTAAATCAATTAAGGGCATAGTTTTCAAAATTGAACCACTGCGTAAGTCAAAATTGTTCCTCAATTTAAGCGCTGTCAAGACTTTGGACATACACAAAAATACTGCAATCGTGAGTTTGCTTGTGTTAAATGCGAAGGTAAGCATGCAACTAAAAACTGTCCCATGGGCAAGTGTCAAGGTAACCATTCTGCAAGTTACATAGAATGTCCAGTCGCCAAAAAATTCCAAGACACAAAAAAAAACAAAAAAATGGGAACAAGCTAAGAAGCCCAGCTGAAAGCAAAAAAGTAGCCGTTGAAAGCAAACTAAAAATCAACCGACAAAAGCAATTGTACTTAGCAAAAGTGATGAAAATAAATCCTATTCCCAGATTGTTAAAAATGTGCGGAGGAGCGCAGAAACATCTATTAAAGAAATGCTTGAACTTATCCTTCAAAGGATTGACAAACAAGATTTAAACATAAAACAGCTAAGCGAAGAAGTCGCTCTTAAAAAACAATGATGGATAGAACACTCAAAATCGCAACATGGAATGTAAACGGTCTTTCACAACATGTATCAGAACTAAACATCTTTTTAGAAAAAGAGCATATAGACATTTGTTTGGTGTCCGAAACTCACCTCGCTATAGAACAAAATCTTGATAACAAATTACCAAACTATACGTGTTATCACGCTCAGCACCCAGCTAGAGAAGGATCAGGAATACTAATAAAAAAGTGCTTAGCACACTATGAAGAGCCTAAGTTTACTAATGAAAACATTTAAGTAACAACAATTAGAATTGGTATAAAAAAGAAAGACTTTAAGATAGCATCTATAAACTGCCCTAGGCGCTCTCCAACTGAAGAAGACTATGCAGAACTCCTAAATTTATTAGGACATAATTTCCATGTTGGTGAAGACTTCAATGCTAAACACACAAAGAAAAGAAGAGCTCGAAGAAAATGGCAAGCTACGAGATTTCCAGGTGATAGGGCAGTTTTATACCGACTTAACAATGAACTAAAGAAAAGAATCTGTGAGTTTAAAAGCGATTCACTTAGTAGATTCCTGAATAGTCTGACGTTCGATGCTTCTACGGAATATTTCTTATAGAAAGCAGCTAAGCGCCTAAAAAGACTACAGGCACAAAACCCGCCAGTAAAATCTCAAGATGGTAAATGGATCGGAAACCCCAAAAAAAAGGCTGATCTCTTCGCTGAACATCTCGCGAATGTTTTAAGCCATTTTCAGCAAGCACAGCTACAGATCCCTTACAGTTTGTTGATAAAAACGATGGATGTGAAATTCCTTTTGTCACGCTCAAAGAAGTAAGAAGCATGTGTAAACATGAGCTGTCTAACAAAAAATCACTAGGATACGATCTAATAATTGCTCAGGTTTTGAAAGAAATGCCTTCAATAGCCTTCAAAAAACTCCAATTTATAATAAATGCATGCCTTAAACTAAAATATGTGCCACATCATTGGAAAATTGCAGAAGTCATTGTTATACCCAAACAAGGTAAGCCACCAACAGAACTAACATCTTACAGACTTATATCGCTTACACCAATCATGGAAAAAGTTTTCGAGAAACTGCCCCTGGAAAGACTAAGCAAAATAATAGAAGAAAGAAGACTAATTCCGAGCCATCAGTTTGTATCTAGAAATAAACATTTCACGATAGACCAAGTGCATCGGATTACGGATGTTGTGGAAAAGGCACTTGAAGAGAAACAAGTATGCTCGCCTATATTCTTAAATGCTGCTCAAGCCTTTGACAAGGTTTGGCACTTGGGACTTAAGTACAAACTACATAGAGACCTTCCCAGGCAGTACTACGAAATACTGAAATCCTACGTTACGAACCGACTCTTTAGAGTACGCTACGACCAAAATTACTCGGAACTAAAGAAAATTGAAGCCGATGTACCACAAGGAAGTGTCCTAGGACCAACCCTGTATCTGCTATATACAAGGGATATTCCAGTGGACATCAACGCTTTCATGGCCACCTTTGCTGATGATACTGCAATATTGGTGCCAGATAAATCCGTTACGAAGGCTACACAAAAACTGCAAAATGCAGTCGATAAAGTTAGTGATTGGACGCAAAACTGGCGAATCAAACTAAATGAAACAAAATCGACAAATATATACTTTACAAACAAAAAAATAAACAATGTTCCAATTCTTATAAACAGTACAGCAGTACCTTACTCCAATACTGCCAAATATCTTGGAATGACTTTGGATGCAAAGCTTAATTGGAAAGAGCACATCAAAAAGAAAAGAGACGAACTAAACTTGAAGTACAGAAAAATGTACTGGTTACTAGGAAAGAACTCTGACCTATCTATCCAGAACAAACTAATGTTATACGTATAAGCAAGTACTGAAACCCGTTTGGACATAGGGCATCCAACTATGGGGCTGTACAAAGAAAACAAATGCTGAACCCATCCAAAAATTCAAAAGCAAGGTCCTTGGCGGAATAATAAATGCCCCTTGGTATATAAGAAATAGCTATCTACATCGTGACCTTCAAATTGAAATGATTACAGAAGTGGTTAAAACACGCTGTATCACACAATCAGCGACTGCAAAGTCATACTCCGAAATGAAGACCGTCTTAAATGTACGAGACAATGTTCAGAGATTAAGAAGAACCAAGCCTCATGAGCTGATGGTCTAAAAGCTATGGGAAAGTGTTATAACTTTAAACTTTCCACAATGTGATTTATAAATTAAGAAACAAAAATCATTTGTCGATCTTTCATAGATTGGTCCTGATTCACCAGTGGTTTAAGTGCGATAAGAGTCCCACACTACTCAGTACCGGTTCTTACCGAGTGTCTTTTGGAGATTTTCATCGGATAAAAAAAAAAAAACAAAATGATTTTATTTAAATTAAAAATAAGAATACTTGGCATGTTTAGCTTTGTAATTTTATTTTAAATTCTTGGTTATATTAAATTCACTTTATTTAACAATAATTATAAATATGGGTTCAAAAGAAAAACTAGCTCTTGTGGCAACGCGAAGCTGATACTAAAAATATCTATTTAACCGTATAACCACATCTTCGTTTTATTAGCTAATTTGGTATTTAAATCCTCTTTTTTCTTTACTTCAATTTACACTTTATTCCCCTTGCAAAAATCCACCCTTCAATTCGCGTAAGTATGAATATATAGGTACATAGATATTGGTTTGTCAAATAGTTCAAATTACTTTTTTATTTATTTAAATAAAACTCACCCTTTTTTTCCTTCCACTGCTTCTGGATAAGAAGGTCGAATATGTTCGTACACTTTGTGGTACTTTTTGTGATCACTTTAAATTTATATATGTATATACTAATATATATATAACACTTCCGTGACAGTCGATCTCGTACTGTGGAAGTGTGTAGACGTTTTCGGCTTCCCAGTTAATTTAAACTAATTATTTCGGTGTGACTTAGTCAAGTTTTATTTAGTCCAAGCGATCCTCAATAGTGTTGATAGCACAGAGGAAGAGGTGGCAGACCGACAATCCGAAGGTAGTGGGTTCGAATCCCAGTCGGGCATCAGTAATTATTTAGCTGCTTTTTTCCACAATCGCGAAGTCGAAAACTTCATTGAGTGGGAGGAGCAGCTAATGGCAGCTAAAAACACGGCGGGGACATCGAAAGGTGTCCCACCAACAACAATAAAGCCAGCTATGGCACCAGCAACCAAAGCTGCAGTAAATGCCGTAGCAACAGCAACAACAACAACCAAGCAAGCGATGGCACCACCAGCCGTACCATCAACAAGTGCCGTAGCAACAACGGCACACCCACCAACGGCAACAACAGCCGACACTAAAAATAAGAGGAGGAAGAGGATTAGCTGTGCGACGAACCTCGTGAAGCGCCGCTCCACCACCACCTCAGCCCAGCTGCCAGCCGGGGTGAAGGAGACGGCGCGCACAGCCAAAACAACAGCAGCAGAAAAAATACATCAACAACTAGATACCTCGCCATCCGATGACGACATCGAATATATGTCGGAAGGTGGCGAGGGATTATACACAACAGGGGACAGCAACAGCAACCTGATTGTAGATGTAACGTCACCAGAGGCGTCCTCCGAGGAAGAATGTGAGGCGCAAGAAGTATTGGACGAGAAGGCGATCAGCCAAAAAATTGATGCCATTCAGGGGGAAATGGAAAGGCTCAATGCCATTGTAACCCCATTAATAAAAGCTTTAAGAAATAAGCAGGAAGCTCGGCGTGAAAGAGAGAGGCAGGAGCGCGAGCAGAAGAAAGCGCAACAGGCACCACAAAAAGCAGCGCCACATCAAGAGCTGCCACAGAAAAATCAGCAGTTAGAGAAAAATCTGCAAGAGCAACCAGTGCAATTGCCACAGCAGAACATAAATAAGCAGCAACAACAACAACTGCCAATGGAACAGACACAGCAACAACCGAAGGAGCAACGCCCAAAAACACAAACAAAACAGCAGCAGCAACATCAAAAGTCGCAGGAGCGGAATCAGCAGCAGGGAGTTCACCAGCAGCAGCCACAGCCGCCCCAAAATAAAAAAGAAAAAGTGCCACCAATCAACACTTACAAAATGGAATTGCAGGAAACTATTGACCTATGTAAGTCGGCCATAGGCCAAAACTTTTTTATTAAACGTTTAAGTAAAGATAGACATGCTATCCACTGCTCCACAGTGGCGCAGCACAAAATTATAAAAGAATTACTAAAGAAATCCACGACTGAGTTCTTCAGTTTTACCCCCAAAGTGGATAAATATCAAACAGTCCTCTTGAAGGGCATAGATTCCTGCACGGAACCACAGGTGCTCTTAGATGAGCTCCGTCAAAAAGCGAGCAACGATCTCGACTTTATCGGGGTCAAGCCGTTCGCTACAGTCAGAGCCAGACGGGAGAAGCGGTCTTTGCCGTTCTTCCTAGTCCAGCTATCGCCCAGCAGCAAACTGGATAGGTTGAGAAGTATCTCCGTTCTCAACTACCAGGTTGTAACTTGGGATAAATTAAAGAGAGGCGGCGACATGCTTCAATGCAAGCGCTGCCAAAGGTTTGGCCACGCTGCAGCAAACTGCGAAATGCAGTCACGCTGCGTTAAGTGTGGTGAGGACCACATTAAGGGGGAGTGCAAGCTCGGTGAAGAACGGGTCGAAGACATGACCCAGCTTAAATGTGCACTTTGCGGAAAAGAGGGGCACCCTGCTAATTATCGGGGTTGCTCAGCTTTTCAGCAAATAAGAAACAACAAAGCGGCTAAGCAGACAGCGGTAGAGATACGCCCATCAACGCGTGCTCCTACAGCAACGCCCCTTAATCCCCAAATTTCCTACGCCCAAATGGCGGCAGGAAGGGGAAAAACGGTACAGCCTGCAGCTAAGGCAGCCCAACCGGCCCTAGTGCCAAAGGCGCCGGACGCTCAGGCCGAAATAAGAAGCATGTTGCTGGCAATTCAAGGCCAGTTAACAGGACTTCACAACCAGATAAAGGAGCAGGCGACTAGGGTAGACTATCTCTACTCTGTTTTGCCTAGCTTAACGCAAATTAGAGGTTAAAGGCGCGCTTTCGGAGAGGCCTCTTGGGATCCTTGCTGTGAATGTAAATTCACTGATAAGGACCGAACGTAGAGCTTATCTTTTCCAATTGTTGAAAGACCAAAGTCCAGATGTGTTTATGGCCAGCGAAACTAAGCTGAACCAGAAGCATAAGTTGACTAACAACAATTACAATATCGTTAGAAGAGATCGACCCAACTCCACTCAAGGGGGGGGCGTCGCAATCTTCATACGAAAAGGCATTAATCATAAAGTTATATATAATAGTGATCTGCGCAGATTTCGGCTGTTAGAAGCGTGCATCGTATGCATTCCTCTCCAACAGGGGAAGCGAATGTATGTGATTGCGGCTTATGCACCGGAATCACCTCAGCCAACTGATTTTTTGACAGAGCTTGAAAAACTTTTCGAAGGTCTACACTTGAGCTTGGACGAAAATTACTTTCTCATGGCCGGTGATTTGAATGCCAAACACTTAGATTGGGGAAATCAAGTACAGAATCCGAGAGGTATTCATCTTTTTAATTGGATGAGTCAGTATAACGCTGAATATCGTATAGAACTGCTGGCTACGGATCGGCCATCGTTTCCAAGAAGCGGTGCCTATCTGGATTTATTGCTATTAGACGCAAGACTGACAATTACTGACACTGTGGGTCAAAGACCAAGGAACTGTTTACGAACGATCGAGTACGATAGTGACCACTGCGGACTCGCCGCCGTAGTACAGCTTCCGAACGAGCTCGTGGAGTTGGATGAGTATGTAGCTGTGCATACTTACAATTACAGTAAGGTGCGCTGGCCACGCTTTACCAACGCCTTAACGAACGAAATTAGATCGAACAACATATCCCCACCAAATGACCGAAATTTGACAAATAACGAAATAGACCAATACTTAGAACAAATGGACGAGACAATCAAACGAACAATGAACAGAACAATACCGAAATACAAACAACGGGACGCAACCGACATGTACCGGAACGCGACCATTGACGCACTACACAGACAAAAAAGTGGACTGCTGACAAGACTAAAACTCTTGTACCGACGGTTTACTGACCCTCAACTTCTGGAGATTAGGACACTGAAGTCGTCGATCAAGAACATCAACCAACTAATTAAAGAGAACTATCGGTTGTCAATTAATTTGTATTGGGATAACAAAATTCGGGCCGTTAATTCTAGCGACCCGAGCATGTTTCCCCAAATCAACAAAATATTTAGAAGGAATGATAAGAACGATCTTCCGTGTCTTAAGCTTCAGAGAACGACGGACAACAGAGACGTACTTCTGACAGCAGGAATTGATCCTGAGAACGCCGTCTTGGACGATGACCTCTTTATTGTCGAAGATCCGCAGGAGAAAGTGGAGGCTGTGGGGGCTGCTTTCCAGCAAGTGTACAAGGTGAATGCGTGCATTCGCCCGAATCACGACTTGGAAAACAGAGCCTTGCTCCATCACTTCTACCTTCGGAATGACATCACGCAATGGCGATCAGAGAACCTTGGTTTCACCGGGTTCAATGAAGATCATTTGGCAAACGCCATAATCGCCGAGCGAAATGGGCCCAGTTCCCTGTTAATTACGAAGGTGGAGCTCCAGCTCATCTTCGATTCATTAAAGAAGAAGAAGTCAGCAGGAGTCGATGGCATATCCAACGTTGTACTTCGACATTTACCTCAAGAAGCAGTAGACATTTATACCACTCTGTTTAACAACGCTCTGAATAATGCATATTATCCAGTGCGGTGGAAGACAGCTGTGGTGCATCCTCTCCCGAAAAAGGGAAAGGACAACTCCAATCCGGCGAATCTCCGGTCGATAAGTCTTCTTCCGAGTATCAGCAAGGTATTCGAAAAAGTTATCAATAGAGCTCTGTCTAAGTGGGCAGAGGACAATAATATCATACCGGACAATCAATTCGGTTTTAAGGCGGGACATGACACCATTCATGCCGCATCGAAACTCGTTTCTGATGTCCAATGGAACAAATCTAAGAAGCAGTGTACGGGTGCCTGTCTGGTTGATTTGGAGAAGGCCTTCGACACCGTATGGCTAGAGGGTCTGTATCTAAAGATGACCAGACTTGGCATCAGTAAACCACTATTGTATATGCTTTATGATATGCTCAATGGCAGAAAGTTTGTTGTCAAGAGTGGCAATGTAACTTCTGCCACAACCTTTAATATTAAAAATGGTCTTCAGCAGGGAGCGGTCAACTCGCCGATTCTATTCAGCATTTACACCAGCGATCTGATAAGTAGTCTAACTCAGGCAATTGCGTATGCCGACGATCTAATTGCGTACAGAACAGCTCCAAAAGTCGAGGTCATCAGGATTCTTTTGCAGCGTGACTTCGAGAAGATTCAGCAATATTGCGATGACTGGAAGTTGAAAATCAACTTTCAGAAATCAGAAACTATCTTGTTTAGGACTCCGTTGCGTGGAGCCACAAGGGATACGAGAAAGAACTGGCGCAAGCTGGTGATCGTAGGGCCAAATGGACATCCACTGGCGAGCAAAAGTGTAGTAAAGTACCTTGGCATCTGGATGGATCAGTATTTGTATTTCGACAGACATATAAATGCTGCTCTGGCCAGGGCTAGGGGAGCTTTTGGCCTGACGAAACGGTTGTTTTATAGCAGCCGGCTTGACAGCAGGGTGAAGGTGATTTGCTATATGGCCCTTATCCGGCCGATGATTGCCTATGGATGTCCGGTTTGGTTCAACGTTGCCCCATCTCAAATGGAAAAGATTCGGGTGTTTGAGAGGCAGTGTCTTCGGCGCTGCCTTGGATTGCACAGAACACCAGAGTCGGAGTACAAACACTACTATTCCAACCTGGCTCTATACAACGGGGCCAACATAAACAGGATAGATAATTTCTTGCTGAAGCTTATTCGAGGTCACATTGCAAGAGCGATGTCCTCGTCTAACAGCTTAATCTTCGGGGCTTATTACCCCAACAACGAATACTACGAGAGTGTGCGTCTAAGCGGCTTTATTCCGCCCGATGCATTCCTCCACCTAGACAGTCGAGGGCTGATCCAGGATAGAGCGGCGGTTCCGCTAATCTACCACGTCGGCCGTAGAACTGTAGATCGGCGGCTCCTTTACAGTCGAGACGTCCTCGCACAAGACGGAGCTGAGCACCTTCGGTTCAGTAGGACTGTGTCCGAACGGGACCGAAGAGATAGGGTAAAGCAGGAGAACCAGTTCTGGTGGTTGAAAAACGAAGATGAAGTTCCTTCAGACATTTAAAAGTTGACCTTGCTATTTTCTTTTGTATGGCCGACTTGCATAGGTTTAGGTAGTTAGTTTTAAGTAGGGACGGTCAGGGTGGCACAAAAAAAAAAAAAAAAAAAAAAAAAAAAAAAAAAAAAGTTATAAAATCCACAAAATACAAAAAAAAATTATAAAACCGGAAAATGCTTGCTGTGGCTGTTCTAGTTTGTAAGTAGCTTATAAGTAGGTTGTAACTAGTTTATAATTAGTTGTAAATAGTTTTAAGTAGCTTTAAGTAGTTTTAATTAGTTTTAATTAGCTTTAATTTAGTTTTATGTAGTTTGTAAGTTTTATACAAAACCATATAAAAATAAAAACAATGATACCGAGTTTTTTGTAAATTCTTCTCGGTAAAAAATAAAACCGACCTGGATTTAGTATTAAGATAGTTCTTAGGCCGAAAGGCATTAGCATTAAGTTATTATAGTTTAACTTAGAGCGCCCGACTGGGGCCAGTAAGTTAGTTTTAAGATATTAATAAGTAGGCTAGTTTTTATGAATTTTTGTCTAGCTTTAAGATAGTTTTAAGAAAATTGAAAAATAAAAATGATTTAAAAAAAAAAAAAAAAAAAAAAAAAAAAAAAACACTTCCGTGAATTAAACTTTTTTTGTCTCTATCGGTTCGCGTAGCGTTACTCTCAAATATATATTTTAATTTCAGCCGCACAGAGAGCCGACTTTGAGGCTCACAATAATTGATGTAATTTACGTTAAATAAAAAAATACTTTACTACACAAAATAAAAAAGAAACTCCCAATTGGAATTTTTTGGCTTTGAGCTCTATACCCTTGGGTCAAGCGACGAATTTAAGCAGCGGTTTTACCCTTTTTTATTTAAATTCATTTTTATTTTTCAATTTTCTTAAAACTATCTTAAGGCTAGACAAAAATTCATAAAAACTAGCCTACTTAACAATATCTTAAAACTAACTTACTTTCCCCAATCGGGCGGTTAAAGTTAAACTATAATAACTTTAGCTAATGCCTTTCGGCCTAAGAACTATCTTAACGCTAAATCCAGGTCGGTATTTATTTTTTACCGAGAAGAATTTACAAAAAAAACTCGGTATATATGTCTTTATTATTTTTTGGTTTTATATAAAACTTACAAACTACATAAAACTAATTAAATCTAATTAAATCTACTTAAAACTACTTTAAGCTACTTACAAACTAATTATAAACTAATTACAACCTACTTACAAACTAGAACAGTCACAGCAAGCATTTTACGGTTTTATAATTTTTTTTTGTATTTTGTTGATTTATAATTTTTGTGTGTTTTTGTTGATTTTTTTTTTTGATGCCACCCTGACTGTTCCTGCTTAAACCTAACTACTTAAACCTATGTAAGTTGGCCATGACAGAAAAACCAAGGAAACTTTTAAACATCTGAAGGAACTTCATTCTTCACGTTTTAACCACCAGAACTGTTTCTCCTGCCTTACCCTATATCTTCAGTCCTGTTCGGACAGTCCTACTGAACCGAAGGTGCTCAGCTCCTTCTTGTGCGAGGACGTCCCGACTGTAAAGGAGCCGCCGATCTACAGTTCTACGGTCGACGTGGTAGGTAAGCTGAACCGCCGCTCTATCCTGGATCAGCCATCGACAGTCTAGATGGAGGAATGCATCGGGCGGAATAAAATCGCTTAGATGCACCCTCTCGTAGTATTCGTTGATGGGGTAATAAGCCCCAAAAATTAAGTTGTTGCTCGAGGGCATCGCTCTTGCAATTTGACCTCGAATAAGCTTCAGCAAGAAATTATCTATCCTCTTTATGTTGGCGCCATTGTATAGAACCAGGTTGGAATAGTAATGTTTGTACTCCGACTCTGGTGTTCTGTGCAATCCAAGGCAGCGTCGAAGACACTGCCTCTCAAACACCCGAATCTTTTCCATTTGAGATGGGGCAACGTTGAACCAAACCGGGCATCCATAGGCAATCATCGGCCGGATAAGGGCCATGTAGCAAATCACCTTCACCCTGCTGTCCAGCCGGCTGCTATAAAACAACCGTTTCGTCAGGGCAAAAGCTCCCCTAGCCCTGGTCAGAGCAGCATTTATATGTATATCGAAATACAAATACTGATCCATCCAGATGCCAAGGTACTTTACTACACTTTTACTCGCCAGTGGATGTCCATTTAGCCCTACGATCACCAGCTTGCGCCAGTTCTTTCTCGTATCCCTTGTGGCTCTAAGCAACGGAGTCCTAAACAAGATAGTTTCTGATTTCTGCAAGTTGATTTTCAACTTCCAGTCATCGCAATATCGCTGAATCTTCTCGAAGTCACGCTGCAAAAGAATCCTCATGACCTCGACTTTTGGAGCTGTTCTGTACGCAATTAAATCGTCGGCATACGCAATTGCCTGAGTTAGACTACTTATCAGATCGCTGGTGTAAATGCTGAATAGAATCGGCGAGTTGACCGCTCCCTGCTGAAGACCATTTTTAATATTAAAGGTTGTGGCAGAAGTTACATTGCCACTTTTGACAACAAACTTTCTGCCATTGAGCATATCATAAAGCATATACAATAGTGGTTTACTAATGCCAAGTCTGGTCAGCTTTAGATAAAGACCCTCTAACCATACGGTGTCGAAGGCCTTCTCCAAATCAACCAGACAGGCACCCGTACACTGCTTCTTAGATTTGTTCCATTGGACATCAGAGACGAGTTTCGATGCGGCATGAATAGTGTCATGTCCCGCCTTAAAACCGAACTGATTGTCCGGTATGATATTATTGTCCTCTGCCCACTTAGACAGAGCTCTATTAATAACTTTTTCGAATACCTTGCTGATACTCGGAAGAAGACTTATCGACCGGAGATTCGCCGGATTGGAGTTGTCCTTTCCCTTTTTCGGGAGAGGATGCACCACAGCTGTCTTCCACCGCACTGGATAATATGCATTATTCAGTGCGTTGTTAAACAGAGTGGTATAAATGTCTACTGCATCTTGAGGTAAATGTCGAAGTACAACGTTGGATATGCCATCGACTCCTGCTGACTTCTTCTTCTTTAATGAATCGAAGATGAGCTGTAGCTCCACCTTCGTAATTAACAGGGAACTGGGCCCATTTCGCTCGGCGATTATGGCGTTTGCCAAATGATCTTCATTGAACCCGGTGAAACCAAGGTTCTCTGATCGCCATTGCGTGATGTCATTCCGAAGGTAGAAGTGATGGAGCAAGGCTCTGTTTTCCAGGTCATGATTCGGGCGAATGCACGCATTCACCTTGTACACTTGCTGGAAAGCAGCCCCCACAGCCTCCACTTTCTCCTGCGGATCTTCGACAATAAAGAGGTCATCGTCCAAGACGGCGTCCTCTGGATTAATTCCTGCTGTCAGAAGTACGTCTCTGTTGTCTGTCGTTCTCTGAAGCTTGAGACACGGAAGATCGTTCTGATCATTCCTTCTAAATATCTTGTTAATTTGCGGAAACATGCTCGGGTCGCTGGCATTAACGGCCCGAATTTTGTTGTCCCAATACAAATTAATTGACAACCGATAGTTCTCTTTAATTAGTTGGTTGACGTTTTTGATCGACGACTTCAGTGTCCTAATCTCCAGATGGTGAGGGTCAGTAAACCGTCGGTACAAGAGTTTTAGTCTTGTCAGCAGTCCACTTTTTTGTCTGTGTAGTGCGTCAATGGTTGCGTTTCGATACATGTCGGTTGCGTCCCGTTGCTTGTATTTCGGTATTGTTCTGTTCATTGTTCGTTTCATTGTCTCCTCCATTTGTTCTAGGTATTGGTCTATTTCGTTATTTGTCAAATTCCTGTCATTTGGTGGGGATAAGTTATTCGAACTGATTTCGCTCGATAAGGCGTTGGTAAAGCGTGGCCAGCGCACCTTACTGTAATTGTAAGTATGCACAGGTACATACTCATCCAACTCCACGAGCTCGTTCGGAAGCTGTATTACGGCGGCGAGTCCGCAGTGATCACTGTCGTACTCGATCGTTCGTAAGCAGTTTCTTGGTCTTTGACCCACAGTGTCAGTAATTGTCAGTCTTGCGTCTATTAGCAATAGATCCAGATAGGCACCGCTTCTTGGAAACGATGGCCGATCCGTAGCCAGCAGGTCGACACCATACTCAGTGTTGTATTGACTCATCCAATTGAAAAGATGAATACCTCTTTGATTTTGAATTTGATTTCCCCAATCTTGGTGTTTGGCATTCAAATCACCGGCCATGAGAAAGTAATTTTCTTCCAAGTTCAAGCGTAGACATTCGAAAAGTTTTTCGAGCTCTGACATAAAATCAGCTAACAGCCGAAATCTGCGCAGATCACTATTATATATAACTTTATGATTAATGCCTTTTCGTATGAAGATTGCGACGCCCCCCCCTTGGGTGGAGTTGGGTCGATCTCTTCTAACGATATTGTAATTGTTGTTAGTCAACTTATGTTTCTGGTTCAGCTTAGTTTCGCTGGCCATAAACACATCTGGACTTTGGTCTTTCAACAATTGGAAAAGATTAGCTCTACGTTCGGTCCTAATCAGTGAATTTACATTCACAGCAAGGATCCTAAGAGGCCTCTCCGACAGCGCGCCTTTAACCTCTAATTTGCGTTAAGCTAGGTAAAACAGAGTAGAGATAGTCTACCCTAGTCGCCTGCTCCTTTATCTGGTTGTGAAGTCCTGTCAACTGGCCTTGAATTGCCAGCAACATGCTTCTTATTTCGGCCTGAGCGTCCGGCGCCTTTGGCACTAGGACCGGTTGGGCTGCCTTAGCTGCAGGCTGTACCGTTTTTCCCCTTCCTGCCGCCATTTGGGCGTAGGAAATTTGGGGATTAACGGGCGTTGCTGTAGGAGCACGCGTTGATGGGCGTATCTCTACCGCTGTCTGCTTAGCCGCTTTGTTGTTTCTTATTTGCTGAAAAGCTGAGCAACCCCGATAATTAGCAGGGTGCCCCTCTTTTCCGCAAAGTGCACATTTAAGCTGGGTCATGTCTTCGACCCGTTCTTCACCGAGCTTGCACTCCCCCTTAATGTGGTCCTCACCACACTTAACGCAGCGTGGCTGCATTTCGCAGTTTGCTGCAGCGTGGCCAAACCTTGGGCAGCGCATGCATTGAAGCATGTCGCCACGTCTCTTTAATTTATCCCAAGTAACAACCTGGTAGTTGAGGACGGAGATACTCCTCAACCTATCCAGTTTGCTGCTGGGCGATAGCTGAACTAAGAAGAACGGCAATGACCGCTTCTCCCGTCTGGCTCTGACTGTGGCGAACGGCTTGACCCCGATAAAGTCGAGATCGCCGCTCGCTTTTTGACGGAGCTCATTCAAGAGCACCTGTGGTTCCGTGCAGGAATCTATGCCCTTCAAGAGGACCGTTTGGTATTTATCCACTTTTGGGGTAAAACTGAAGAACTCAGTCGTGGATTTTTTCAACAATTCTTTTATAATTTTGTGCTGCTCCACTGTAGAGCAGTGGATAGCATGTCTATCCTTGCTTAATCTTTTAATAAAAAAGTTTTGGCCTATGGCCGACTTACACAGGTCTATGGTTTCCTGTAGCTCCATTTTATAGGTGTTAATTGGTGGCACCTTTTCTTTTTTATTTTGGGGCGGCTGTGGCTGCTGCTGGTGTTCTCCTTGCTGCTGCTCGTTCCGCTTCTGCTGACTCCGCTCCTGTGGTTGCTGCTGCTGCTGCTGTGTTGTTTCCTTTTTTTGCCGTTGTTCCTTCGGCTGCTGCTGTGGTTGTTTCGTTGGCAGCTGTTGTTGTTGCTGCTTATTTGGGTTTTGCATTGGCAGTTGCTGTTGCTGTTGCTCTGGCTGCTGGCTTTTCGGTGGCAGCTCAGGCTGTGGCGCTGTCTTTTGTGGCGCCTGTAATGTTTTTTTCTGCTCGCGCTCCTGCCTTTCTTTTTCGCGTCGAGCTACTTGTTTTTCCTTCAGAGCTTGAATCAATGGGGTAACAATGGCGTTTAAACGTTCCATTTCTCCCCGAATTACATTGATTTTTTGGCTGAGGGCCTGTTCATCGAGTGCTTCTTGCGCCTCGTTTTCTTCTTTGGAGGACGCCTCTGGTGAAGTGAGGTCAACAAGCAGATTGCTGTTGCTGTCCCCCGTTGTATACAATCCCTCGCCACCCTCTGACATATATTCGATGTCATCGTCGGATGGCGAGGTATCCAGCTGTTCTTGTATTTTCGCTGCTGCTGTGGTTTTGGCTGTGCGCGCCGTCTCCTTCACCCCAGCTGGCAGCTGGTCTGAGGTGATGGTGGAGCGGCGCTTCACGAGGTTCGGCGCACAGCTAATCCTCTTTCTCCTCTTGTTTTTAATGTCGGCTGTTGTTGCCGTTGGTGGGTGTGCCGTTCTTGCTACGGCACTTGTTGATGGCGTGGCTGGTGGTGCCATCGCTTGCTTGGTTGTTGTTGTTGCTGCTACGGCTTTTGCTGGTGGTGCCATAGCTGGCTTTATAGTTGTTCTGGGACACCTTTCGATGTCCCCGCATTGTTGTTCGATGCCATTTGCTGCTCCTCCCACTCAATGAAGTTTTCGACTTCGCGATTGTGGAAAAAAGCAGCTAAATAATTATTGTTGCCCGACTGGGATTCGAACCCACTACCTTCGGATTGTCGGTCTGCCACCTCTTCCTCTGTGCTATCAACTCTATTGAGGATCGCTCGGTTTGAATAAAACTTGACTAAGTCACTCCGATATAATTATTTTGAATAAACTGGGAAGCCGAAAACGTCTACACACTTCCACAGTACGAGATCGACTGACGGGTCGGCCACCTCTTCTTATGTGCTATTGGCACTATTGAAAATAGCTTGACTGTAAATAATCTTCAACTAGTCACTCCAATATATTAAATTTAAATAAACTGGGGAAGCCGAAAACGTCTTAACCCTTCCACAGTACGAGATCGACTAGGCGGTTTTACCCTCAGCTCTATAGCTGTTCATGTGACCTGGGTTGCCAAAGCAAATCTTATGGTATGAACTGTTCGATATATCCTACCCACACGTTTGAGCTGCCTGCTATTTTTTTGTGGTTGCCTGTTACTAGGCACTTTTTTGAGGCTCTACTTTTTCTCCGACTTTTTTGGATTTTTCCTTTACCGGGAAACTTGGAAAATGGAATTTCCTTTTCTTGCTCGAATTTGAAGGCGGTTGCGTTATTCAACCGCCTTGAGATTTCAATAAGAGGAAAAAAAATTCTTCTATATAAAAGAAATACAAAAAAATCACTTTCACTGTGAAAATTACCTTAAATTGGTGGTTTAAGGATGTACATACATATATTATATAGTAATATATATTTTTTTTTTTACTATTATTTAAATAAAAAATAGTAATATATATATATATATAACTATATTGGCCGATCTAATTGAAGCTGATTTTATAAAACAGAACTTGGATTCACCTGTTTAAAATTTTCGAATTATTTAATCACAGGCAATAATTTACACTTTAATATGCATACCGCCCTTTGTACTGTGCAAACTATGCTATCACTAATAAAATCAACTTTGACGGCTGTTAAAAATTTGACTTTCGAACTTCTTGACTATTTGGCTAATAATACATTTCATATATTTTCCAGGAGCATTGGCCTAATTAATCGAAAACTTTCATTCTCGAGTCAAAGTTTTTAAAATTTCCATCAGGCTAACCTTCTCTTAAAAGTTGCATGGGAAAAATCTGCAAAAGTTTACCCTAGTGGTGCAACTTTGAACATACTTTCCCACCTATGTCGAAAAGAGAAATCTAGTACAATTGGCCATCACGTCGTCGCGGTGATGAATTAATTGAATTTAAAATTTTTGATTCGTAAATCGTTGAAGCAATACGCGACTCTACGAGGCATCCGGAATAACACCCCTTGACATAAACATAATCAGTGCTGCCAAAATACTGACGAGCAACCTAAGCAATCATCCATAACCTCTAGTGAGAACCTTCACAAGTGAAGAGAAGCACACCGATCCACGATACCTTGATGTAACAACACTACTGGACGAAGGAATCATTCCTCTCAATGAAGACGATGAAATTCAATTTTACGAAGATGCAGCGTGGCGAGAAGCCACGAAAACCCCACATTCTTCAAAAAAGTCAACCGGATTTGAACAAACCGAAATAAATCATCTGCATTAGCGTTTCCCAACGTGGGGTCCACGGCCCACAGGGGGGCAATATGATTTTGCAGGGGGGAAATTTTCCATTCTGATGTATTACAAGCGTTTTAGATTAAAAAATAGTGGGGTTTTCTTTTGGTAACAAAAATTCATTTTTTCCCCTTCCGATTTGTCAAAACACAGATTTTGACAGTAAAGCCTTTGTAAGGTGAAAAAAATCAATTTTTTTTGATCGAAAATCAAATTTGCAGATCTAGATTTTTCAGCTGATTTACCCCTCTGTTACTTACATCATTACACACCAGAACAATTCACAGCCATCAATTTGAAAGCCTGGATCGCCACGGTTTCACAGATACAAATTGTACACCAATACAATACAAATCGAACTTTCGATTAATCTCCAATTTTGAGGTATTTAGATAGCAAAATTAGTTATTACATTAGTAAAAAAATAAAGCACAAGACTTAATTGAGCGAAAAAATTTCAAATATGCAAAATATAATCCTTGAAATAGTAAAACCCATTTATAGTAAAAGGCCGGCCCAAAATTAATTGTTTTTTGGCCAGAAATGATAACTAGGAAAAGAAATTTGTTTTGTTATCAAAATAACAAATGATTTTACTTTCTAAATGTCTCAAAATTAATCATTAAAGTTTTAAGAGATGAGTTTATCGAGGCAAAAAACGAAGAAATTTAGTTTCGCTACGCTACCCTTATTGATATGTCAGACATAACAACACAAATTTCTAGTAATAGGTTTCATTGGCTCCGAAAATGTTAAGTGACTAATATACCGTTTTAGATGCAATTGTTGATCATCTTGATAATTTAAAGGAGCCGGATTTAAAAGAAAACATTTCTGATTCTGGTGATATCTTAGGAATTTTTAATCATTGAAGGTTTTTAGTGAACATTTGAATTTTTTGAGTGTTGGGGGGAAATAAGAGTTTTGGAAAAGCTTTGGTGGGGCAAAGCATTAAGAAGGTTGGAAACACTGAACTACAGTTTAAAATATAACCATCAATCACAATCTTTTAAATAATTTTGTATAAAATTAAAAACAATGTATAAAATTAGGCCCCTAATATCCCAAAACAAATTAAAGTATCAATGCAGTAATAATAAAAAAAAAAAAAAATAGAATTAAGAACCCATTGTAAATATCTTTTTCCGCAAGATTAAACTTAAACTAAAAAAATTTAATTTATAATTAATGAGCCCCTGGTTTAAGTATTTCAGAAATAATAAAAAAATATAAAACATCTTACTTTGATCTTTCAACACTCATTTTTTCGGATATAATTGGATTTATGTTGTGTTCAAAGGCGATGTAGTCTTTCCAAAGCGATTCTATGCCAATTATTGGAGTTATTACAGCCTTTTGGTACACTCTTCTCACAGCCGTTATTTTTTGATTTTCTGCATAGCTTCCAATAGCTTCAACCCCCTTCAAAAAGTTGATATAATCCTGCCAAATTGAAAATGAATGCAAGTCCATTCCGATTTTTTCCAGTGCAAAGTCATAAGCTTGCGCTAATTTTTCCCTTTAAGAAAGAAAATATACAGTATATATAAAGGCCTTAATTTATATTAAGTAAAATATTTAGTTTCAGAGCGTTCACATGTGCGTTCTTTTATGATACTCTAGTTGTCTAAAAGTAGAGTTGCAATGACATAGTTAAAAAAGTTACTTTGAGTTACTTTTCATTTAGGAACGACCAAAGTTTAAAATATTTGATATTTCAATTGTTGAAAAAAAAAAATCGAAATAGATATGGAACTGAAAATCAAGAACAAATTGTTATTTCACCAGATTTATCAAAAAGAATTTTTATTAACACTTTCAGATTACATATGTGGACATACAATAAAATCACTGAAATAAGAAGCAATTTAGTCCTTTAACTAATAAACGTGTTTTACAAAATATACACTTATTAGGAATTCAAAATATATTTTGTTTTGAAACAATTTTCTTACTTAAACCTTATAGCCCTAGTCTCCCCATCATCACTGATACCTCACAAGTCACAAGTAGTGGTGAATCTCATTTTCTGACTTTTTCTTATTCTCCCCCTAAAATCATCGAAATTGTGATCTCCTCCAGAGCAGGTCACAAGTCACAAATTTTACAAATCATTGAATTATATTCTTTCAAAGCGGTTATTATGTTCTCTTTGCGAAAGAGAACAAAATGTATTTTTCTCACTCTTGTTAGGTTTATTGCAAAGAAAAGCATTCGCATGGATTTTTTAAGTCAAAACTGCCGTTTCTTTTATGCTCCAAAAAATCTCTTTGAGGCTCAAAATCAAGGCTTTCATCAGGCCAGTCCAAAACTTGTATGAATTTCGGTTCAAACCAGGACTTGATACCAGAGAACAATTTTAAGGTAGTTATCTGGTAAAAATGAGCATGGAAGCCCTATTAATATGATTTTCCAGAATATCTTTGTGCATTTCAACTTTTATTTTCTTATTGATCTAAATAACGAGACCAACTCCAGATGAAGTGAATTATCTCCAAACCACCACCGATGAACCACCTTGCCTAAACATGTCTTTTGTGTATTTGGAGTCCAATTATGTTAATGGAGCACGCCTGAATTATGATCTTCCATAATTTTTTATAACATTAAACTTCGATTCGTTGCTTCAGATGGCAAACTAAAATTCTCACTCGTATAGTTAAAATTTTGTGAGTTTGGAATTATTTCTAGACAATTGTTCTCTCGGATGGATTGCAGCTCGTATTTTTACCCATTAAGACATAAGCTATTTTTGATAGAAGTCAACAAATGATTTGAGCATATTTAAATAAGAAATCGTCGAAGGATTTAATTAAATAACAAGTATTCATGGAAGTGGCTTAGTTATGAACACTTGCACTACAACCTTATCATCAGGGCTCGGGTTTGTATGTGCTTAAAAACACGAAGTATGTGCATAAAATATACACATAAAATAAGAAAATATGCACTTAAAAAGTAAAAATACGCTCTTAAAAAAGTTTTAAAATGTAATGTAAGACCATAAAAAATTAACAAAATGATAATTGAAAATACAATAAAGATCAGAACCAAATTAGTAACTTATTTCCCAAAAATTAACAAAATGATAATTGAAAATACAATAAAGATCAGAACCAAATTAGGAACTTATTTCCCAAATTTCCAAAGAAAAGCTTCAAAAAAATCTTCGCAGAATTAATTTTCTTTGTTAATTAATTTATCAGCTCTTGAGACGAAACCGCATGTATAATTTTTGTTATACATAGTGACCAGAACCAGCAAGACGTTACATAATTTTTCCGCAATTTGCTTCTTTCTAAGAGAATCATCAAAATTTTACAGAGTGACTATTTTTGCACAAGAGTCTATGGAACAGAGCATTAATGTGCTTTTCTTTTACTTTTAAAACATTGAGTTGTCTGACAGATATTTTCGAAAGTTAGCAGCCACAAATGCCATTACTTTCGGCATTTAATTAGAACTAATGATCTTATTTGAAACGAAGTGTATAAATTTACATATTTACTTTCTGAAATAAATAAATAAATTCTATTTCATCTTTGTCATCAAAGTTAAATTCTTTTATTCAAGTTTAAAGTTCAAATGAGAACAACTCCAACTTTTAACTTGAATTATATTCATTTACTTCACTAAACAGAAGAATTTCCATTTCAAAATTTTTTCATATTCAATATCAGAAGTCACCCATCCATAATGCATTTAAGTGGTAGAGAGCGAAAAAATGTTAATAGTTGTTTGTTCAACATAAATTTTCTTATACCTATTCAGTGACTTACAACTCTCAACCATTCCTGTGTGCGTGTTGTTGGCAGGAATGGAGGGGACCTACAATTTTTTGCCGAGTCCGAACGGTTAATGAAAAGCACTTATTCATGACAAGTATACTCTTGGAGGATTTGTCAGTCCCTCACAAGAGGCAGTACCCCGGAAAAAAAATTTCTGTTTTTAGGTGGCAGTGGCCGAGAATCGAACCCAGACCTTTGGCATGTTAGTCATACGCACTTACCATTATGCCACGAGGTACTACAAAATTATTTACTTAATTAAAAGAAAATATAAAATTTTACTTTACTTATACATCAAACAGAAAAAAAAGTTAAAAACTATGCAACAAACGCGAAATTCTGTTAGGTGTCTTTCACCATTTTGATTTTCCAACGTCCACTTACGAAAGAGCGGCCGGGGAGCGGTGAGGTCTGAGCAGTAAGAAGTAATGGCTGTTTTTTTTTTTAATTTTTACGCTTGTGCTTTTATTTCACTCACCGATTCGGTCTCTTAAATACAAGGCAAAAGAATGTCGCAATTTTGCTTAATAAGATATAAAAGAATATAAACATTTTATTCTTTTCCACAGAGAACATAATGTCCTCTTAGAAAGAATATAGTACAATGATTTGTAAAAGGTCCAGTAAATTGAGAGTTGTGACCTGCTCCAGAGGAGATCACAATTTCGATTGTTTTTGTGATTGTCACAAGTTGTGACTATAAGCATAGTTTACAGTTCGCGTGCTAAAAAATCAAAATTTTCAAAATAATTTTCCAACTATTCTGTGCACCAAACAGTGCCCGTCCATTGTTTTGCATGACATTTCATGATAGACCAAGAGTATAGTGAGTGACCAGACACCCCGCATTTGATGTGGCTGTCCTGCATCATCAAGTGTCCCGCATTCACAGAATTGTCCCGAAAAGTCCCGCAAAACTTTAGAAGTAACATTGTTCATAAGTAGCTATAAACACAGGCAATCTTTGAAATTACAAGTGCTACTCTATTTAAGTACATAAAGGCATTTATTAAAAACCTTATTGGCATTTTGTTTGTATTGTTGTTTATTTGTGTATGTGAAGCTGTAGTGATTAAAACTTGTCAAACTGATGTCTAATAATTGTTGTGTGCATAAAATGTTTTTTTTTTTTATTATCCGATGGAAATCTTCAAAAGACACTCGGTAAGAATCGGTACCGAGTAGTGTGGGACTCTTACCGCACTAAAACCACCGGTGAATCAGGACCAATCTATGAAAGATCGACAAATGATTTTTCTTTCTTAATTTATAAATCGCATTGTGGGAAGTTTAAGTTATAACAATTTCCCATAGCTTTAAGACCATCAGCTTGGTTCTTCTTAATCTCTGAACATTGTCTCGTACATTTAAGACGGTCTCCATTTCGGAGATGGTATGACTTTGCAGTCGCTGATTGTGTGATACAGCGTGTTTTTTAACCACTTCTGTAACCATTTCAATTTGAAGGTCACGATGTAGATAGCTATTTCTTATATACCAAGGGGCATTTATTATTCCGCCAAGGACCTTGCTTTTGAATTTTTGGATGGGTTCAGCATTTGTTTTCTTTGTACAGCCCCATAGTTGGATGCCCTATGTCCAAACGGGTTTCAGTACTTGCTTATACGTATAACATTAGTTTGTTCTGGATAGATAGGTCAGAGTTCTTTCCTAGTAACCAGTACATTTTTCTGTACTTCAAGTTTAGTTCGTCTCTTTTCTTTTTGATGTGCACTTTCCATTTAAGCTTTGCATCCAAAGACATTCCAATGTATTTGGCAGTATTGGAGTAGGGTATTGCTGTACTGTTTATAAGAATTGGAACATTATTTATTTTTTTGTTTGTAAAGTTTATATTCGTCGATTTTGTTTCATTTAGTTTGATTCGCCAGTTTTGCGTCCAATCACTAACTTTATCGACTGCATTTTGCAGTTTTTGTGTAGCCTTCGTAACGGATTTATCTGGCACCAATATTGCAGTACCATCAGCAAAGGTGGCCATGAAAGCGTTGATGTCCACTGGAATATCCCTTGTATATAGCAGATACAGGGTTGGTCCTAGGACACTTCCTTGTGGTACACCGGCTTCAATTTTCTTCAGTTCCGAGTAATTTTGGTCGTAGCGTACTCTTAAGAGTCGGTTCGTAACGTAGGATTTCAGTATTTCGTAGTACTGCCTGGGAAGGTCTCTATGTAGTTTGTACTTAAGTCCCAAGTGCCAAACCTTGTCAAAGGCTTGAGCAGCATTTAAGAATATAGGCGAGCATACTTGTTTTTCTTCAAGTGCCTTTTCCACAACATCCGTAATCCGATGCACTTGGTCTATCGTGAAATGTTTATTTCTAGATACAAACTGATGGCTCGGAATTAGTCTTCTTTCTTCTATTATTTTGCTTAGTCTTTCCAGGGGCAGTTTCTCGAAAACTTTTTCCATGATTGGTGTAAGCGATATAAGTCTGTAAGATGTTACTTCTGTTGGTGGCTTACCTTGTTTGGGTATAACAATGACTTCTGCAATTTTCCAATGATGTGGCACATATTTTAGTTTAAGGCATGCATTTATTATAAATTGGAGTTTTTTGAAGGCTATTGAAGGCATTTCTTTCAAAACCTGAGCAATTATTAGATCGTATCCTAGTGATTTTTTGTTAGACAGCTCATGTTTACACATGCTTCTTACTTCTTTGAGCGTGACAAAAGGAATTTCACATCCATCGTTTTTATCAACAAACTGTAAGGGATCTGTAGCTGTGCTTGCTGAAAATGGCTTAAAACATTCGCGAGATGTTCAGCGAAGAGATCAGCCTTTTTTTTGGGGTTTCCGATCCATTTACCATCTTGAGATTTTACTGGCGGGTTTTGTGCCTGTAGTCTTTTTAGGCGCTTAGCTGCTTTCCATAAAGAATATTCCGTACAAGCATCGAACGTCAGACTATTCAGGAATCTACTAAGTGAATCGCTTTTAAATTCACTGATTCTATTCTTTAGTTCATTGTTAAGACGGTTAAGAACTGCCTTATTACCTGGAAATCTCGTAGCTTGCCATTTTCTTCGAGCTCTTCTTTTCTCCAAGATCAGCTCCTTTATTTCGACAGGATATTTTATTTCTTTTTCTCTTGAGTTCGAAAATGTTGGAGTACTTTCTTCTGCAGCCTGTTGCACATCAGCAATAAATTGTTCTACTTTATGATCAATTTGTTCAATTGCTTGCATTAGGTTTATAAAACTTTCAAGTTTATTTCAGAATTCGTTTCAGTTTTCTCTTTTATTCACGAGCTTAGAATTATTTTTTTCTATTATTTCTGCTTCGCTCAGTAATAATATTACTGGAGTATGATCTGACGATAAATCGTAATTACTTTCGACACTTATATGGTTTCGTTTAATACCTTTTACTATGTAAAAGTCTATAAGGTATTTTGTAAGAATCAGATGACCAATATGTTGGCGAGCAAGAAGAATAAAATTCGCAGTTGTATTTGCGGCCTGCTTGATATAGCCGTTTACCTTTCGTTGTTATGAGCCCAGATCCCCATATAGACATTTGTTTGGTGTCCGAAACTCACCTCGCTATAGAACAAAATCTTGATAATAAATTACCAAACTATACGTGCTATCACGCTCCGCACCTTCTCAGCAATACTAATAAAAAAGTCCTTAACACACTATGAAGAGCCTAAGTTTACTAATGAAAACATGCAAGTAACAACAATTAGTATTGGTATAAAAAAGAAAGAGTTCAATATAGCAGCTTTTTTTTTTTTTTTTTTTTTTAATTCATTTTTATTTTCCATTTTCTTAAAACTATCTTAAAGCTAGACAAAAATTCATAAAAACTAGCCTACTTATCGATATCTTAAAACTAACTTACTGGCCCCAGTCGGGCGGTCTAAGTTAAACTAGAATAACTTAATGCTAATGCCTTTCGGCCTAAGAACTATCTTAATACTAAATCCAGGTCGGTTTTATTTTTTACCGAGAAGAATTTACAAAAAACTCGGTATCTATGTCTTTATTTTTTTGGTTTTATATAAAACTTACAAGCTACATAAAACTAAATTAAAGCTAATTAAAACTAACTAAAATTAATTAAAGCTACTTAAAACTATTTACAACTAATTATAAACTAATTACAACCTACTCATAAGCTACTTACAGACTACTTACAAACTAGAACAGCCACAGCAGGCATTTCCGGTTTTATATATTTTTTTTTTGTATTTTTGTTGATTTTATAATTTTTTTTTTTTTTTTTTTTCTGTGCCACCCTGACTGTCCCTACTTAAAACTAACTACCTAAATCTATGCAAGTCGGCCATACAAAAGAAAATAGCAAGGTCAACTATTAAATGTCTGAAGGAACTTCTTCTTCGTTTTTCAACCACCAGAACTGGTTCTCCTGCCTTACCCTATCTCTTCGGTCCCGTTCGGACACAGTCCTACTGAACCGAAGGTGCTCAGCTCCGTCTTGTGCGAGGACGTCTCGACTGTAAAGGAGCCGCCGATCCACAGTTCTACGGCCGACGTGGTAGATTAGCGGAACCGCCGCTCTATCCTGGATCAGCCCTCGACTGTCTAGGTGGAGGAATGCATCGGGCGGAATAAAGCCGCTTAGACGCACACTCTCGTAGTATTCGTTGTTGGGGTAATAAGCCCCGAAAATTAAGCTGTTAGACGAGGACATCGCTCTTGCAATGTGACCTCGAATAAGCTTCAGCAAGAAATTATCTATCCTCTTTATGTTGGCCCCGTTGTAAAGAACCAGGTTGGAATAGTAATGTTTGTACTCCGACTCTGGTGTTCTGTGCAATCCAAGGCAGCGTCGAAGACACTGCCTCTCAAACACCCGAATCTTTTCCATTTGAGATGGGGCAACGTTGAACCAAACCGGGCATCCATAGGCAATCATCAAGCCGGCTGCTATAAAACAACCGTTTCGTCAGGGCAAAGGCTCCCCTAGCCCTGGCCAGAGCAGCATTTATATGTCTGTCGAAATACAAATACTGATCCATCCAGATGCCAAGGTACTTTACTACACTTTTACTCGCCAGTGGATGTCCATTTGGCCCTACGATCACCAGCTTGCGCCAGTTCTTTCTCGTATCCCTTGTGGCTCCACGCAACGGAGTCCTAAACAAGATAGTTTCTGATTTCTGAAAGTTGATTTTCAACTTCCAGTCATCACAATATCGTTGAATCTCATCGAAGTCACTCTGCAAGAGAATCCTGATGTCCTCGATTTTTGCAGCTGTTCTGTACGCAATCAGGTCGTCGGCATACGCAATTGCCTGAGTTAGACTACTTATCAGATCGCTGGTGTAAATGCTGAATAGAATCGGCGAGTTGACCGCTCCCTGCTGAAGACCATTTTTAATATTAAAGGTTGTGGCCGAAGTTACATTGCCACTTTTGACAACAAACTTTCTGCCTTTGAGCATATCATAAAGCAAATATAATAGTGGTTTACTAATGCCAAGTCTGGTCAGCTTTAGATAAATCAACCAGACAGGCACCTGTACACTGCTTCTTAGATTTGTTCCATTGGACATCAGAAACGAGTTTCGACGCGGCATGAATAGTGTCATGTCCCGCCTTAAAACCGAACTGATTGTCCGATATGATATTATTGTCCTCTGCCCACTTAGACAGAGCTCTATTGATAACTTTTTCGAATACCTTGCTGATACTCGGAAGAAGACTTATCGACCGGAGATTCGCCGGATTGGAGTTGTCCTTTCCCTTCTTCGGGAGAGGATGCACCACAGCTGTCTTCCAACGCACTGGATAATATGCATTATTCAGAGCGTTGTTAAACAGAGTGGTATAAATGTCTACTGCTTCTTGAGGTAAATGTCGAAGTACAACATTGGATATACCATCGACTCCTGCTGACTTCTTCTTCTTTAATGAATCGAAGATGAGCTGGAGCTCCACCTTCGTAATTAACAGGGAACTGGGCCCATTTCGCTCGGCGATTATGGCGTTTGCCAACTGATCTTCATTGAACCCGGTGAAACCAAGGTTCTCTGATCGCCATTGCGTGATGTCATTCCGAAGGTAGAAGTGCTGGAGCAAGGCTCTGTATTCCAGGTCGTGATTCGGGCGAATGCACGCATTCACCTTGTACACTTGCTGAAAAGCAGCGCCCACAGCCTCCACTTTCTCCTGCGGATCTTCGACAATAAAGAGGTCATCGTCCAAGACGGCGTCCTCTGGATTAATTCCTGCTGTTAGAAGTACGTCTCTGTTGTTTGCCGTTCTCTGAAGCTTAAGACAAGGAAGGTCGTTCTGATCATTCCTTCTAAATATCTTGTTAATTTGGGGAAACATGCTCGGGTCGCTAGAATTAACGGCCCGAATTTTGTTATCCCAATACAAATTAATTGACAACCGATAGTTCTCTTTAATTAGTTGGTTGATGTTCTTAATCGACGACTTCAGTGTCCTAATCTCCAGATGGTGAGGGTCAGTAAACCGTCGGTACAAGAGTTTTAGTCTTGTCAGCAGTCCACTTTTTTGTCTGTGTAGTGCGTCAATGGTTGCGTTTCGATACATGTCGGTTGCGTCCCGTTGCTTGTATTTCGGTATTGTTCTGTTCATTGTTCGTTTGATTGTCTCGTCCATTTGTTCTAGGTATTGGTCTATTTCGTTATTTGTCAAATTCCTGTCATTTGGTGGGGATATGTTATTCGAACTGATTTCGCTAGATAAGGCGTTGGTAAAGCGTGGCCAGCGCACCTTACTGTAATTGTAAGTATGCACAGGTACATACTCATCCAACTCCACGAGCTCGTTCGGAAGCTGTATTACGGCGGCGAGTCCGCAGTGATCACTGTCGTACTCGATCGTTCGTAAACAGTTTCTTGGACTTTGACCCACAGTGTCAGTAATTGTCAGTCTTGCGTCTATTAGCAATAGATCCAGGTAGGCACCGCTTCTTGGAAACAATGGCCGATCCGTAGCCAGCAGGTCGACACCATATTCAGTGTTGTATTGACTCATCCAATTGAAAAGATGGATACCTCTTTGATTTTGAATTTGATTTCCCCAATGTTGGTGTTTGGCATTCAAATCACCGGCCATGAGAAAGTAATTTTCTTCCAAGCTCAAGTGTAGACATTCGAAAAGTTTTTCAAGCTCTGTCGTAAAATCAGTTGGCTGAGGTGATTCCGCGATCACATACATTCGCTTCCCCTGTTGGAGAGGAATGCATACGATGCACGCCTCTAACAGCCGAAATCTGCGCAGATCACTATTATATATAACTTTATGATTAATGCCTTTTCGTATGAAGATTGCGACGCCCCCCCCTTGAGTGGAGTTGGGTCGATCTCTTCTAACGATATTGTAATTGTTGTTCGTCAATTTATGTTTCTGGTTCAGCTTAGTTTCGCTGGCCATAAATACATCTGGACTCTGGTCTTTCATCAATTGGAAAAGATTAGCTCTACGTTCGGTCCTAATCAGTGAATTTACATTCACAGCAAGGATCCTAAGAGGCCTCTCCGGCAGCGCGCCTTTAACCTCTAATTTGGGTTAAGCTAGGCAAAACAGAGTAGAGATAGTCTACCCTTGTCGCCTGCTCCCTGATCTGGTTTTGAAGGCCTGTTAACTGGCCCTGAATGGCCGATTCTCTACCGCTGTTTTCTTCGCTGCTTTGTTAGTTTTTAATTGCTGAAAAGCTGGGCATCCCCGATAGTTTGCAGGGTGCCCTTCATTCCTGCAGAGAGCACATTTAAGCTGGGTCTTGTCTTCGACCCTCTCTTGCCCGAGTTTACACTCTCCTAATTTGTGGTTTTCTCCACACTTAACGCAACGTGGCTGCATTTCGCAGTTTGCTGCAGCATGGCCAAACCTTTGGCAGCGCATGCATTGAAGCATGTCGCCGCGCCTCTTTAATTTATCCCACGTGACAACCTGGTAGTCGAGGACGGAGATACTCCTCAGACTTTCCATTTTGCTGCTGGGCGAAAGCTGAACCAGGAAGAACGGTAGTTTCCGTGTCTCCCGTCTAGCCTTAACTGTGGTGAATGGCTTAACCCCTTTAAAGTCTAGATCATCGCTCGCTATTCGGCGGAGCTCATTTAAGAGCGCCTTCGGGTCCGTTGAGGAATCTATACCCTTTAACAGGACCGTCTGTAATCTGTCTTCCTTCGGGGTGAAACTGAAGAATTCAGTTGTGGATACTTTTAATAACTCTTTAATTTTCTTATGCTGTTCCACTGTGAAGCAATGGATAGCATGTCTATCTTTACTAAGTCTTTTAATCATAAAATTATTGCCTATGGTCGACTTACATAGTTCTATGGTCTCCTGGAGTTCTATTTTGAATGTGTTTATAGGTGGCACCTTTTCTTTTTTGCTTTTAGATAGCTGTGGCTGCTGCTGTTGCTCAGTCTGCAGGTGTTGGGCCTCCTGCTGTTGGGTTTGCTGCTGTTGGATCTGCTGCTTTTGGTTTTGTTGTTGTTGATTTGGCTTCTGCTGTTGTTTTGATTGCGGTTGTTGCTGTTGTATTTGTTGCTGCTGCTTTGGTTGGGGCTGCTGCTGTTGTTGTTGCTGCTGCTGCTGTTGTTGTTGCTGTGTTTATACACTATATAATATATTTTATGGAACTGTGTGAAAGTCGTTTAAGTGTCTGTACTCGTTCACAGCTGGAGATCGACTGAATATAGCAGCTATATACTGCCCTCCGAGGCGCTCTCCAACTGAAGAAGACTATGCAGAACTCCTAAATTTGTTAGGACATAACTTCCTTGTTGGTGGCGACTTCAATGCTAAACACACCGCATTGAAGCAAAATGGTGAAAGACACCTAACAGAATTTCGCGTTTGGTGCATAGTTTTTTTTTGCTAAACACACCGCATTGAAGTCGCCAGGCTGATCTCTTCGCTGAACATCTCGCGAATGTTTTAAGCCATTTTCAGCAAGCACAGCTACAGATCCCTTACAGTTTGTTGATAAAAACGATGGATGTGAAATTCCTTTTGTCACGCTCAAAGAAGTAAGAAGCATGTGTAAACATGAGCTGTCTAACAAAAAATCACTAGGATACGATCTAATAATTGCTCAGGTTTTGAAAGAAATGCCTTCAATAGCCTTCAAAAAACTCCAATTTATAATAAATGCATGCCTTAAACTAAAATATGTGCCACATCATTGGAAAATTGCAGAAGTCATTGTTATACCCAAACAAGGTAAGCCACCAACAGAACTAACATCTTACAGACTTATATCGCTTACACCAATCATGGAAAAAGTTTTCGAGAAACTGCCCCTGGAAAGACTAAGCAAAATAATAGAAGAAAGAAGACTAATTCCGAGCCATCAGTTTGTATCTAGAAATAAACATTTCACGATAGACCAAGTGCATCGGATTACGGATGTTGTGGAAAAGGCACTTGAAGAAAAACAAGTATGCTCGCCTATATTCTTAAATGCTGCTCAAGCCTTTGACAAGGTTTGGCACTTGGGACTTAAGTACAAACTACATAGAGACCTTCCCAGGCAGTACTACGAAATACTGAAATCCTACGTTACGAACCGACTCTTAAGAGTACGCTACGACCAAAATTACTCGGAACTGAAGAAAATTGAAGCCGGTGTACCACAAGGAAGTGTCCTAGGACCAACCCTGTATCTGCTATATACAAGGGATATTCCAGTGGACATCAACGCTTTCATGGCCACCTTTGCTGATGGTACTGCAATATTGGTGCCAGATAAATCCGTTACGAAGGCTACACAAAAACTGCAAAATGCAGTCGATAAAGTTAGTGATTGGACGCAAAACTGGCGAATCAAACTAAATGAAACAAAATCGACGAATATAAACTTTACAAACAAAAAAATAAATAATGTTCCAATTCTTATAAACAGTACAGCAATACCCTACTCCAATACTGCCAAATACATTGGAATGTCTTTGGATGCAAAGCTTAAATGGAAAGTGCACATCAAAAAGAAAAGAGACGAACTAAACTTGAAGTACAGAAAAATGTACTGGTTACTAGGAAAGAACTCTGACCTATCTATCCAGAACAAACTAATGTTATACGTATAAGCAAGTACTGAAACCCGTTTGGACATAGGGCATCCAACTATGGGGCTGTACAAAGAAAACAAATGCTGAACCCATCCAAAAATTCAAAAGCAAGGTCCTTGGCGGAATAATAAATGCCCCTTGGTATATAAGAAATAGCTATCTACATCGTGACCTTCAAATTGAAATGGTTACAGAAGTGGTTAAAAAACACGCTGTATCACACAATCAGCGACTGCAAAGTCATACCATCTCCGAAATGGAGACCGTCTTAAATGTACGAGACAATGTTCAGAGATTAAGAAGAACCAAGCTGATGGTCTTAAAGCTATGGGAAATTGTTATAACTTAAACTTCCCACAATGCGATTTATAAATTAAGAAAGAAAAATCATTTGTTGATCTTTCATAGATTGGTCCTGATTCACCGGTGGTTTTAGTGCGGTAAGAGTCCCACACTACTCGGTACCGATTCTTACCGAGTGTCTTTTGAAGATTTCCATCGGATAATAAAAAAAAAAAAACATTTTATGCACACAACAATTATTAGACATCAGTTTGACAAGTTTTAATCACTACAGCTTCACATACACAAATAAACAACAATACAAACAAAATGCCAATAAGGTTTTTAATAAATGCCTTTATGTACTTAAATAGAGTAGCACTTGTAATTTCAAAGATTGCCTGTGTTTATAGCTACTTATGAACAATGTTACTTCTAAAGTTTTGCGGGACTTTTCGGGACAATTCTGTGAATGCGGGACACTTGATGATGCAGGACAGCCACATCAAATGCGGGGTGTCTGGTCACTCACTATACTCTTGGTCTATCATGAAATGTCATGCAAAACAATGGACGGGCACTGTTTGGTGCACAGAATAGTTGGAAAATTATTTTGAAAATTTTGATTTTTTAGCACGCGAACTGTAAACTATGCTTATAGTCACAACTTGTGACAATCACAAAAACAATCGAAATTGTGATCTCCTCTGGAGCAGGTCACAACTCTCAATTTACTGGACCTTTTACAAATCATTGTACTATATTCTTTCTAAGAGGACATTATGTTCTCTGTGGAAAAGAATAAAATGTTTATATTCTTTTATATCTTATTAAGCAAAATTGCGACATTCTTTTGCCTTGTATTTAAGAGACCGAATCGGTGAGTGAAATAAAAGCACAAGCGTAAAAATTAAAAAAAAAAAACAGACATAACTTCTTACTGCTCAGACCTCACCGCTCCCCGGCCGCTCTTTCGTAAGTGGACGTTGGAAAATCAAAATGGTGAAAGACACCTAACAGAATTTCGCGTTTGGTGCATAGTTTTTAACTTTTTTTTTCTGTTGTATAAGTAAAGTAAAGTAAAATTTTATATTTTCTTTTAATTAAGTAAATAATTTTGTAGTACCTCGTGGCATAATGGTAAGTGCGTATGACTAACATGCCAAAGGTCTGGGTTCGATTCCCGGCCACTGCCGCCTAAAAACAGAAATTTTTTTCCGGGGTACTGCCTCTTGCGAGGGACTGACAAATCCTCCAAGAGAATACTTGTCATGAATAAGTGCTTCTCATTAACCGTTCGGACTCGGCAAAAAATTGTAGGTCCCCTCCATTGCTGCTAAACACACCGCATTGAAGTCGCCACCAACAAGGAAGTTATGTCCTAATAAATTTAGGAGTTCTGCATAGTCTTCTTCAGTTGGAGAGCGCCTCGGAGGGCAGTATATAGCTGCTATATTGAACTCTTTCTTTTTTATACCAATACTAATTGTTGTTACTTGCATGTTTTCATTAGTAAACTTAGGCTCTTCATAAAGAAAGGAAAGGTGCGGAGCGTGATAACACGTATAGTTTGGTAATTTATTATCAAGATTTTGTTCTATAGCGAGGTGAGTTTCGGACACCAAACATTTGTTTGGTCTATATGCTCTATGTCTTAAAAGATGTTTAGTTCTGATACATGTTGTAAAAGACCGTTTGCATTCCATGTTGCGATTTTGAGTGTTCTGTCCATCATTGTTTTTTAAGAGCGACTTCTTCGCTTAGCTGTTTTAAGTTTAAATCTTGTTTGTCAATCCTTTTTAGGATAAGTTCAAGCATTTCTTTAATAGATGTTTCTTCGTTCTGCCGCACATTTTTAACAATCTGGGAATAGGATTTATTTTCATCACTTTTGCTTAGTGCAATTGCTTTTGGCGGTTGATTTTTAGTTTTGTTTTCAACGACTACTTTTTTGTTTTCAACTATTGCTTTTGTGTTTGTTGGGTTTCTTAGCTTGTTGTTCCCAGTTTTGTTTTTTTTCTTTTTGTGTCTTGAAATTTTTTGGCGACTGGACATCCTCTGTAACTTGCAGGATGGTTGCAGTAAACACATTTCGCATTCTGTTCTCTGCCCATGAGACAGTTTTTAGTAGCATGCTTGCCTTCGTATTTAACACAAGCAAACTCACGATTGCAGTATTTGTATGCCTAAAGGCTTGACAGCGTTTACATTGTGGAACAATTTTTGACTTTCGCAGTGGTTCAATTTTGACAACTATGTCCATAATTGATTTTATACTGTAAATCTTATCTAGACTTTCTTTATTTTCAAACGTGAGCATAAACAAAGGTAGAGATCTCCTTGTTGTCGTTGATATCCCAGTGGAGTCTTTGATTATCTCATTTTTAATAAGATTATTCGCATCGAGAGCTTGGAAACCTTTTTGAATAAGGTCTTCGACAATATCTTTGGCAACACATGAAGAGTGGAGGCCCTTGTAGCTTTATTTTCGTACGAGTGCCACTGAATTTTCTGTTTTGTTCAATTCTTTAGTAATAGATCTATACGCATCGGTGTCTCCAACAATGACTTTCCAATTGTCTTTATTGTATGATGTATATTTACATGCCTTATTAGTGGTTTGTTTCTACTATGTTCTTAAGCTCACCAAACATTGTCAATCCGGAAATCATGATTGGAGGTGGTGCAGTTGCCTAGTACCTTTAGCAACAGACTTCTTTTGGGATACATCTTTTATTTCATTGTTTGATGTTTTCACTCTTGCAGCAATATCCACTTTTGAAGCGACCTGCTTAATTTTTTGAACAGTATCCGGGCTACCCGTTGCTTTCCATTTCTTGGATTTACGTTTATTTCTGTTACCATCTGTTTCAAAAAGAAGCTCTTCCTCATCAGTATGAAACTCAATAGTTTTTGGTAGGCTTTTGACTACAAGTATTTTTGGACTAGTCTTGCTGTCATTATTTCGGGTTTTCTTGTCTAGCAAGCTGACTTTTTCTTCAAGTCTCTTAACTTGTTGTTGAAGATTTTCAATGAGGACTTCAAGATTTTTTCTGGCTATTATTTCTTTTTGCCATTCCTCGAAATAATTTTGGATTCAACTTGGTGGATCTCGTTGCTTTTTTCGAACACTGTGGGTCTTTTATTTCGATCTTCAGTCTCCGTCTTGCTTTCGTTGCATAGACATCGTCTTCCAATAAGCGGATCTTCTCATTTTTAAGTGCATTATCATCTCCCTCTCTTTTAAACCGGTTTGCTTTTCAGTACCTATTTAATTTTTTTTTCTTCTCCTCGCGAATCTGTTATTTACTTCAAATTAATAGAGAAGTGTTTCATTTCCTATACGGCCCTTTCCCAACGGGCTAAAATGTATGGGAACAGATTTAAGGGGTTATCTTCGGATACGCCCCTTCACTCTCCACCCATACACTCTCCCCCCACTAAAAGAACAAAGCAAATAATCAATCAAGAAGAATATCCTCAACTCCCTCTCCGATCAACCAACAAAAATCCAAAATTCGTTTTGATCTCATCAATAGATGAAGAGAAACCCCTTACAAGTGTAAGTGTTTTTGTGTTAAAGAAAGCTATTGATGCGATAAGCAAAGAATATGACAGCATTAGTCAGCTCCGCGATGGGAACATTCTCATTCTTGCAAAGAACAAAAAAATAGCGGATACATTTATAGCGGTCTCTAACTTAGAAAATCAATGCCCCGTTAAAGTGAAATATCATGATCGTCTTAACTCGTGTAAAGGCATCTTGTTTGCACCATTTCTTATTAATACCTCTGAAGCTGAAATTGTTTCTGAAATGGCCACTCAAGGTGTCACGGAAGTGTACAAGTTCACAAAAAAAATTGATGGGAAACTGGTTCCCACTAGACTTATGCTCTTCTCCTTCGACCTTTATCAACCACCAAATACGGTGGAAATTGGTTTCTATAAAGAAAGGGTTAAGGAATATATTCCTAACCCAATGCGCTGCCGCAAGTGCCAAATTCTTGGCCACACCATTAAAAGGTGTACCAAAGATGAAGCTTGTGGAACTTGCAATCTCCCACCTCATGATAACGCCCCCGGAAGTTGTACACGTGTTATGTGCGCAAACTGCCCCCCAACTGCCGATCCTCACCCATCCTCGTCCGTTAAATGCCCCAAATACATAAAAAATAAAGAAATTCTGACAATAAAAACCAGAAACAAATGCAGCATGTCTGAAGCTTATACAATATTAGTAAACCAGTTCAGACCAATTTCAACACAACTTCTTACACTGAAATAGCAAAGGTAGGTAACAATAGTTCCTCCGATAATGCCGCTCCATGTGAAAAGCCAAAAACATCAAACACAAATAAAATAACAACAGCTAAACCTAGCTTTGCTGACAATATTCTAAAACCCAAATATAATTTTTCCCATTCCATTTCTGCCTCCTCTTCTTTCTCAAACCTTGTGAATACAAAAAAAAACTTCAAAAGCACCAGATAACCTAAAAACACGTGTTACACATGAAACTCAACCTGGTTCCCAAAAAGAACCAAAAAACAATGAAACTATCCAACCATCTTCTTCAACTATCCCCACTCAAACAAAAAACAACGAGCCTGAAAATATGAACGTCTCTGATGCTGAGTCAGATTTTACAGATGACGTTAATAAAATATCACCCATTTCTTCTATTACTCATTCTCTCATACAGCAAAAACAATATTTTTTACCTTTAAATGAAAATTCTGAAAAAGAACCCGACTTATAATAAACCACCCGCAAACCCGACCCCCGCTGGCTGTTCGTCGAGACGCTTGGACCATGGATATGGCCCAAGCGCCTCGACCACCGGGCAGCGGGGTCAAACTATCAACGCCAACATACCATCATCTTCTTTTGAATCACAACAGCAAAAAAAAGTCAACCCCACTCCTCAAATCAAAAACTTACTTAAAGTTCTCCAGTGGAACATGAAAGGATACTTAAATAATTATGATGAGCTCAATATCCTTATAAGAGAACATTCACCTTGTTTTATTTCTTTACAAGAAACTCACTGTTCCATCCAATCTACTCATATTATTCCAAAATCTTACACCGGTTATTTTCATAACTTTCCCACAAACGTGACAAATAAACAAAGTATTGCTGTTTTAATAAAAAACAATATACCGCATAAACAGTTATCAATTAACTCCAATCTACTGGTCCTCGCTATAGAAATACAAACTGCTATTAAATTAACGATAATTTCTATTTATATCTTACCGGATCAAAACTTCAACAAAAAAGATTTAGAAGATATTTTGAGTCATATAAACTCCCCCGTTTTATTAACAGGAGATGTAAACGCTTGGAATGTGCTATGGGGATCGCCTAAAACCTACGCTAGAGGCTCTATTGTAGAAGATTTTATTTTAAGCTCCAACCTATCAATTTTAAATGATGGATCGCCCACGCATTTATCAACACATAATACCTTGACGCACATCGATATTAGCTGCTGCTCTGACTCTTTGCTACCAAAGGCTACATTTCACACCTTAGACGACCTATATAATAGTGACCACTTCCCTTTAATTACAACTTTTGATTTAGGATCATATAATATACAACCTTCTAACTCACCCAAATTTATAACGGATCAAGCAAACTGGCCTAGTTTTGGCTTTAATATAAATAAATATATGTCAAATAAACCCGTAGATTCTAATCCAAACAAAGAAGCGGCATTATTTCTAAGAGTAATTCGATATTCCGCTAACATATCAATACCGCAATCTAATCCCAAGATACAAAAAAGAGTAGTACCTTGGTGGACCGCTGAAATAGCTAACCTTAGATCTATAAAGGTAGATGCCTGGAAAAAGTTTAAAAAAAACCAGAACCAAACAAACTTAATAAATTATAAGAAGACAAATGCCGCTTTCCGCCGTCAGGTCAAAATTAGCAAAGCCAAAAATTTCAATGCTTTTACTTCCACTATAAATAGGAATTCAACCACCTCAACAATATGGAGCAATATCCGTTGTTTAACAGGGAACTTTTCCCCCAAAATAATAAAATGTATAGTTTCCCCCCTAGCCCCCATATCAAACCCATCTGAAATTTGTAATTACTTTGCTAAAATTTGGTCTGATGAATCTAGCGACATTAACTTTCCCCAGAGTTACTGCATAGAAAAAAATGATTGTCTTAATAAAAACATTCAAATATCTACAACTGACACTTCTGCTCTCTATATCGAAAACCGCATAGAACTCAGAGAACTTGATAGCTGCCTAACAAAACTCAAAGGCAAAACCCCAAGTAGGGACAGAGTATCCTACCCGATGCTCAAAAACCTACCCCTCGAAATAAAACTTAGTCTCTTGAACTTATATAACAATATTTTTTCAACTGGGGTTATACCTCTGAGTTGGAAAATCGCTTGCGTAATTCCAATACCAAAACCTAAAAGAGATATAGCATCAACTAGTGGATATCGTCCAATTTCTCTTCTTCCATGTATTTCTAAAATCATGGAAAAAATTATCGCAAAACGTCTCCAATGGTTTACTCAAAAAAAAAACCTAATAAGTCCTAACCAAGTAGGTTTCAAACCAGAAAAGGGCTGCATTGATGCGCTCCTACATATAGATAGCTACACAACAAACGCCCTATCATCCCGCAATCATGTTTCAATCCTATCAATTGACTTCGAGAAGGCATTCGATAAAATTGGCATGCATCTTGTTCTGAACAAGCTACACTCTTGGAGCGTAGGGCCTAAAATAATGCAATATGTGAAATCGTTTTTAACAAACAGAAGATTTTGTGTTAAGGCCAACAACTGCTTCTCTTCAACATATCCACTATACAATGGAATTCCTCAAGGATCTCCCCTATCGGTGATCATATTTCTCATTGCTTTTCAAGAAATATCAAATATTGTGGATAAGCACAAACTTCTGGATCATTGCATCTATGCAGATGACCTTTATGTGTTGAGCAAATGCAATGATATAGACAAAACTAAAGAACTTTTCACTAACCTGATAAATGAAATTCTAGTGGGGTCGAAAACATCTGGCGCAAAGCTTTCACTTGAAAAATGTAAAATTTTACACATATGCCGTAAACTTAGTTGTTCTCGATCTTTAACACTAAATATAAGTAGTATTATTATTAACTCAGTCGATAAATTAAATATTCTAGGACTAATTTTTAATTGTAAATACAAATGGAATGATCATATAACAAATCTTAAAAAGAGCCTTGCTGACAGAGTAAATGTTATTAGTTATTTAGCATGTAAGAAAAGTAGTGCACATTTAAATACATTATGTAATGTTGTCCGAGCACTTTTACTTAGCAAAATTGATTATGGCCTTTGTATATACGACAGTTGTCCTAAGTCCACACTAAAAATCATCAAACCATTGTACCACCATGCAGCCAGAAGGAGTATCAATGCTTATCCCACCACTCCAATTAAAAACATACTG
Organism: Dasysyrphus albostriatus; assembly: GCA_946251815.1. Classification (NCBI taxonomy): domain Eukaryota; kingdom Metazoa; phylum Arthropoda; class Insecta; order Diptera; family Syrphidae; genus Dasysyrphus; species Dasysyrphus albostriatus. The sequence continues at coordinate 76,994,015 of OX276337.1, forward strand.
GCAGAAGCGGGACTGCCTTCAATCGAAGAACAAATAGTAACAACAAGAGGGAAATGTTTTGCTAAACTGTCTTTCTCATCCGGATCCATAGTGGAAAAGTACTTCAAATCTGCAATACACCGGCCTATCCTTAAAAAAACACCATCAGCAATATCGAACATCGTTTTACCGGCAATAGAAATGAACCTTCCACTGGGACCTTTCGCCAAGTTTAAGCCTTTTCACCCACCTTGGACAATCAAAGATTCTTCTTTTATCCTTGACCTAAATTCAAATCGAAAAAGCAGTACCGACAACAAATTCTACCGTGCTCTTTACAAGGACATCTCCACCGAATTTAGATCAAAAGGATGGTCTTTTCTCTTCACTGACGGATCTAAAATACCAGAAAGCGTTTCGTTTGCTGTTGTCAAAGAAGACGGATCGCTAATCAGCACGGGTCTACTATGCGAACAAGCATCGATTTTCACTGCAGAGGCGCATGCCATATTGGAAGCTGCCAAAACTGCTCTAAATACCCACGGCAAATACATTATTACAACTGATAGTATATCAGTTATAAATGCTGTCCGTAATGATAGATACAATGTCACCGTTATTAACAAAATAAGAGACATCCTTATTCGTTCACCTAAAAAACTTAAAATAATGTGGGCCCCCGGTCACACAGGAATACAAGGAAACGAATATGCTGATGAAGCAGCTAGCGTGGCGCACAAAATGCCACTCTTCCTTTTTGAAACGCTTACTAAAAAGGATCTAGCAAATGCCATTCAAAATATAAACTCGAAAATTAGTCTAGACTTATGGAAATCATATATTCACCACTACGCCACTATTAACCCGGAACGCGACAAGCCAATCTACCCAACATCTACTACAGAACTCGCAAATACAAATTTCCTGAGACTCCGATTAGGCCATACATCCGTCACTCATCAACATCTACTCCGAAAAGAAAGCCCTCCGATTTGCACAACATGCAACGCAGTCATCGACATCAAACACATCTTGGGCTTAGGACAATGTTCACTGCCCAGTTCCATTATAATTGATATCTTTAAAAACAACTCTGTTATCTCAATTTTAAAAGCTCTAACTACAGAAAATATATCAATAATTGATGAATTTATAAAATTATCTAAGATCTCTATATAACCTATATCCATAAAAACACAATATTAACTTCTAGTATTATAACTATGTATATATTATTTAACTCTTAATTTTTATTTAAGTATTAACTAACTAAACATTAGAGCCGTTAGTCTCTGCAGCTTGAGCTCTTAAACAAATATTACCATTGTAATTATTTATGTAATTATATTGTTAATAAATAATAATAATAATAATATTTCGATCTTTTCATAGATTTTGGTTCCTTTTTCGTTAATGACTTCTTTGTCATTTGATTTTTCGGTAAGGGTTTTCGATGAAGTACCCTTGGGAATATTTTTGGCAGAGTCCTCAGTGTTTTAGAACTCCTTCTATTTCCTGCTAGTAATAATTGGTCCTCCCCAGAATCCGTAGGACCGATCTCCGAAGAGAGTGGATTTACCAGTTTATCTGGATTGCCACCTGGGGTAATGTATCTGTTTGTTTTACTCATTGCCATGTTTGTTTTATGTAACTTTTGTTTGTTACCCATAAATAGCTTAGTTATTTCTTCTATTCAAGGTCTTAAATACAGCCGCCCTATGGGATCAGACGCTGACCAATGGGTCTTTTATTTCGATCTTTTCATAGATTTTGGTTCCTTTTTCATTAATGACTTCTTTGTCATTTGATTTTTCGGTAAGGGTTTTCGATGAAGTACCCTTGGGAATATTTTTGGCAGAGTCCTCAGTGTTTTAGAACTCCTTCTATTTCCTGCTAGTAATAATTGGTCCTCGGTGGTCGGATGTTGTAGGAACTGGGGGCCTCGGGCTGTATCTTTTCCTACACATCAAGTGCTTACATTACCTCCAAGTTGGTAACCGCCGGATACTGGTCTTGGCTTTATGTCATGACTTGCTAAACTTGTAAGTGCGAGTGTTGGTCAAGGAAAGAATTGCAACACCAAACCCATGGCCCTACAGATTGGAGGTTAGTGTATTGGGCTAACTACCCGGCACAGTAAAAAAAAAAAACAATTGTTATGAAAGAGAAGCGAGAAGCCTCGGATAACAACCCCCCTTAAATGGCAACCCAACCCGGAACGAAAATGGACTACGACCTGCGAGTATGCACCTGGAATGTAAGGACACTCTATACGCCAGGTGCTACTCAAAAACTTGAATCTGTCCTCACGCGGTACAAGGCAGATATTACCGCGATCCAGGAGATACGATGGATAGGATCAGGGATTATGAAAAGAAAAGATTGCGACATTTATAACAGCTGTCATCAAGGATTGCACATGTTAGGATGCGGATTCGTCGTGGGAAATCGACTCAGATCGAGAGTCATCGATTTTAAGCGATTTTGATCCGCATCAAAGCTACCTTCCAAAACATCAGCCTAATATGTGCACACGCCCCTACCGATGAAGCGGAGGAGTCTAACAAGGAGGATTTTTACGACCTCCTGGACGGAGCCTACGGAGCCTGTCCGGAGTACGATGTCAAAGTCGTGCTCGGAGCCTTCAATGCTAAAATCGGGAAGGAAAATATCTTTGGCGGATTAGTTGGAAAGCGCAGCCTCCACGAAAAGACAACAGACAACGGCTTTCGACTAATCGACTTTGCTGCAGTTTGTAATACGGTGATAAGTAGCACTAGGTTCCCCAGGCGAAGGATACGCACAGCAACCTGGCGATTCCCAGATGGTCGAACCGCCAACCAAATCGACCATGTGCTAATTGGCGCAAGGCACGCATCGAACATCTTGGACGTGCGAACTTTCCGAGATGCAAATATGGACTCTGACCACTTTCTTGTTGTGACAAAGTTCAGAGCCCGACTGTCCAATTAAAAGAAAGCGAAGACCGCCCAAAGGAAGAAATTCAACATTGCATGCTTTAGCACATCTGAGAAAGCCAGAGACTACAGTGAGCAATTAACCGGGAAACTCTCTGCCGTACCCCCACCCACAAGTGTCAACAACCAGTGGAACTTGAATGTGAGAATTTACGAAAAAAATGCTTTGAACTTCTTAATCTTCTGCGAAATTATAAGGGCACATAGCAAAAAAATTGAATATGTTGAAGCCAACAAGCAATATAAAACGATCTGCAAAGCAAAAAAGGAAGCTCACTTTGAAAAGCTCACATTCCAGTTAAGTCAAAGCAGAGATTCGGCCGAATTTTGGTCATTAACAAGAAAATTATTATACCACGCTATCGGTATATGAGCGTACCACGCTGTGTTGGTTAAAGCGATTACTCGCCGCCAAATTGAGACGATAAATTTTAAACTTTTATTTTCGTGTTCAAAACACCAGTCTGATTTTTATTGAATCTTAATATTCCTTATATACTAATTTGTCTAACTGTTATAATACTTTTCTATCTTACTTCTACACATTCAATTTCACATTCAAAAGTTATTCTATTTTCATATTGGCTACAATATCTAAGTAAGGATCTTATTACTATTGAGTGACAATCAATGCAATCGAGTAGAATGCTTATGTCATGCTATTCGATTTCATTTTACATGTTTTGTCACTCATTTGTACATACATGTTTTGTCACTCATTTGTACATACACTACACCCTCGCCCTTAAGACAAATTTTAGTGGTAAAATTATATTTCGAAAATTATTACTAGTTATAATTTGGAAAATTTATTTTTACAAGCAAAAATTTTTTTTTTTTTTTAATTATTTCCATTTACATTATTAAATTAAAATCTTTGCTTAATGATATAAAATAGTATGTTCATATAAAATTTAATTACCTCTTTTTTTATAAATCATAATTTGGTTTATAAGGTTTAATAAGGTTATTATGTATTTCTTTATTTATTCCATTTTTATCAATTACTGAATTGACTCCTTTTCTTTCTATTATTTTAAATGGACCAATATAAGGTGATTGATTTTTCTTTCTATTTCCTACTTTTAGTAATACTAAGTCACCTATTCCTAGATGTAACCTATTATTGTATTTTTTATTTTGCGTTGCTGTTCTTCTTTCTTTTATTTTTATTTCCATTTCTCTGGCTTTGCTAAGTGCATATTGTAACCTGACTTTTAGCTCATGAGCATAGTTGTCATAGTTATAAATTTTTGTTTTGTTATTTAACGTATCTGCTTGTAAGCATGGTAGTTTCCCATAAACGATTTCATATGGTGAATACCCAGTGTGGTGCTGTATTGTATGCAAACGTAAAATATGGAACCCATTTGTCCCATTCATTGTCATTGACATTTGATAATAAAAATTCATTGAGTGTCCGATGATTTCTTTCAAGGGCACCTATAGTTTGGTGGTGATATGGGGAAGAAAATGTTTGTTGTATCTTTAATAGCGAACATATATTGCTCATAAGTTCGTTATTGAATTCTGTACCTTTATCTGATTTTAGTATCTTAAAGTGTCCATATCTAAGAATAAATTCTTCCACTAAAGTCTTTGCTGTTGTTGTTGCATCTTTTGATGTCATAGGGTATGCGACGACAAATTTAGTCAGTTCACATTGCATGGTTAAAATATATCTTTTTTCATTTGATATTCGTAATGGTCCGACTGTGTCAATTGACACCACTTGCTTGGAGTGTTTGTAATCGTTTGTGGTTCTATAGTGTTTTTTGTTTGTTTATTTCTTGCACATGATTCACAATTTGTTATGAATTGTTTTACCATTTGATTCATCTTTCGCCATATGTATCTTTGTTTAAATTTCATTATGGTTTTCCGAATACCTAAATGTCCTCCGTGTGAAGAGTTATGAAATTCGTCAATTAGTTTGTATTTAGTTAAATCATCAAGTATTTGTTTTGGGGCATTATATATTATTATTTTTAGATTAGGATTCTGGCCATTTATTTTTATCTTTGCATATGTTTCCTTGAATTTATCTTTTTCAAAATGCTTAAATATTTCATCATTGTTCATAAGGGCTAGCTCGTTTATTTTTTCTTTATTCATTCTGGATGCTAATTTCTTCAGTGTCGCTGAATTATCGTTAGATCCCGTATACGTATACTTATTTTCTTTGTTTATATCTGATGCAAGCTTCATCAGGTTCGAATCTGGATTCGCCGATTTATCGCTGCATCGCACATGTACAAAATTTTCATCAATATTTATTTTTGAATTCCTAGCATTTTTATCAATACTAAATTTTAATTTCTTTATATTTTTGACTTCATTAATGGATATACATTCCCAGATTTGAAGGTGTACAGGCTTCTCTTGCATTTCTCCTTGTCGTTGTCCCTATTCATTTTTGTGGACATCTCCCTTGTGATAACTAATGTTCTTTTGACGGTTTCATCGATTTCTGTCGGTACCATTTGTTTTAATAAGTCTGAGTCGATTTTTATTCTAGATAGAGCATCTGCGTATGTATTCATTTAACCTTTTTTGTATATTATGTCAAAATCATAATCGCTTAAGTCTAATCGTATTCTAGTAATTTTTGATGATGGATTTTTGTGTGAGAATAGAGATACTAAAGGTCTATGGTCGGTGACAACAGTGAATTTTTGTCCGTATAGATATGATCGGAAAAATTGTATACCCCAGTGGATTGCGAGTAATTCTTTTTCTATTACGGGTTTGTTAAGGTCATGTTTTTGCACTGATTTGCTTGCGTATGATATGGGAAGATCTTCACCAATTTCGCATTGAGAAAGTATTGCTCCTAGTGCATAATTTGATGCGTCAGTTGTTAGAATAAATGGTTTTTCGAAATTTGGATACTGTAGTACAGAAGGTTTCATAAGTTTATTTTTTAAAGTATCAAAGGCTGTTTGACAATTTGTATCCCACTTGAATTTCGTGTTTTTCTTTAAAACGTTATTAAGGCTTTGTGCAATATCAGCAAAATTTGGTATAAACCTCCTGTAATAATTGCAAAAGACTAATCGTCTAACTTCATCTGCATTTTTTGGAATTGCATACTCTTTAATCGTTTTGTGTTTTGCAGGGTCAGTTTTAACGCCATTGCTTGTAATAAGGTGATCTAGATATATTACTTCAGGGCAAAGAAAATTGCATTTTTCTGGATTTAGCTTAAGGTTGTATTGTTTGAGTCGTTCGAGGACACGTACTAGATTTTCGTGTTGGTGTCTTAGACTGCAACCGTAGATTATTATGTCATCAACATATAGGAAGGCTTCGGATTCTAGTCCAGCTAGAGCGATAGTAAGCATTCTTTGAAAACTGTTTGACGAAATTTTAAGTCCAAATGGCAGTCTCTTAAATTGGTAGTGTCCATTGTTGGTGGAAAATGCCGTAAGTGGACTTGAATCTTTGTGTACTCCTATTTGGTGAAAAGAACTAGTCATATCTAATGTTGAAAACCATTTTGCTCTTCCTAGTTTGTCAAGTACGTCTTCTAAGCGTTTTAAAGGGAATTTGTCGTTCACTATTTTGTCATTCAACTTTCGGTAGTCTACTACTACTCTCCATTTCTTTACTAGTAATAGAGGTGCGTTGTAAGGGCTTTTTGAATGCTCTATTATGTTGTCTTTGAACATTTGTTCAACTTGCTCGGATATGACTTTTAAATGTGCATGGGGAAGTCTATAATTTTTTATATATGTAGGTGTTTTATCTGAAGTTTCAATTTTCTGAGTGTAAAATTTGTTTGTTGTTAGTGGTTCGTTTTCTAAATGAAAAATTTCTTGATATTTTCTAAAGATGTCAATTAATTCCTTTTTTGCATGATCGTCTTTGCAGTCTACTTTTAGTTTTTTCATTATTTGTTTAAAACGATCTTCCTTATTATTGTTTTCGTTTTTATATGTCATTATGTCCTAGTTATCAAGTGGTTCTCTGTCTAAGGTAACGTCGTTTAAAATTACTTCATTGTCGTTCGTGTTGAACAATTTGATATACGCCATGCCATTTTTTGGTACTATTGTGTTGCTTATGAATACACCTGACGCTATTTCTTTATTTGTAATAAGAGTGTCATGATTTAAATGAAGTTTTAGTGCGTGAATCATTTCTGTTCTTGCAGGTATTTTGATTCTAAGTGCATGTAATGGTTTTGATTGCATTGGCAAAGTTATTGTTTTTTCGTCGTCTCTTAATGATATTGTAAATGTTTCGTAGTCTATTTTGCAGAGAAATTTGGTAAACAAAAAATCTCTACCTAAAATACCATCTGTTTCGATAGGAAATTTTTCATTTACTAGTTGGAATTTCTGTTGATAGATAGTTTCACATAATTGGAGGTTGAGATCGAGAGTTCCTAAAGAATGTATTTCCTCATTAGTTATACCAGTAAGTTTGCATTTTTCTTCTGGGTAATATTCTTCATTCTCTAGTTTATTTGTAATTTTACAGATAGATATGTCAGCACCCGTATTTCTGAGTTTGTTTTGATTATGACCTGGGTTATTGTTTCTTTCAGCATTTTGGGTTCGGTTATTGTTCCAGTTATTATGTCGGTTGAAGTTATTGTTTCGGTTAAAATTTCGGTTTTGGATGTTGTTGTTGTATTGATTTTGATTCATGTTTCTTTGAAATCTGTTACGGTCATTGCCTTCTTGATTAAAGTTTTGTCGATTAATGTTTTGTGGATTATGTCTATAATACATTAATGCGTTAGTATTTGTTTTTTCTAATTCTATTGCGGAGTTTGATGCTTCTGTTAGTGATTTAGGTTGGGATGCAAAAATAGTTTGTTTAAGATTGTCGTTAAGACCATTTTTAAAGATATTTAAACTATAAATGTCGTTAATTTTCTTTATCACATTTTTTCTTCATTGGTAGCATTGCTGCCTAACTCTTTTATCTGGCGATTATTTAGCTTTGCTATAGTGTTGAGTAATTTGTCCTTAAATGAAGTCACTGAAAGATTTCTTTGACTAAAATTAGATAAGCTATTTTGAATCTGAGGAATGGTTGTACTACTCTTATATCTTTCTTCTAGTAAAGATTTAAGGGTTTCAAAATTATTAGGGTCTGTATTTCCTAGTGCTGTTTTTAAATTGATTCCTAATTTTACGTGAAAAACGAATTCTATCAATTGATGTGTGCAAGTGGTTTTTAATCCCTTGTGGATTATCTGAACTATTTTAAGAAAACTATCTAATTCTTTGAAGTTTCCTGAAAACATTGGGATTGCTTTCATAGCCATTCCAAATCAAAATCTGCCATTTTATTGTTTATTTCTTTTTCTTTTTCAAAAGCAAATTTGTGTTCTTCCAGTTGGTTCTCTAGTAATTTTTCAGTGTTATTATATATACCTTCGAATTCTAACTTAAGTGCTTTCTTTTCTACTTGGCTAGCTTCTAAAATACTAAATTTTTCTTTAAGAGTTTCTATTTCCTTAATTTTTGCTTTAACTGTTTCAAATTTATAAGGTCTACTTGAACTCTTCTTAATATTTAAGAGAATAGTTCCTAAGTTGTTTTTTACTTCTTCCATTTAGGTAAGTGATAATTATAAGAATTTTTGTTTTTGTTTTTGTTATTCAATAATAATTTTTTGTTATACATTTGTTATTTGATTTTTGTGCTTGTGCACATAATTCTTAAAAAATTTGTTTATTTTGTATGCGGCGTAGAGGATGGTGATGACGACTGCGGCTGTTGCCACTGATTCTGGAATTATTGTCATGGTTATTTGTTCCTGGACATTGTTGTTGTTAACCACTGTTTCAGGTTTGCTCTGGCTTTTTCCCATAATGCTGCTTCTTTAGTGTTTTTAACTTGTTTATTAGTGTGGTTTTTGTTTTTTTTTTCAGTGGTGAGAGTGATAATACGATGGAGATCGACAATTTCCCTTCGTGCCCTTACTTGTTTTCCTCCACGGATTCGGTTTGGTTTTGGTTTTAATTGCTTTGTCTGTTGGTGCTCCCTTATATGCCTTGGGTTTTGGTCCAGCAGTCTTTAGTGTCGGTGTGTATTTTATTGGCAGTGTTGGCCCTTCGGGAATGTATTCTTCGACCTTCTTTTTCTTCAATTCTTCCAGGTATTTTTCCCACTTGTTTACTATAGTGTCTATTTCTAGCTGCGACATTTGGTATTTTGCAGGATCACCATGTGGTGGTAAAGGTCCCTTGCTTTTTGGTAGTTTAAGCGTACCACGCTAACGGTATATGAGCGTACCACGCTGTGTTGGTTAAAGCGATTACTCGCCGCCAGATTGAGACAATAAATTTTAAACTTTTATTTTCGTGTTCAAAACACCAGTCTGATTTTTATTGAATCTTAATATTCCTTATATACTAATTTGTCTAACTGTTATAATACTTTTCTATCTTACTCCTACACATTCAATTTCACATTCAAAAGTTATTCTATTTTCATATTGGCTACAATATCTCAGTAAGGATCTTATTACTATTGAGTGACAATCAATGCAATCGAGTAGAATGCTTATGTTATGCTATGACTAGCATACTCGATTTCATTTTACATGTTTTGTCACTCATTTGTTAAATGGGCAGTGGCGGCGCATATGTGGATACACTACAATACCTCAAAAGATACTGCAATAATTCCAGTGAAAAGATTGCGTAAACACTACACCTCCCTTTTGTACGTGCCGAATCAGATTAAATGGAACTATGCACAGCCTCTTGTCAAGGACGAACTTCTAGATAAGAATATTGAACTGGTAGAAGTTAAAATTGTACTAAGTTCTCTAAAAGACGGCAAAGCAGCAGGGTCAAACGGAATTCCAGCTGAGTTTTTGAAATACAACACAGATGCTTCTAAAGTAAATTTAACAAAAGCACTGAACATAATTTTCAATTTTGGAACTCTACCTGAACTCTTTTATGAAACGTTGATTTTCCCGATATATAAAAAGGATGATCCGTCTGATCCGACTAACTACAGAGGCATATCATTCCTGAACTCAACGCTAAAAACGTATACAACTTTATTAAACAAGAGACTGAATGTATGGGTTAATTCTAACAAAAAATTCAGTGAGTTTCAGGCTGGATTTCGTGCTGGTTATTCGACAGTTGATAACATCTTCGTGCTTACATCTATAGCTCAAATGAAGTTGAACCAAAATCAAAAGCTGTACACATTTTTTGTGGATTTTAGAGCGGCTTTTGATACGATAAATCGAAATGCGATATTCTATAAGCTACATAATTTAGGATTATCCTCAAAGTTTATCAGAGCTCTAGAAAAACTATATCAACAATCAACGGCATATCTTGGTAAAGCAAATGAGCGTTCCGAAAAATTAGAAATAAACCGTGGAGTTAAGCAAGGCTGCAATCTTAGCCCTCTGCTATTCGCACTCTTTTTAGAAGATCTTGTGGACTCACTTACATGTGGAGTAGATATTGGCAGCATAAAAGTAAAAGACATCATGTACGCAGACGACATAGTTATACTTGCGGAATCAGCTTGTTCACTGCAATTAATGATCAACAAACTGTACGGGTATTGCATAATGTGGGGCTTAGAAGTCAACGTTAATAAGTCAAAAGTTATGGTCTTCCAAAATGGCTCAGGCAGAATAGCGACAAGTGAAAAATGGATATATGGTGACTTTAACCTGGAGGTAGTAAAAAAATACACCTACCGAGGAATTAAGCTAGCTTACAACCTAAACATGGAAAAGCTCCTGAAAACCAAAGTAGATAAGTAGTCCAGTCAAAATAGACATTTGACCTAGCCAAAATTCCGATAAGACTGAAAATTGGTACAGACGTTCCTTTGAGCATAACAATTCAACTACCAAAATTTCCCATCAATCCATATATACATATAAAAAGATATATATGTCAGTAAATAGCCGAGTCCACAAAGATTAACTTAATAAAAAAACACAGAACACAATTATTATTAATATTTTCTTTGACGATTTTTATTGTCCGACGACTGGTTTACCACTGACTTCCTTTTCAATCGGTTTTATTTAAAAAGACAAAAGAATGAATAAAATGAAAAGGGACAGATAGAGGGATAAACTGGGTGAGATAGTTTGTTGGGAGGTAGGAAACAAGAAAATGCAGGGATGACATATATTTATATGTATATAAAAATTTGTATATATACACATGATTGATAAAGATACTTTATTGATATCTACTGTACAATTGCAAACATAAAGCCTTGATAAACAAACGTTATGATTATTTGAAGTAAGAATGAAATGGGAATAAAGATTTGTCTAGAGGAAAGTGAAACGATGAGAAAGGGACATTCTCATCGTAGACTTCCTAAAAGCTGGTTGTGTGGTACAAACTACACTCCCTACACTTGTAAAGCATTCTTCTTCTGACAAAGAGTGGAGTAGTTGTTCGCGTCAGCCGCCGACTGACAATGTCAAGATTGGATAGCTTATAACTTCGGTTCTAACTGTTAAAGTTAGTCTTTAAATATGCGGTAGATATGACGCTACATCATCAGTTTGATTTTCATTTTTCAAAATGGTAAGTTGAATGAAAAAATAGAATGCACATGTTTTTCAGATATAGTACTTTGCGCATATCTATACGTGTAGACATATTTTAACGAACCATTTAAAAAAAATATTCGTGTTGGTTAGAATTCGAGAAAATAAAAATATATAAATTTGTCATTTTCCGATGGGTTAATCAATGAAATAAACGAAAAGTAGAATTGTAGACACCGTCAATTACTATATTTTTTATTAACATCATTTTTAATATGAGTTTTGCTGCAAAATTTAAATCCTTCGTTTGGTTTTCGAAATACTCCCGTTAAGAAAATGAAGAAAAAACCTTGTTTTTTGTTGCTATTTTTGAGGTGATGTAACAACTCCAGATTATTTAAATTTGCAATCTTTGCTGAAAGTATATTAGCTTTCTTCTCAAAATTCGGTTGAAATCTTTTTGATTATTCTTTTAGTCTCCGAAAAAAAGCTTAGTTAGTTTTAAGTTCTCATCTAACCCAACATAGTTAAAAAACGCGCTAAAATAAGGAATAATATTTCTTAACATGTATTTACCTACGAGGCCGTGAGAACCATAGGGGCCTTACTGCAATTTTATAGAAATTGAGTTTATTACGATAGTTGAATTTGTATATACATATGTACATTAAACAATATTCTTCCATAATTAGACGACTTTCTACCCTTACGGCCAACCACACAAAAATTAAAAGCATAAGTGCAAGAGTGGCCTATCTGTTCACTTAAAACAGTATTTTGAAAAATCGGGAATACAAAATCAAAATTTTACTATCTGTTGATCATATCGCAAATAAATAATAATATTGCAAGTATTTAAGAATTTTTAAAACTGCAAGTGTTTGAAAATAAACTGTTTCTTATTTCTGCACTACTGAAAATAATGAAAAATGCATTTAGGCCACTACGGCTCTTACGGCCTCAATTGTAACAGGGAGTTTCTAGGAGAGTTGTTTGAAATATCTGTTAAAATATTTCAAAAACACTCCTAGAAACTCAAAGAAAAATATTAGTATTTTAAGTCGAAACTCGTTACTAATTTTAATTTTGTTTAAAAAAAAGTACTGACGTCGTTACATAACTTCAAACCTAGCCTACCTAAGAATATCTCGGAGAATAAAGAAGATATTGAAAAAAAATAATTTTAGTAGAAAAGTAGTACTTTTAGAAATCGTTGACAATTTTTGTTTCTAAGCTTCCTCGCTTGGCTATAAAATTAAAAAAATATTTCGAAAACTCGAACTGAGAGCAGAAAACGATTGGCGGATTTGAGTTCAGCGCCCAAATATACAAGTATGCTTAAGAACACTCTATTGTGTTTTCATGTTAGTGCATATTTGTTAACCTGTGTTATTTACGAAACTATTAAGGCAACTAACACTTTTATTGGGATCACAAGCGTTGAATCAAACATAACTCATAGATACATAACAATTGGAGGTTTTTTTTCGGTAGAATAGAAAGAAAACATCACGACATCATATCATTGAAATGTTGATTGATTGAAAATATTGTATTTTTGTATTAATTCAATAAATCTTTTAAGATTTTATCGATTATTCTAAAAGTAAGATTTAGTTTTTTTCTACACTTGTAGCTTTGTGTTACAGAAAGACGAAAATTACAGAATTTCTCACTTGTAATGATCGTTCTTTACACTTGTAGAAGAGCCAGCTGGACTAATAGCTTTAGTTACAAACATTTGTTACAATTGTGAGGATTCACTTGTATTATAAGTACTTGTAGCTTTGTGTTATAAGCCCCAGGGGGTAAAATAAAAATCAGAAAAAATTAAGGAAATTGTTTTTCAAATTTTATAATCAAATGAGGGCTATCCAAGGCTACGTCCAATTTAAGGACCACCCTAATATACATATATTATATATAAATATGTTTATATATATATATTAATCACAAAAAGCATGTTTTCGTAGAAAACATTCAGTAAACATTGACTAAAACCACCACTGGTGGCCATTTGTGAAAATGCCCGCCACGTCCACCAGGGGGCAGTTTGCAGATGGCTCCACATCTAAATTTGTCTGTATTACTACGGTCTAACTCTGTGCCAAATTTGGTGCTTTTATCAAAAAGTGCAAAATTGTGTTGAATATCCTAGCTAAAATGCCGCACTATACAGAAGATTTACATATTCCAATTTTTACTTTGAAAATAGAGGAACTAAAGAAATCAAAAATAAAATATTAATTATGCTGTCACAATTGTTCTCAAAATCAAGCCAATAGCCAAAAGCCGTAAGAACAGAATTGAAGAAATAGTGGACTGCCTTTTGATCAATGATAATTTTCTTTTACGAAAAATAAATGCATTATTAATAACTATTATAATTATAAATAATAGTGGACTTCAGGAAGGTATAATATCAGCATCATTATTGGGAGTGATGCCAATCCCCATCATACAATATGGGGTAGCACTGATATTAACGATAGAGGTGAGCCCCTTTTCGATTTTATTTTAAGTACTAACCTTATAGTAAGTAACGTAGGCAATGAACCAACTTTCGTTACCAGAAATAGACAAGAAGTTTTAGACATAACTCTTGTCTCCTCTAACATGTGTCAAATGATTTCAAATTGGAAAGTATCTAGTGATCACTCGTTCTCTGATCATAGATACATTGAATTCAGCTTAAACGACGAACCTCCTAGCCAATTAGCTTTTCGAAATCATAGGAAAACTGACTGGCCTAGGTACAGAGAAACATTTAAGAGGTTAACCAAACCTGATCTGTTAAGTTCTCCAACCAATAAAAACGATCTTGACAGCAAAGTCAACTATCTTAAATTAGCCCATAACAAATTGCTAGAAACCTCCTGTCCGCTCGAACTGCTCAGGAAAAATTGTAGGAAACTAAAAGTACTCCAGTATTGTCCGATTGGGATTCCTATAAGGAATCACTGAAATCGTATAAAAAAGAATTGAGGAAACCAAACGATCTTCTTAGAGGATGTTAGAAGAAGAAGGCTCCGAAGCATCAAGACTAAGAAAAATCCTCTCCACAAATCCTGGACTAATTCTTGCGAGGAATCGCTTAATTTGCTACTAGATACCCATTTTCCAGGCAGCTAACAGTGCTGCTGCCCTACACCCGATAAGCAGTAACTTAACTTTTCCACAAGGTAATTTTTCCAAGGTCTGATTACAAGGGAAAAATTACAATAGGCACTCAACATCTTCGAACTTCGAACCATAAAAAGCTTCATTCCAGCTGAACTGAAGATGAATTTAGAAGTGATTCTGCCGATTCTAGAGGTCATCTTTAGTGGCTGCTTGAATCTGGTTCATATTCAACTTCTATGGAGAGAAGTTAAACTTGTGTTTATACCCAAATCCGGAAAATATTCCCACGTAAACCCAAAAGATTTAAGACCTATTAGCCTATCATCATTTCTTCTTTCAACTTTTGAACGACTGATTGATATCCAACTACGATCAAGCATTGATACAAGACTACTGTCTACAGCTTAACATGCTTATTGCAAAGGGAAGTCAGTGGAAACGGCTCTCCACACACTAGTACGTAACATCGAATATTCCCTCCATAATAAAGAGTATACAATGGTCGTCTTCCTAGATATAGAAGGCGCCTTTAACAATGTTGACACATCTGCAATCGCATCTGTGCTGGCATATCTAAATGTTGATGGCTCGCTTGGAGAATTGATTAATCAAATGCTTACGAGGGGATATTAATTCAAAACTGGGCGGCTTCTCGGCAAGATCTGTCAGTAGGGGTACACCGCAAGGCGGCGTTCTTTCTCTCCTTCTTTGGAACTTGGTAGTTAATGAGCTGCTGAATTGCTTAGAAGCGGAGAGCTACAGAGTGATTGCCTATGCAGACGACGTGGCTATAGCAGTATCAGAAAAGCATCCTAACACTCTAAGGGATCTTTTACAAAACGCTCTAAACAAGCTAACACAATGGGCTGATCGATGTGGACTTGGAGTAAATCCGCATAAAACAGATCTTGTCCTCTTTCCCAGGAAATACAAAATTCGGCAAATAGACCCCCCTTTTATTGATGGTGTTCCACTAACATTCTCAGACGAAGCTAAAAACTTGATAAGATAATAACTTGATTTAAGATAAGAAGTTACGCTGGGAACCCAGCATACAACAAAGAGTCAAAAAAGCCACCGTGGCACTTTACTCTTGCAAAAAAGCCGTCGGTAGTAAGTGGGGGCTCCAACCACGCATTATTCACTGGCTATACATTTCGGTAATTAGACCGATTCCAACTTAAGGTGTGGCAGTATGGTGGACTGCCTTGGATAAACCAATACATCGCGATAAACTAAGCATAGTCCAAAGAACTGCATGTCTATGCATAAGTGGAGCACTTAGGTCGACTCCGTCCGCTGCATTAGACACTCTACTCCATCTGACACCTCTGGATATTTTCAGCAAACAAATGGCCACGAAAACAGCCATTTCCCTCAAAGCCTCTTCCAGGGGATCAATAATGGGATTGGCCACTCCGCTATTCTCAATACATTTGGATCACTTCCAAATAACACTGACTACACAATCCCACAATTGAACTTCGACAAAAACTTTGAAGTTACCATACCTTCCAGATCTACTTTAGAGAGAGCATAGCGACATTTGGTGGATACACTAGATTGTTGGGTACATTTGACGGTAGGGGGTATAAGAGGATCAATAAAGGAAGAAGAGGATGTTGCGGTTGGGATAGTTGTAAAGGATTGGGTGGGGATTAATGTAGGAGTAATAGATATCAGGGGAGAGGTAGAGTAGACTGAGGAATAAGAGGCGGGGATTGATGGATAAGGTCTGTAAGAGGATCTGTGGTTAGGTGTTGTATTGGGAAGAGAAACTGGTGAGGGGTTAAGAATATGAGATCTTCGAAAATTAGGATATTTGGCTTCAGAACTAAGGTCAGCATTTGGATTTGAATTAGTTGGTGTTAATTGGGTTGGAGTTGAGAGAAGCGGGGATTTGGGGTGAGTAGAAGGAGTTAGGTTAAAAGAAACCCGTTGATTTCTAGGTTTAGATGAGTTACTGGCAAAAGAGGAGTTCTGAAAGAGGGAACGAGAAAAGTTAGGTAAGATATCCGTTTTAAAGGATGAGGTGTAACTAGGGACTTGTTTATTTCGCGTTGATTGAGGACAACTGTAGAGGCTGACGAAAGGGATTTTGACGTTGCTGTGGCATATAGTTGGGGGATAGTATGGGTTGGTTAGATGAAAACTGTCTGCGTTTGGAGGTATTAGTTATCTTAGAAGTAGGATTGTAATGTTTAAATGTTGTAAGGTTGGTCTTCTATTTCGATAGCATCATGCTCTCAAGGCAAAGTGATCCACTCGACTTGAAACATCCAGTCGAATTTGGAAGAAAACTGCATTTTATAACTTCTGGACGACACCCAATGACATTCAGACACAGAGATGGAGAATCGACGCTTAAAGTAAGACCTAACCCAGGTCACACTGGCAAAGTGGGGAGTGTTTTTCAGGCAATAGCAGCTATTGTTGGCGGTATCCAGTTTCTTTAGTCGATTATTCCATTCAGATAACTTCCAGGGGACGCCAAATTTTAGAATTGAGGGTGAGGACGGATGTGATGAAGTGGCAGTGGCTGTTGGTTGGGCGGGTTATAACTCACGAACAGGAGGAGAAGTTTCATTTGCAGTTTGTGGGAGTAAAGGAGTCTCAGCATTCTGGATTTCATCAAGGATAGATAGACTGTTGTGCACCGTTACCGGTTCTGGTCTGGTGTATCTTGGTTCATCTAAAATATCCTTCAAGAGCAGCCGTAATTCCTTCGAATGGTTGTTCCAGCAATCCATGTCTCGATGCATTTCTAAAGTCCGTTGACCATTACTACTTAAGTCGTACCCGATAGATATTACCTCAGCAGAAACTCTAGATAGCAAAGATGTGGCACTATGTAGCTCTTTGTAGATTTGGTTGAGCAAGGTTTGATCAGGGGAATAATAAGGAGATACTGTTTTAGACGAAGTACCTTGCAGAAAAACTTCTATGTCGGATCGAAGGGTATTGAAATTTAATGAAATGTTATTATTGAGGTCAATAATCAACTCGTCCAATAGTCATTGGACGAGTGAGGCAGTTTATTTAACATGGTAAGTTGCTTCTCTATGCTCAAAAGCTTAGAAAAACATTGAGAAGAGGAGAGTTGAAATTGTTCATGAAGTTCTTCAACACTTTTAATAATGAGATCGCAGTTCTTAGAAAAGTTTTGGATTTTATTCGAGCACTAATTATTATCACTAGATAAAGAGTCATTAAGGCATTTGATTGCTAGTATAATGTGTGAAAGGGAGATACCCTTGCACTCGTCACAGAAGAACATAAAGTTCTTCTTGAAATCATTTAAGTAAACAAATGATCTCTTTTCGAGGCCAACACAGAAGGGGTGAAATATGCTACCACAAATGCCGCTACAACTTATCCACTCAGCATTGGAATCGGTGTTGACACAGATTGGATTTCCGCACTTGGATGACATAGTTATTAATTTATTATTTTTTTATTTTTTTTTTTAAATGGGCAGTGGTTGAGTCACAATACCAAGGGCAGGGTACGCACAAAAAATTAAATTCAGGCAGGTAATAGGGTCACAGATTTTTATATTTTCACCACGATACGTATGACACGGCAGAAACAAAACAAAAAAAGAATTATTTGTTTAAATGGGAACACTCGCGATAATGCAAACGGTGTGCAAATGATGACACAGCAGAATAAGTCAAGGGTAATGGGGATTGTTGAAGAAAACACAAAATTAAATGCGCGGAGCAGAACTAAAGTGCGACTTTACTCGATGGCGGTTGAACAAAAAAAAAAAACAACCCCAAAGATGGGGTTGGTAGAGACGTGCACTCTGATATACTAAATTTAAGTCTCTCATTCCGTATTCTTAATCCTAAGGTTCCACCTTATTCGAGCAATAAAAGAAGTATTATCTTGGCTCAAAGAAAACGTGACATCAACCTCGGATATCCGCATCTTCTCTGATAGTCAAGCCGCTATTAAGTCTCTGGACTCTGTCTCTATAAATTCTAGAACTACCCTTAACTGTGGAGCATCTCTAGTGGAGATGGCGCAACAGTTTAATATTCACCTTTGTTGGGTGCCGGGCCATAGTGACATTCCAGGAAATTGTAAAGCTGATGAACTCGCTGGAAGTCGAACATTACTACCCATTTTATCTGAAAAGACAAATATTGGTATACCCATCGCTACTTGTAAACTTTTGCTGAAGCAGGATGCTTTGGAGAGAACAAATGTTAGGTGGAATAACATCCTTACTTGTTTGGAAACAATACTAATATGGCCAAACCTTGATTTAAAGCGCTCCATGGGTTTAATATCTCTTAACAGACTGAACATCTCTGTTTAAGGTGTCATAACAGGACACTGTTTAATAGGCAGGCATGCAACGCGACTGGGCATATTTTCAAACGATTTTTGCAGAAGCTGTATGGACGAGGAGGAGGAAGAAACGATTCCTCACCTTCTCTGTACATGCCCAGCACTTTCCAACAGACGTAGGCTCCACTTAGGAGACTACTTCTATAACGATCCTAGTGATCTAGCAAATATTGAAATTAATAGTCTAGTTCGGTTCGTGAGGAGCTCTAAGTGGTTTAACGAATAATGAAGGAGTCTTCCAGATTCATGTGGTATCACTATGGACCAACTTTGGTCTAATATCGTTTTCCTTTGGACATTCAGAAGGCTTCCGAAGCGTCCGGAAGTCTTCTAAAACCATTCCATTGACGAAAAAAATACTCTTTTGCTTCTTTTTGAGAAGAGAAATTCTCTTCTTGAATTCAAATCAGAATCCACTCGAGAAGCACTAATACGACCAAACTTAAACGTCAAAACAAACTGTGGTGCACTTGAAAACGAAGGATTTAATATAATTCAATAAACAAATAAGGAAAACCAAAAGAAAACTTATTGTTATTGTAAGTAAGGGGTGGATACACTACTGTTTTTAATATCATTTTTTGTGTGCCAGCAGAAAGTTTTTATTTAATGATTCACCAATACAGGGAAACAATTTCAGAATTGAGTAGAAGAAAAAGCACTGTTACATTGGATGCAGAATGAGGAATAATCAGTATTAATTTACTGACAGCCACTTCTTCCTAACCTAACCTACACATTTTTTGGAAAAAGATACCAAACAAACCTATTGTCTTGCGCATGTTCTGCCAAAGGAGAACTGTAAGATGAAATTCAAGACGGCCGTTTCTGTCTGTGACCCCGTTCGCTGTATTACAACAACAACAAAGAAAACAAACACGAAATGATTGTTTAAAAAACACTTAAAACCAGGAAAAAATGATGTTTGCATAGAAAAAAATATTAATATTAATATAATATATTTTCTGATAAACAAGTTACAAAAACACAAAACACAGAACAAAATATGAAGTGGGGGCGGCATTCATAATTTTTCACTGAATTTTTCAGATGCGCAGAACTGAATAAAAATGAAAACGTTTATGATATTACCTTCAATATGTGTACTGGGCTGCGCATTTAATACCCTAGACAATAACTCACAAAAGGGCTGATATCTAATGTTTGTGCGGTATCTTTTTCCAAAAAAATGTGTAAAACTTGTCAAATTTTGAAAAGAGGGGAAAATTCTATCTTAGTTTGGGGAAATTTGAAAAAAGTTAACAAACACATTGAACAATAAACTGCACCACTTTTTGTTAGAAACGTCATTTTTTGTGTATAAACGGCGCTGAAACTTTGCCATGATTTCAATAGATCTAATGCACTTTTTCGTAAAACAAATCTAATGCTTTTAAATCGAGTCTACTGCACTTTTATTTTTCGGAAGAGAAAGTTATCAATTTCCAAAATTCAGTCCACTAATTTTTCGATTTAATTCTTACGACTTCGTGACAGCATAATAAATTATAATACGCTATTTTTAATTTCATTTGTTCTTACATATGTAGATCTTCTGTAGGAAGATTGATTATACCTCATTTTTGTTTTGAAAACCTACTTCGGAAAATTTTCCGATTAGTGGCAACGCTGTGATAAAAACTGACCATCACGTTTTTTGAACACTTCATGTTCGCAGAAATTTGTGTATCAGGAATTTGCAAGTTTTTCAACGGAGGGGAAATTATTTACTTATCAAATCATAAGGTGGATAATAATAAGTGGATTGCATTTTGAAGAATGATAATTTTCTTTTCCAAAAAATAAGTGTAGTAGACTCGATTTAAAAGCAGTAGATTTGTGCATTAGATCTATTGAAATCATGGCAAGGTGGCGGCAATGCCTTTTATACAGAAAAAGGACGTAGTTCATGGTTGAATGCGTTTGTTAACTTTTTTCAAATTTCCCCAACTCTGACAAAATTTTCCCCTCTTTACAAAATTTGACAGGTTTTACACATTTTTTTGCAAAAAGGATACCAAACAAACCTAAAATAACAGATAGGGGAAATATATTACTCTCTCGCATAGTCATCGACTGTCACTTGAGCCGACAACAACTTTTTCTCGCTTAAGTCATCGTCTCATCTTCGTTGGTGCCTTCCCCGCTATTTTTATAGCTTTCTCTCACTCCCACCCACCTATTTTTTTTTTTTTTGTGAATTGTGCAAATCAAAGTCTCTTATAGTGAAAAAAGAATAAGAAGCATGGCCCCAGGGCCACGTGGTGCACAAATGGGAAATCAATTCAGCATTCTTTCTGATGAAATGCTGTTTGAGCCCAAACTCAAGACGGAAAAGACCCAATCCAATCACTCTCTTAAATTACTTAAATAAACACCTCAAGTTCATTTGTATATCACCCTCCAACCCCTTCAATCCTTTCAAAAACTAAAGTGTCTTTCTGCTCAAAAAAGCAATTGACAGTATAAGTACTCAATATGAAAGTATTACACAATTGCGAGATGGTAACCTTCTCATGCTTGTTAAATCTGAAAAAATTGGAAATATTTTCTTATCAAAAAAAAAAAAAAACTCAAACCTTTGTGAAGTCTCCGTGAAATAACACGAACAACTCAACACGTGCAAGGGATCTGCCAACGCATCGTGTCTGAATAATGTACCAGGAAAAGAAATTGTCGAAGAAACGAGTTCACAAGGCGTTATAGCAGTATATAAATTTACCAAAACCGTGGATGATGTAAAATCTCACAATGGCCGTGTTCTCTTTACATTCTATCTCTTCCGCCCCCCCCCCCCCCTACAGTCGAGGTTGACTGGTTCAACATCCAAGTAGAAGAATATTTCCCTAACCCAAGCGGTGCCGCACCTGTCAAAAACTTGGAAACACTTCCAACCGCTGTAAAGGCAACCCCGTTAACCCCCCCCCCCCCCCCCCGTTAATCCCAATAATTACAAGCATTAATCTTGATCACCACACCAAACTCATTCTCCATATACCCAAATTCAAAGCCAACTGGCCGGTTTTTAAAAAAGGAAGTCATAAAATCTCTTACTCACAAACATCCATCATCCAACACAAATTAAGAAGCCGCGAACATACCCATTCCTCAAACATACCCAAAACAACACAAAAGAGTAAAACCGTGGTGGAGTGGAGAAAATGATAGCCTGGAAAAATTCAAAAAATATACTAATCAAGATAATTTGATTGCATTCAAAAAATCTAACTCCAAATTCAGAAGACAGCTTAAATTCGCAAAAACAAAAAGCTTTGAAGATTTCACATCTAAAATTTTCCCGGAAACCTCACCAGGTAAAATCTGGAATAGTATTCGTTCCCTAACTGGTAATCCCACCTCACTATCCATCAACCACCTTATTTCACCAATCGGCCCACTCTCAGACCACACTCAAATTGGGAACTACATTGCTCATTGCTGGTCTAAATAGTCGAACGACTCCAATTTTACAGAGGAATTCAAAATATTGAAATATGAGGCCACTTATAATTCTCTTAAAAAACTCTAAAGCCCAACTCATAGAGCGTGAAATATCGATAGTTGAACTTGAAGTCTGTCTTTATATGTAAAGGGTTTTTCAACAGGAACGCTACAAAAAAGTAAAGCAACAGGGACAGCAAACGAAGCCATATTTCTTGCCGCTCTTTTGATATTTCCCTTCAGTAAGGTTTGCCATTTTATGATGGAAAGATATACGAGCCAACAAAATTTACTACCGAAATTCAGAGTCAGTGGCCTCAACGTTAAGAGCGCTACGTCCAATTTATGGTCGTCATAATCGTCCTAGCAGATCAACAATTGAGCGTCTAGTGGAAAAATTTGAATCCACAGGCACAGTACAAAATGTTCCCGTGCCAGTGAGATAAAGAAGTGCCCGTAGTGTCGAGAATATTGCTGCCGCTGGGGCTTCAGTTGCAGAAAGCCCAAATGTGTCTCTCACCCGGCGTTCTCAAGCGTTGGGCATCTCTGTGACATCGTTGTGGCGAATTTTGCGACGCAAGAACTGAAGCCGCTTGACCACCAGAAGCGTCGTATCTTCGTGAATTGGACTGAGAAACAACTTGAAAATGATTCGGATTTTCATCGAAAAATCATCTTCAGCGATGGGCTCATTTCTGGCTGAATGGCTTCCTCAATAAACAAAATATGCGGTATTGGTCAGGCAGCAATCTACACGTACTCCATGAGTCATCTTTGCATCCCGAAAAAATTACGGTTTGGAGTGGTTTATGGGCCAGCGGCGTCATTGGGCCGTACTTCTTCCATGATGATAAAGACCGGCACATTACTGTGAATGGGGATCGCTACTGTTCAATGATAACCGAATATTATTATTATTATTTGGCCCCAATTGGATGATATGGACTTGGAGGACATGTGGTTCCAACAGGACGGCGCCACAAGCCACACAGCGAATTTCACAATCAATTTATTGGAAACCAAGTTTGGAGAACGAGTTATCTCACGAAATGGTCCAGTCGCTTGGCCGCCTCGATCGTGCGATTTGACGCCGTTAGACTATTTCCTGTGGAGCTACGCCAAGTCTATGGTCTATGCCTACAAGCCAGCGACGATTGATGAACTTCGTACGAATATCGAACGTGAAATTGCAGCAGTGTCGGCCGATCTATGTTTGAAAACCGTCGAAAATTGGGTTCAGCGTCTGGACTTCTGCAAGCGTGCGTGGGGTTTATGTCTCTTCGATAAGGTCTGAAATTAAGTTCTAGAACTTCCGTTCTTATTTTAAAGATAAGGCTCATATCCGTGATAGAAAGGTCCCTTCTGAAATAATTATTTTCACCTAAATTAAGACTTAAGTTTCTATACATGTTCCTTGAAGTTGACCCCCCAGCCCTTTCAAGATGCATCTGAAACATGCGTTCATCTACCTTTGCAATACAATCATAGAAAATATTTTGCCACTCTCCTATATTATTGACATTCAAGTTTAAAGGAGTGGAATGTGCCAAAGCAAGTTGTTGCCAGTTCTTAAAAGGAGTACAACGGCAGTGAAGAGAAACAAGCAGTATCCTTTTATGCAAGTTGCTGTCAGGTCTCTTAATAACTTTCGTTAAAAAATCTGCACAAGCCTTTAAATTTCTAACGAATATTTGCGGCAGACCGGAATCAACATAGATAGCGTAATTCGGAGTACTGGGAGGTAATCGAACGAATTATGTGGTATGCAGAATCGAAACAACTTTCCAGTCTTAATCAAGTCACATTTAAAGCGACATCGTGGATGCACCTACATGTAAACACTCTTTGTAATATAACCAAACAACTCATCCTAAGTAAAATAGATTACGGTACTTCTATATATGGCAACTCTCCGAAAACCACACTCAAGATCATAAAACCAACCTACCACCAAGCAGCAAGATATAGTGTTGGCGCCTTCCGTACCACTCCCATCAAAAACATGCTTACAGAGGCCGGACTCCCAACATTTGAAGAGCGAAGAGAAAAAATCTCACACAGAATATATGCAAAACTCATATTTTCAACGAACTCGATAATCGATAAAGAAGTCAACCTAACGCTGAATTGAAAAGAAGTTATAAGATCCCGTCAGCCATTTTTAACAATCCTCCAATCTGGTAACACCGAATTTCCGAAACACGAATTGTTAAAAACGTATAATTCAACTCTTCTTGAAAAACCTTGACTTATTGACTCCAACTTCGTTATATTCAACCTTGCATCTCATCGAAAAACCCAAAATCTTCCTAAGCATTTCATCTGAGCTCAGGTATAAAAACTGGAACTGGAACCACCAACAAAATATTAAATGGAAAAGACATCATCGAAACATTAAAATTCCCAAATTTGTCAAATATAAATAATATTAATGCTATTCTTTTAGAAATAGACACTATTGTATAAATGTATATATAGTTTAGTATTATAGAGCGGTAGGCCTAGGCTAGAAGCTTAATAATTTGTATATTAGACTGTAATTTATTACTTGTTAAATAAATATATAATAAGGATATTCATGCAACTTCGTAAGACCCTAGATAAGTTTACAAATTGGTTAAGTTTATCTTTTGGTTAATGAACAGTCAAATTTTGTATGGGAAA
This sequence comes from Dasysyrphus albostriatus, assembly GCA_946251815.1. Taxonomy (NCBI): domain Eukaryota; kingdom Metazoa; phylum Arthropoda; class Insecta; order Diptera; family Syrphidae; genus Dasysyrphus; species Dasysyrphus albostriatus. The sequence goes on from OX276337.1 coordinate 77,019,070, forward strand.
TGATCTACAAAATTTGGTTTAACTTATTAAAGGATTTTGTTAACCAAACTGGTTAAACTTATCCAAACGTCATTGTGACTCTTACTCTGATTGAATCACGTAGCATTTTATCAAATGTTTAAAAAAGGTGGTTCATGAGAAAAAAATATGGATCCGCCAATTCTTCTGCATTGAACGCTCTGAAATAATAACAAAATAGCTCAATCTTACTTGTGTGTACTTAACCCAGCCTTTGTTTCCTTAACATAAGTTAAGTATAATTTCCACAAATCAATGTTAAGTATTTTGACCAAACAACGTTGGAATAACTTCTCTACTCTTTCATAGTTACGACCCTTCATTTCTTGCTCGATGAAAATCTTCCAGTAGCGCGCCGTAGTTGGAAAGACGCTTACTAATGATTCATAAAGTGAACGTACTTCATTAACATTCCGCGTTTGTGCTTCTCGCAAAAGAACTGACCACGATTCTTTATCATAAGGTCGGATTTCAACAACTTGTTGGGAGCGAACCAGACGCTCATGTCCCCACTCCTAAAAAAATAAACTTAATTGAACATTCTATTTCAATATATGAAACAAATCTCACTATATCAATTTTAATCTGTTCCCGGAGATCCATTTCAAGTCTGATGAAGATTTTAATCAATTTTAGTGCTTAAATCAAAGTTATTACGTCTAAATATATCAAGAGACGTTATGTACATATATTAAAAATAAAATAGTTGTAGTTTTTATTTTGTTGTGATGTGATAAATTCTTATAATACCAAAAATTCAATTCAATTCCTTCAACTATCCAACCAAACAAATAAAATACATGAATGGTGTATGTAGAGATTATCAATGGCAGCGCAGCGGTCACACCAGAGAATATCAATTACGAAGAAGCCAATATTTCGTACGTTTCACCCTCCAAAACCCATTTGGTTACATTATTGTATTTGTAATTTCATTTCACAGTGTATCATGATTTCATTTCGTGTCGATGAATAGAAGTGAATTGCAACAACAATGTAAAGCGGTGAGATTTATTTATTCAGCTCAGTTTTTTTTTCTTTGAAAATTAGAAAATGGTTTTGCGAATTTTACTTCGGCTGATAACAAAAACATCGTTGTGAAATTGTTTAACTAATTCAAAGTACACAAACAATTGTAATTGTTAGTTAATATTACTCCACAATCATAATAAAATACAAAAATGAATCCATAAAATGTCTTCAATCACTCAGATTCCCATCGATCTTCAATGCATCTTGCATATTATACAGGGTTGCTCTTTCTTCATCCAGAAAAAATTTAAATTTTGTATATATTGTATAAATTCTAAGGAAACAAATAGTTAAGAAAAATTAGAAATAAAAGAATAGATTTTCTGCAATTTGACACCGGAACTTCAAATTGTTGTTTTAACTCCACTAAACTCTCAATTTCCACTTTATAAGTATTAAAATAGATATTAGGTGGGTTTTATTATCTTCTGTCGGTATTCGGGCATTGATCTGGATTTAACTTTAGAACAAAAAAGAAATAATGAGGAGTTTTCAAAATCGTTTTTGTAGCACGTCTTAAAAGTTAATCCAGCCCTCTTTTGGAGATAATAAAACAGCAATAGCTATTTTTATTTATTTTTTTAACTTCAGCGTTTGGTTTTGAGTGTTAAATAGGAGTATTGAACACTTATTACTGAAATTATACTTCATAATATAAAAGAAATGAAATAGTTGGATAATTATTTTTTTTTTTCATGATTATGAAACAACTTAATTAGAAAAATTGATTCGAGAATGGTTTTTAAGAAATTATAGCATGGCCTTGTAGCTGTTGTCGTATTTTTTAGTTATTTTTATTTTAAATAAATTTTGTCGTAAAATTCAAAAAAGTTAACTAAACAAAAATAAAGAGCATAACGTTGCAAGTTGCAAGTTAGTGGTGCCGTTGATTTTTTTTTAAGGAAAGTCATTGCTCTTATCTAAAAGCGGATGAATAATCCCCCCCTCCCAAACGATTTTTTTTTTAAATATTTCATAAATTATCCTGCATGAAATAGGGAATACCCTGTATTTGGCTTTGTTTTGACATCTAAATGACAGACCAAGGTGAATAATTCTGAGCATGGGATGTGTTCAACAAATAGAAACCTAACTAGGGCCAGGTTCAGATTAGGTGTGTTTTTTTCCTTGTCTGAATGGGCTTGGACGAAAAAAACGACGTCGGGTCTAAGCAATGCTCCGTGGTTCAAAATTTTTAATTCATCAATTTCTGTGGATTTACTGGGTTTTAATGATGATTTAGGTTTCATGTAAGTTATAAAAGCCGTTACATGCTTGAACCACACTCAGTTAAACCATCAAATCAGTGAGCTATAAGTGCGGAGCTATGGATCAAAACATTAACCCCGTTTAATTAGTACAAACACATATCGTTAAATAAATAAATAGATAGGTATAATAGATTAATTAATAAATAAATACAAACCTAAAAAATTGTTACTTACAGTAATGAGAAATAATAGAAACATGCTCGGGTGCCAAACTGAATTAAAATTATAAAATAGCTAGTTATAGCTTCTAGCGTGACCATGTTTACTAATACAATCAAATAGAAATGAAGTAAAACAAACTAAAAGCTCTCCCAAGCCAACGCGAATGAGGAGCGACGATGAAGTTTTGTTGTTGTTCAGCGTTGTGTATGTATTTGTCATATTTTGTACTATTGTGAATGATTCGCTGCAAATCAATCGACATTTGTGTTAGTTTTGGAGAGCGTTAATACTACGTTTTTGTTAGACTAAATGAGGAAATTTTTCAAATTTGATACGAAACCATCTCATTTTCCACACAAATTCAAATTTCGAAAAGAGATAATTTCAACCAATCTTGCACGCAATTTTGTAGGAAATTAAGTCAAAACTAAACGAACACCCAATTGGGCTCATTTTGAAGAGCTCTGAAAAGATTTTGAACGAAAATGTTAAAACTGAATTAAAAAATCAACAACAAAAGCGATTTACAGACAGGGTTAAAACTCAAAAAATGAAATGAGTTGTCAAAAGAAATACCAAATTACAGATGAAAACACTTTTTCTGTAATTTGACCTCATTTGGGCTCTTATGGAAACGTTTAAATATACATTATATAAATATTATAATTATTAATATCCAATTGATTAAAAACTATAGGGCTCATTGTAGAGTTATTTAATCCAATATTCAGTAATTTTAACTCATTAATTACAGCTGGTTAGCTGATGCTCGACGATTTTGAGGCATACCATAATACACTTGGATCTTGAACCATTGTTAAACCAAAATAAATATGCCATCATCCACTCAGCTAACAATTTCATTCCTATATTCATCCATAGATGCTTTTTTGTTTTCAACCATCACACTCATTAAGGCATTGCATTAAATCAGGATCACTTTTATCTTGAATTTTCGTTTATGAAATAGGCTTGCTCAACTAACAAATCTCGCTTCTATATTTATCCATAGATGAATCTAGCATTCATTTAATCTAGACATAAAAGCATTGCATAAAACTCCATAGAGTGAAAAAGGTGACCATTTTTCACTCCTATTGAACCTTTATGGAGTTAATTATGAGAGTTTTAAAGAAGTTCACATTAAATAAAATTATAAAAATCTTGTTCTTCGGTTCAGGAATCGAACCCGTGTCCCCCTTAAATTAATAAATAGAGGTAGAATAGATTGATTAATTAGTTCATACTAACCTAAAACATTAAAAATAATAAGAAATATATGTGCTCAGATGCCAAACTAAATAAATCTGAAATATAAAATGGCCGATTATAGCTTGGCATCACTATATTCACAAATACAAGCAATAAAGAAACAAAGGCTAACATAAAGATTGTATAATAATTTTACGGGAAGACTATTGAAGCAAAAGTATCTTGGTTGCTTCAAAAGAGCATTATAGAAACATTGGTACATCGTTTCTATCAAGCTGATATAATTTACACCAGAAAATATTAAACGATTCAGTAATGCTCCAATACGGTATCAGATTCATATTCTGTCAGAGGGCTAAATGGAGCGCTATAATGCGAAGCATTTTGTTAGTTGGATTGAGCCTTTAACCACCGTTAAACCTCAGTGAAGTCAGCGAGCTAAAAATTTCTGAACCACGAATCAAAATTTTAACTACCATTCTCTATACAAATGACTTTTAATGCAGAGATGGAAGTGGACAAAAACTTAAATGGTAATGAGATTCCAGAAAAATTATTGACAATTATGTATTTTTTCAATGCAATTAAATTAACACTAGTACTTACTACATCTGTCTATTAAAGCAAAACTATATTTGCTCACAAACAAGCAAATAAACAAACCATAATGCAATATCTGTAAGACCAACTCCTTGACACAGTTTTTTCGCAACAAATTTCGACTCGATTCTGCTCCCCGAACGAGATCTAGTCAAATCCACTGATCTCAATAATACACTGGATAGCGTATCGACACAAGAAAGTTGCTTCCATTTGAAGAATTGTTATATTATGAAGCTGACCACTTTTTTGTATAACAATATGACTGTATAATTTATACAAAATAATCCACTATGTAGACGTCAAATTTCCGTTCGTTGCTCCCCCCCAAATCTCTTTGCTCAAATTGCTGTATTTGTAATTTTATTTCCTTCACAAATGGTTAAATGAAACGGAATTACAAGAGTGTGACAAGGAGGTAAAATCGTAAGAAAACACAGACTATGTAATCGCATTCTTCTAATCACACTTATCAGCTGTTTTGTTCAACTTGTTTGCAAACTGAAATAATGAACGAAGCCGACAGTTCCCATATCCCATCTACATATTTACTATTACATACTTAAACACCTTTCTATTGATATAATTTTAGTGCTATTGGAAAATAATAGCACAAATAAAATGTACACAATGAATAACTTAATGAAAAAAAAAAATTATAAAATAAACTCCCACAAAGTTTTTCTTTTTCATATCATTGGTCTGTTTCTCTTTCTTCAGATTGAAATTTTGGAAATAGGTTTTTTTGTGTAAATGTAGACGTCAAATTATGAAGCCGACCACCTAGTTGTCATCTTCAAATGGAAGCAAAAAAACTGTTATACATTATAAGGAATACACTATCCAGTGTATATAGAGATCAGTGGTCAAATCAAGCTCACTTCAACTCGAACCTGGTTTACAAAGAGTTGACGCGAGCTTCAAGCTGGTTTAACAACACATGTAAGCGTAGTATATATGCCAAAATTCTAGTTTGTGAATATCTTTTTTCATTTCGCGTAATTATTTAAAAATTTCTTCTTACTCACTGTAAGTTATTTTCCGTCATGAAAAGAGTTCATTTTCTACTTTTCCTTATATATTTTGGGAGCTGAAAAGAAAAAAAAAACAAAAAAAGAGAAAAGACAAATTGTTTATCGAAAAGAAAGTAATTAAAGATATTTATTTTCCAGACAGGTGGGAATAAGTAAAAAGCGACAACATTAACATTAAAAAAAAACCACAACTCATTCTCATAAGGGATTTTTTAGTTAATTTTGTCAATTTTAGTCTGATTATTCAAGCAGAAGATTGTTAGAAACATTGAATAAATTGAAGTGTGAAAAAATTGGAAAGTTAATTTAAAAGATATTTTCAGTCAATGGATTTAAATATCGAAAGCCAACACAAGTACTGCTTGATAGCAGTTTCTTGTTAGATATTGTGCAAATCTTTTAACACAAGTTAGCCTGAAGATTGGCCCATTTAAAAATTGGCGATCCACCACCGATTTCATTGTATTTTTTCGAATTTAATTAAACACAAATGTTTATTAGCTTGTAAGTCCTCTATTACACGATGATTCTTTGCGTCTGACTTTTATTATTTCACACAAGCAAAATAGTTCAAAATTTAATTATATGTTGATCAGTTAAACTATGTATCGAGAAAAAAATCTTTTGAATGGTTAAGTGAAAATTCTTTTCAAATAACAGCTGTTTTCTGTAGTATATTCTCCACCAAAATCTTATCTCAAAATTTAGTTAAGGCTTTGGCTGGTGCGGTAGCGAAAATTAAGCGAGATCTGCCTACCATTTTGTACCTAATAATGTGCAAAATAGTTGTAGGTATTCACCTTAATTTAACATGCAAGAATCTTCGCATATATGACATGCAATGTTTTAAGGCTCTCCTAAACCAACGCGAGGTCATAGCGAATTATTCATTAAAGGCTTTCCCAAACCAACGCGAATGCAGAGCAATTCGCAGCGAATCATTCACAATAGTAAAAATATGACAAATACACAATGCTAAACAACAACAAAAATTCATTGTCGCTCCGCATTCACGTTGGTTTGGGAGAGTGAAGGCTATCATGTTTGGATGATTTTTTGTTTTCAAAATTAAATGTCCCAAAAATTATTAATAAACAACATTATATATATATTTTTTTTTATTTCTAGTTCTTAATTTTATCTGTCAATATTGTCACTTGTCATCCGCCGAAACTTAAAACAAATGTCAAAAATGTCAACCATTTTTTGCTCAGTGGGTTTTCTCTTGAGGCACAAGATAAGGGCACGTACGCATAGAACTTCAAGGGTGTGCATCCACTTTTAAGTTAAATTTTCTTTGCTTTTAACAAAAATAATCATAAATATTTCTATATTTGTGTGCCAATACCTATAAAATGCAATATTTAACATAGTTTTCGTTCATAAAGTGTTAGAAAAAAATATTTTTCTTTTATACTATTTTCTTTTTCAGTTTTTTCAACGGATTCATTTTTTGAATAACCTAACGACCTATCCAATTTATTTGAGCAAAACTGAGCCAAAATCCATAAAAATATCATTGTATTGGTAAGGTTCCATTTAAAATGCATTGGGCAGTCACTACATGCTCAGCCTAGTGGAGGAATTCCAATCAAGGCAGCTTGTAGGGTGAAAGAGAAAAAGCCCTGAAGTCGGTTCTCTAGATAATATAGTTACTCTATGGAGCAGAGTATGACCAGAGCGCTCCGATATAGTTTTGAAACATATCTGAGCACTGAACTGTAATACGATTGTGATTTAGTACTGACTTTTAACTATCACCTGATAGCTACCCAATCGAAAAATCGAAAAAAAAAAATCAATCCCTTCACTCGGTCTTCTTATTCTGAGCTCATGAAGCGTACTCCGAGCTAGCTTTGATTCAAAAAATAAACACAAGTTGAGCGCTCTGAGTGTTCTGAGCTATAAAAAACACAGGTCTTTTTTTGACAGCTTAATGCTATGCTCGGAGGTAAAAAAGAAAAACACCTATAATGTGGTTTTTTGGTGTGTCACTTCTTTGCAATTCCAATAGGATAGAGCTAATCGTGTTCCCATATTTACACACACACAAACACACTGTGCCATTAAAAAATGGTTTCCTTAATCGTTTAACACTTTGTCAAGTACAAGATAAGATTTTGAAGTGTTGGCGGGGCAAAATAAGTGTCAAAAAAAGACAACATTAGTGACGCCATTACTACTAACACCATTTATACTCGAGAAACAAATTTTTTTTTCTAGCATCCAATTTGAAAATTAAACAGTTATAGTTCTCACATTTCAACTAAATAGTTAAATTTGAACTGGTGAACACCGAAAGTTTATTAAATGAAATATTCTACATCTATTATTTTCACACTTTTTGTAATTAAGAGTATTCATACAACAGCATTGAGCCATCGTAAACAATTTAAAGTTTTAAACTTGGTAAATATGTCACAATTTGTATAGAAAATTTGACAGATATAAGCAGTTCACAACTTTGATATATTTAAGATGACTTTACGTCTTTGCATGAATACCCTTATTATTTTATTTCAAATACAAATTGTAAAATAAATGAAAAGGGATTTTTCTCATGGTCACCCAGCACTATATCTTAATCGGCAAACTCTTATAACTATAGGTGGCAGTGTTTCTTGTGGATAATACTAATAGATGTCCTTAGTTTCTTACAGGCTAAGTGTGCAAAAGATGGCGCTATAAATGGTACCTATTTTTTCCGGTAAAGGGGTATCGAGGGCTACTGTTGCTTCGAAAACGCGGTTCCAATATATTTGCAGGTCTTGTATGAAATTGACACCCAACTATAGCAGGCCATATATAATAAGTCAATGATCACATATTTACTACGTTTAAAACAGGATCCAGAGCTCAAGTTGAAATAGGGTCGAATCATCGACCCTGGTTTTTCGTCACTGATACCCTGGGTTGGCCGAATTATGATGGATTTACATGTATCTTGATCTTGATCTCCAAGAAAAGTAGAGGGTCAGATATAATGACAAAATATAAACGTGTGAAAGAGTACAAGGGTAATTACTCTATTTTAATTTAATCTGTTTGGCTGTCAAAAACTTTTTTTGTTCTTTTATTTGTAACGGGTGATTTTTTAAGAGGTTTAGAACTTTTAAAAAAAAAAACACAAAAAATTCGAAAAAATTAATGAAATATTTATTTGAATCGATAGTTTGAACCTTGCAATTTAATGTTTAAAGATAATTTCATGCAAATGTTGACCGCGGCTGCGTCTCAGGTAGCCCATCCGCTGAGTCCAATTTTGGCATACTCTTTCACACATATCGGCCGGTATCTCACGAATGAATGCATGGATGTTGGCTTCCAGTGCGTCAATCGAAGCGGGCTTGTCCCTATAGACATTAACCTTGACATACCCCCACAAAAAATAATCTAATGGTGTCAAATCGCACGATCTAGGCGGCCAATTGACCGGCCCGAAACGTGAAATTAACTGTTCACCAAACTCGGCTCGCAATTGCGCCATTGTTTCGCGTGCTGTGTGGCATGTGGCACCGTCTTGTTGAAACCACATATCATGCAAGTCAAGAACTTCCATTTCGGGCAAAAAAAAGTTTGTTATCATCGCTCGGTAGCGTTCACCATTGACAGTAACGCTGCGATTCGCATCATCTTTGAAGAAATATGGCCCAATAATGCCGCCGGCCCATAAACCGCACCAAACAGTGGCTTTTTCGGGATGCATTGGTAGCTGTTGCAATGCTTCTGGCTGATCTTCACTCCAAATGCGGCAATTATGCTTATTTACGTACCCATTCAACCAAAAATGAGCCTCATCGCTGAACACAATTTTTCGATAAAAAAGTGGATCCTCGGCCAGCTTTCCAAGAGCCCATTCAGCAAAAATTCGGCGTTGTGGAAGGTCGGCTGGCCTTAGTTCTTGCACCAGCTGTATCTTAAAAGGCTTTACGCCCAAATCCTTCCGCAAAATTTTCCACGTAGTGCTGTAACAAAGGCCTAACTGCTGGGAACGGCGCCGAATCGACATTTCGCGGTCTTCTGTCACACTAGCTGATACGGCCGCAATATTTTCTTCACTACGCACAGTACGTAAACGTGTTGGTGGTTTAATGTCCAACAAAGTAAATTTGGTGCAAAATTTGGTCACAATCTTCCGAATAGACTGCTCAGAAGGTCGAGAATGCCGACCATAAAATGGAAGCAGCGCGCGATGAACATTTCGAACCGAGCACGAATTTTGATAGTAAAATTCAATAATTTGCAAGCGTTGTTCATTTGTAAGACGATCCATGGTTAAATTGCAAACCAAACTGAAGCTGTTTGACAGTGACACAAGGTACTAAACACACGTCAGCTGTCAAAACCAGTGTTGCCAAAACCAAACCAGCTAAAAAATCACCCGTTAGATTGCGATCCGGTTGATAATAGTTTCCATTTTCATAAAATATCAATACCTAATTTAATTTAACAAAATTTGTTAAATAATTGCTTTGCACGGATATCTTCAAGTCTTTAAGCAAATTTATTTACACTTTCATATATCTATTGTTTTTTTTATTTTTGACACTTCACTTCTTTTTTATTTTATTTTTAATCATGCCATAAAGTTATAACAAAACATGCACACTCTCATCAAGATGAACATGTGCATCTTTACTGTAATCATGATCTTGATTTTTATGTTTTACTATAATGTTCATATTATCAAGATTCTTTGATTTCGGTCCTACCTCTATATCGAACAAACGAAACTTTTATATTTTACATCCTTTTTTTTCTTCAAGAAATGAAATCAAGATATATGTAATGGTGGATTTACATGTATCTTGATTTCATTTCTTAAAAAAAAGGATGTAAAATATAAAAGTTTCATTTGTTTGTATATTTTTATATTTTACATCCCTTTTTACTTTAAGAAATGAAATCAAGATACATGTAATGGTGGATTTACTTTAATCTACCTTAAATCCACCATTAACTACATTACATTTTCTACATTATTTACTACGCGTAGTTAATTGAATAAACTACACGTTGAATTTACTACAGTTTTTTTACGTCTACTACATAAGTAGTTTATGGTGGATTTACATGTATCTTGATCTTGATCTTCAAAAAAATAGAGCGGGTCAGATATAATGTATGTTCACGTACCTCCCAAAACTACGAATTTTTACGAATTTAGCTCAAATTTCTGTCAAAGTTCACATAAAAAAAAATTAAATTCGTAGAAATTCGTAGTTTTGGGAAGTACACGAACAGACATATAATGACAAAACATGAACGTATGAAAGAAAACAAGGTTGGTAACTATAATCTACTTTTGGCTGGCAAAAACATATGTTTTTGTTATTTTATTTGTAGATTAAGAATCGGTTGGTGCCACTGGGGTCTATAAACGCTGGATAGCGTACACTGATCTCTATAATACACTGGATAGCGTATCGACATACAAAAGTTTCTTCCATTGGAAGAAATGTTATATTATGAAGCTGACCACTTTTTTGTATAACAATATAACTGTATAACAAGTCAAACAAAATAATCCACTATATGAAGTCGTCAAATCTCCGTTCGTTGGCCCCCCAAAATCTGTTTGCTAACATTGTTGTGTTTGTAATTTTATTTCATTCACAAATGGTTAAATGAAACGGAATTACAAACGCAAGGCGTGTGACAAGTAGGTAAAATCATAAAATACGCAGACTATCTGCCCAAGCGAGGTATCCATCGCAGAAGAATTTTCTCCGATTTCATAAGAATCGGAAAACTTTTGCTTCGAGGTATTCCTCTGAACAGCTTTTCGTAACATTTCTCCGAAATTATCTAAGGCACATCGGAGATTTACGTTGCAGTGCGATCAAGTGCATTTTTATGTTCTATTTTTGACAGGTTCCTACAAGTTTTTCTCCGATATCCTCCGACAGTTTTTCTTCGCGGAATTTTCATTTAAAATTGTTGTCGTGATAAAAAATGTTAGCAATATAGAAAAGAAAACTATTTTTTGATGTAATTTAATGTACTTATCGACTGAATCTGTGTTTTAGGGCAAATGCAAACGAACAAAAAAAACACAAAGTGCCATCGCATGTGTTTACATATCATTCTTTTCCGATGAAAGATACCTCGAATGTATCTTGAACCTCCGACAAGGAATGTGTTGCGGAAAACTGTCCGCTCCAACGGATACCTCGCTAGGGCAGTATATAATCGCATTCTCCTCATCGCACTTATCAGCTGTTTTGTTCAACTTGTTTGCAAACTGAAATAATGAACGAAGTCGATGGTTCCCATCTACATATTTACTATTACCTATTTAAACACCTTTCTAATGATATAGTTCTTGTGCCATTTTAAAATAATAGCACAAATAAAATGCACACAGTGATTAACTTAATGAAAAATAAATTAATAAAACAAACTCCACAAAGTTTTTCCCTGTTTTTCTTTCTTCAGATTGACATCTTGTAAACACGTTTTTTTGTGTAAATGTAGACGTCAAATTATGAAGCCGACCACCTAATTGTCATCTTCAAATGGAAGCAAGAAAACTGTTATACATTATAAGGAATACACTATCCAGTGTATATAAAGTTCAGTGATACCGTATAAAAATAGAAAAAAGCTTGACTCCATTTGAAGAACTGTTATAAAGCGACGCTGCCTATTATTTTTGTTATACTGTATGCCGGTATAACATAAAAAGTGAAAACTGGGTGCGTTCATTCGCAGAAATCTAAAAATCCAGTCTTGAATCCTAACGTTGAACGCACAAAAAAACTGAATTTTTAGCCAAATGTCTTATATCTGTTTCCTACCAAAATCATGTGTTTACCTGCTGATTTTACTGAAAAAGAATATAAAGAAGATTTTTTTTCAGAAATCGAAATTTTAATCAAACATTAGTGACTTTAGGGATGAAGTTATACATAAGATGACTGGAAAACGAGTGTTCTTTTTTTTTATTTGAATTATATTCTTTCGAAAATAGTAAGGACTCTCTTTTCACTTGCAACCAAAAAATATAAACAGGTATTACTCCCAAATCTGTCCAAACTGATCGATCGTTGCCTAAAATGGATCCCAGGCCATAGGGATATTCACGGAAATGAATTGGCAGATGAACTGGCCAAAAGCCGATCATATCTTGATCCGAGCCAAATCGTAGCCTCGGTGCTCATGCCACTGGAGGAAGAAAAAAGTAGAATACACCAGGGTTTCTTGGAAGCTGCAAATGTAAGATGGTCATCTATCGACACCTGTCGGGTTTCAAGGAACCTTTGGCCAAATATTTCGAATAAAAAGCAGGCTTCAATTATCACTCATAGTTGGCCTCCTAACGGGCCACAACTCTATTAGATCCCACATGAAAAGAATGGGCATCAGCTCATCGGACTTATGTAGAGGGTGTCATGATGAAGAGGTGGAAGAGGGCTCCCTTCACTTCTTATTTGAATGCTCCAGCCTAGCTAGAACCAGGAAAGCAGCCCTAGGAGAATATTTCATTGATGAACTGGGCGACATCTCTGTAATGCCACTAAAAAACATCCTAAAACTCATTCAGAACTCACAATGGTTCAGGGAGGCCCCCCACAACTAATACCTCTCCTCAAACCCCTCCTTATCCCTCTTCACCAACCACTTTTCACTCTGGGGAGCGCAATGGATCCACTGAGATCCGAGTGAGATGATGCGGCTCGCCGTATCCTTCTAACCTAACCCTTCTAACCTAACCTAACTCCCAATTGCCCAATTTACTCCCAAACGCACATTTTCATCGGGTTTTTCCACCAAATATAATTATTATAAGTAAAAACGAGGTAGTACCTCATGGCATAATGGTTAGTGCTTAGGACTGTCATGCCAAAGGTCTGGGTTCGATTCCCAGCCACTGCCACCTAAAAACAGAAATGTTTTTTTCCGAGGTACTACCTCTTGCGAGGGACTGACAAATCCTCCAAGAGTATACTTGTCATGAATAAGTGCTTCTCATCTAGCCGTTCGGACTCGGCAAAAAACTGTAGGTCCCCTCCATTCCTGCCAACAACACGCACACAGGAATGGTTGAGAGTTGTTAGTCACTAGGCCCTGGTTCTCCATGAGCTGTTGCGCTACAAATTTTATTTATTTATTTATAAAAACGAGGAAAACTTTCACCTTTTGTTATTTTGTTAAAGAAAAACTAAAACCGAAATGCAATGGGAAAACTACTTTTGAACCATATTTTTTATTTCATTCAGTTACAAAGAAACAAAAAATAAAAGAACCAACACTCCACACCAAGTCGACAACAGAACAGAAATTCGGCAGATTCATCTTTTTTGACTTGTTTTTTAGGTATCATCTTAATTTTTAGATGAAAAATTTTATCTGAAAAACGTAAGCAAATGTAACGAAAAGTCATCTAAATTTTCAGAATTTTTATGATAGCCAGCTGTCAGAAACCAAAAAATTCTGATCCTTGAACGCATGGACTGACAATTTCAAACGTCAACGAAGTGAATAAGCAAAATAGAAGACAAATACAAAATCTCACAAGAATAATTAAAAAATCATTCTCTAAACATGGTAAGTAAAGATTTAAATGTTAGTGCCCACTACTATTTTATAAGCAATTATGTATATTTCTCATTAATTTATTAGTTTTTAAAATAAAACTAAACCCATTCGATGAGCAGCCAGAGGCATCATAAACATGTTCAGATGTGAAAAGGATATTGGATGTGATAAGGCGATGCGAAAAGATCAGGTTCAGGAACTGGTTACTAGGACTTGAAGTTTTTTTTGCATTCACTGTAGTTTCTGTTGTTTTCACAAATAAAAACGTACCTACACGTAAGCTCAACTAATATTATAAAGTTAAAACGATAAGAAGGTATATAAAATAATCTTTTGCAACGACGGAGATGAACCAAAAAAGAATCACAGTACTTTTATTTTGGAAGTAAAGAAACAGTCAAAACAAATTGAAAGTTGGTGTTGCAATTCACATAAATGTTCGACTCGAAAAAAATTAAAAAACAACAATGCAATCTTATGGGCTATGGAGGGTGAGACTTACGAAAGTTAAAGCTCCCTATTTGATAATCTTTGGTATACGGTAGACGTCAAAAAGTGGCCTTGCCTAACAAATGTCATCTTCAATTGGAGTCAAGAAAAACTGTTATACATATAGGGAATCCACTGATCTCTATAATACATTTGGCCAGTTTATATTTCTTGAGCGCTCAGTATTTTTCCTCTACTTTTTGACAGAGCAGGAGAATAAAATATAAACAATATTCCTCACATAAAAGTCAAAAAAACTCTCCGTTTCTTTTCTTCTTATGTAATTTACTGCGACAAAAATAATTGAGCAAGCGAATCCAAAAAATTTTAGTCTCAGTTTTTAAGGGGAAAAGTGAGGAATTTTTTAGAGGAATCCTGAATTCTGAGTCCTCTGAGATCTCAGAAATATAAACTGGCTAATTGGATAGCATATCGACATAAGAAAGTTGCTTCCATTTGAAGAATTGTTATATTATGAAACTGAGCACTTTTTTGTATAACAATATAACTGTATAACAAGTTATACAAAATAGTCCACTATGAAGACGTCAAATCTCCGTTCGTTGCTCCCCCAAAATCTGTTCGGTAGCGCATTTGTGTTTGAAATTTTATTTCATTCACAAATGGTAAAATGAAACGGAATTACACACGTAAAGAGTGTGACAAGGAAGTAAATCATAAAAAAACACAGACTATGCATTCGCATTCTCCTCATTCTTTTTAGCTGATTTGTTCAACTTGCTTGCAAACTGATATCATGAACGAAGATGTTGACGATCATATCCGCCTCGTGCAGTTGTAAAAATTGATCTCAACAAAATAAACAAAATGGAAGGTGAGTTAATGAAGATTAATAAACTGCAAAATTTGGAAAATTGTGGTGTTTGGAAATTCAAAATATGTAAGTGTCATATTGAAGGCACAGGGTGTATCGAATGTAGTCACGGGGACCGAGGTGGTTCCATCACAACCAAAGGAAGAAGCTGCAAATAATATAGTCCAGGAACACCAAAAGAATCTATCAACATGGCAAAAGCTAAATGCAAGGGCGCAGAGAGTCCTAGTTGCAACCATAACAGAGCAGACGATGGCTCACATTATTAACTGTGAGACGTTAAAAGATATGTGGGATAGACTCACTGATCTCTATATACACTGGATAGTGTATTCCTTATAATATATAACCGTTTTTTTGCTTCCATTTGAAGATGACAATTAGGTGGTCAGCTTCATAATTTGACGTATACTTTTACACAAAAAAACGTGTTTACAAGATGTCAATCTGAAGAAAGAGAAACAGACCAGTGATATGAAAGGGAAAAACTTTGTGGAGTTTGTTTTATTATTTTTTTTTTCATTAAGTTATTCACTGTTTATTTTGTTTGTGCTATTATTTTCCAATGGCACTAGAATTATATCATTAGAAAAGTTTTTAAATAGGTTATAGTAAATATGTACATAGAAACCATTATTCCATTATACCATTCATTATTTTAGTTTGCAAACAAGTTGAACAAAACAACTGATAAGTGTGATGAGGAAAATGCGATTACATAGTCTGTGTTTTTATGATTTACTTCCTTGTCACACTGTTTGCGTTTGTAATTCCGTTTCATTTAACCATTTGCGAAAGTAATAAAATTACAAACACAACAATTATTACGGTAAAATTTACCGCAACAATGACCAGTCTTTGACTGCTACCTTTTCCTTCTTTTTGTTTCCGTTGTGGCTGCAAAATACTGGTGAGGTTGAGGGCAACCATGGTATCATAAACCATTGGTGTACTAAGCCAGGATCTTGCAAAAGCAACAACAGGTGTTCGAGTGATTGATGAATCGAATGGAACAAGCGGTTCTAAAATCTTGAGCGTATCCAACATGCAGACGGGTGGTCTCATGCAACGAGAAAAATGCCAGCGGTTGAGCTGAAGAGGTAACGAGACAGGCGGACTCTTTTACCTACTATACAATCAAACACAACATCCTTATACTTAACTTAACTTTATATTTTATTGTAAGCAAAATGGGTGGTTAACGCATTTACTTCATAACACCATATCTTGTTAATAGCAAAGGTCTTTTGGAATTGAAAAAAAAAAGAAAACAGTTGAGTAATCGCGAAACAAATAGTTTTTGAATGGTTGCTTGGCGCTTCGAATCTATCGTGAGTAATTTGTATTAACTAGGAGAATGCCTAGCGAAGGCTTTTTGTCGGTTTTAATTCTTTTTTAATTTTTCTCGAAAGGTTTACTTTGGGATAGGACTGAAATCGGCCGTTAAGATTCGGCAAGTTTTGGAAATACATCCAACAACTTGTTGAATTTGTGTTTGTGAGAGTGAGAGTAAAGTTTCGTTGAGATTCAACAACGGTGGTTGTTAGGTGGTCTGGGGAGCGAAAAAGCCTTCCAGGAAGCCGATGTCCCGTGACCGATGATCACGAAAACGAATGGCTGAATGTGTGAGTGATTGGAATGGTCGAAGGAAGGATTGATTTGTTTGCTGGGAAAGTTCGCTCTTGAGAGAGCTAACCAAGCAAGTGGTTGAAAAATTCGAGAAGTTTAAAAAAAAGGAGACAAAAATCGACATATAGTGAGGAATTTAAAAAGGATCAGGAGAATCGAAGGAGATAGAAGGGATTCGAGGTGCAAAGAATCTTTGAGGAAAACAGGAAAATTCGAGGAAAGAAGAAAAAATTGAAGGAGAAATAACGGATAGAAAAGATAAGTAGAGTAGAGATATTTTCTAAAGTAAAATTTTCTTTTAATTTGTTCAATTCCAAACGTGCCTATGGTGTTTGTTTTAGCTAATTCCAATTGAATTTCAATTTTGAATCGATTGAGGAATTATTCTTCCCGGTAGTTGCCTTTTTTTGCGTTAACGGCCCATTTGAATTTTCATTTTATTTGGCTCAACGGTTGCCCGTGAGCAATTATAAATTCTTATTGTACCTTACTAATAATTGAAAAAATGTTGGGTTTTTATCCTGGTTCGTCCAAGGTTTTTTTTTTTATAATTGTTTTTATTGTCGTCAAATTCTTCCGCCGAACCCAACCCAGCTGAGCAGCCGTTGCAGCAGCTTCCTTTTATCGTGCTGCTGTTTGCACTTTTTCGTATCTTCTTTTTTTTTCTTCTTCGTTGTTCGGCCTATTAGTTGTCAAAGGTTTTATTGTAGTGTACGAGTGCACATTAATTTTTCTTATTAACAAAAAGAAAATCTAATTAATTCGCGGTGTTTAAATTCATTTAATTTGTTAAAAAAAAAATAAATAAAGTTCCCCAAACCACCCAGAAAAAGTGCAACACAATGTTAGCAAACACATTTGGGGGGAGCAACGAACGGAGATTTGACGTCTTCATAGTGGACTATTTTGTATAAACTGTTATACAGTTGTATTGTTATACAAAAAAGTGGTCAGCTTCATAATATAACAATTCTTCAAATGGAAGCAACTTTCTTGTGTCGAAACGCTATCCAGTGTATTATAGAGATCAGTGGATAGACTCTGTGGTATCTATGAACAAAAATCCGAAGCAACTATTCACGCACTGCAACAAAATGGTTCACTATCACCAAGGATTCAGCAGATGACATTGCATTACAATATTGCCAAACTGGATGACTTAGCACATAACACTTGGCTTATGCAAGAAAATATTTCAGACAATAAAGACATTGAAGACATTCTATTAGCTCCTGAAAAACAAATGTAAATTTTATAAAATGTCGAAGTTTTAATAACACTTTAAATTTAAAGATAAGCATTTGCATCTCATTATTATTTTGTGCTAAGAAAACATCACCTATTTGCCAAAGGTAGGAAGTATTTTAAGTTTTAAAATCCAATTTGGCTGTACGGGATTTCTCTATGAACGGCATTAAAAGAGATTTAACCGACACTTCACCGGAACAAAATATCACTTTCAAGAAACACCACTCAAATCAAATTTTAAATACGATGGAGGTTGGTAAAATGTCAATTGCTCAACTGAAAAGCATTCTGAATGAGACCATATCAGAGCAAATAAAAGATTTAGCCATTAAATTTTCACGTCGCATCTCTATCCGTGGAACTAGATGCATTGAAGGCAACGAATTCACAGTTAAGTCAGAAACTGACGGCAATGACAGAGCGGTGTGAGCTCTTGGAGTCTCAAATCGAAATTATTTCCCGTAAAACAAATGAAAACTCTTTGGTGGTACACCTTCCTCTAGACAAAGAAACCAATGCAGTCGATGTAGCAAAACAAACTTGCAAGGGGCTTCTCAGGTTAAAAGAAGGTGAAGATATTCACTGGGAAAAATCACGAGAAGTTCACAACACGCACTTAAAAAGGGGAACTGTGTTCTACGAGCTTGCCTCTGTAGAGGTCGTAGAAGAAATACTGTCCGCCGCAAGTCAACTTAAAGGTAGTGGCATAAGTATATTTCGCGAACAGACGTTGTTATATCGTCAAAAAAGGCAAACGTTGTTCGAGTTTAAAACTAAACTTGCTGAAATCAACCCCGAAGCAAATATTATTATCAAAGGAGACAAAATGCAAATAAATAACCACACGTTCGCTTATAAATTTGCGCGAGGTCTTGTTGTAAAATCTTCTGCTGAGATGCCATTTGTCAACATCATGTTTGGAGACAGTTCACCAGAATTTTTTGACTGCAGCCCGGGAGTGAATGTAGCCCCAGTTGATATTAGGCAAACAACATCATCTATCTCTCAACTGAAGCCAGCGCCATCTGAGAGTGAATTAATGTCACAATAGCAAAAAACCATTGACCTACTATATATGGACTGCCAGGAGCCAACTTCACTTCTGTTCAGTCTATTACTATACGCCACTAGCGCTGCCGTCGATTAGGCGGCAGACATGGTGTAAGTTTTGACAAATGAACTGAGTGTTTCTTTTGTTTTTTATTTAATTTTGAAAAACAATAACAACCAACAAATGAATTGAGTTTTTAAAAAGTATTGAAACCATTTATTAAAATATTAATCGACTTATTTAAGCACATATTTGAAGTCTCTTTTTTCTTCTCTGAATAATCATTTATTGCAGCTTGACACTTGCATAGTTTTTTTTTTAAATTCGCCTTTTCTTTCGCGAAAAAAAAACTTAAGAAGAGCTGCCTTTATCCGCTGAAATTTGTTTATTTTTAATTGGATTTGCCAGTCAGTCAGCACTCATCTGAATTCTGAAGAAGATTAAGATTGTTTCAAGATCTTTTTATTTATCTATCACTTGTTTTTTGAGTTCGTTTTTAGCTTACCATTTTGCAATTCCTTGTATCATGTTGATGATTGGTGATTAATATCAGTAGGAAGGTTAAATACCTATCCTGTATGTTCGAACTGCTCCATGATTGTTTTAAGTTATTTTTTTTTTTTTAATAAAAAATTTTTTTTTAATGAAATGACTTTTCAGTAAAAATAATAATAAATTTTGACTTTGATTGACAAGTATGATAGAGTAATCGACATATAGAGACGTTAGGATAGTTGTTTTGTTCGCCGCTTGTTCGACGGGAGCTCTTATGTTGCTAAGGAGAAGCTGAACCCTTTTCAATTGAGCTTTTGTATGAAAAAAACAAACGACTGGCAGTCCATATATAATAAGTCAATGAAAAAAACAATTGGGAAACAGTGCCGTCTGCCAAATTAAAAGTATTAATTCTATCAATATATCGATTTTAGCATACAATATTACTGGTTTAAAAAGTAAATTATTGCAACCTGATTTTTTCAATTATATTTCTAAATTTGATATTATCATTCTTATTGAAACTTTCTTAGAACACAAAAATGAAAATGAATTTTATAAATACTTTAAGGATTACAAAATAACTTTTATTCCAGCAATAAGAACAAATAGTCATAGGAGAGCGAGCGGAGGTATTTTATGTGGGTTCAAAACAAAATTTTATCCTTTTGTTCAATTTAAAATGATTGAAAATAGGCTTGTTTTCCAAATTTTATCAAAACAATTAAAGTTATTTATTGTTCCGGTGTACCTAAATTGCAAGAACTGGCATAATGATTTTACCAACTTACGTGAGTTCATAAACAATACTTCTTTGGGAAATATGATGATCATCGGTGATCTCAATGCACGAATTGGTAATTTTCAGAATTTTGCTTCGCATATTTTACAAAACCATCTAATTTTCGAGGTAAACAGAAATTCTAAGGATGAAACGCTTAACAGAAGTGGAAGGCTGTTAACGGAACTCATTGATGACTTTGGACTTTTTGTACTGAATGGTGTTACTAATGGTGATAAGGGGGTGAGCTCACATTCATTAGCGGGCAAGGGCATTCAGTTATCGACTATTGTGCAATATCTGAAGAGTGGGTTAGCTGTGTTGAGGATTTTGAAGTGGTCCCGGCCAACTTTACAGCTCACTTACCAATCCTAGTAAACGCAAATTTCGACGGGGAAGTGCTGCAAAGGAACTCAGATATTCTCCGAAAACTCAGGTGGTTTGAGAACAAAGCCCCGCTCTATATAACACTTTTGAATCGCAACTGTAACACTCTACCGGTTCAATCGTCAAATAATGTGGAACAAATTGATGGGAGCATAAGAAGGATCATTTTCGCTTCAGCTCCACATTCAAATGGAAACTCTACACTGACACCTAAATGCAAATGGTTCGACAAAGATTGTTGCAACCTTCGAAAACTTTCTTTCAGGTATTTGAAACTATTTAGATCCACAAACGCCATTGCTTTCAAAAACATGTACTTGCGTGCCAACAAAGAGTTTAAGCAAATGTGCTTCTACAAAAAAATGTTATATCTTAAGAATATTGCAACAAAATTAAAATATTCCAAAAACTCTAAAGAATTTTGGTCTAGTGTACGTGAGTTGGGGGTGAGGTACCCAGGTATGAAGAATGCTCTCGATGCTGATATAATGGCGGCACATTTTAAAACTGTATTGACAGCGGAGGAGAACCTTCATACTCTTAGCTAAACTTTACAGGATGTGCATGTGTCTGAACTTGACTCTCAAATTTCTTTAAGAGAAACAATTTTTCTGGTTATGAAGAACAGCAAAGCTCCGGGTAGTGATGGCATTCCAGCTGAATTCTATAAAAACGCAACAGAACAACTCAAACAATACATTGTGAACTTTTTCAACTTGATTTATAACAATACTTCTGTGCCAGCCAGTTTTACAAAAGCTCTTATTTTTGCTATATTTAAAAAAGGAGACGCAAGCCAGGTTGAGAATTATAGAGGAATTTCCATTCTTAATTCTCTTAGAAAGATTTTCTCTACGATTCTATATGCAAGACTTTCAAATTGGATAGAAAACAACAACAAGCTCAGCATATACCAAGCTGGTTTTCGCCCTGGATTTTCAACTTTAGATCATATTTTTGCTATAACCAGTATTGCTAGAAAATATATCGAGAAGAATAAGAAACTATATGTGTGTTTTGTGGACTTTAAAGCTGCATTCGATACGGTTAATAGGCAGGCACTAATTTATAAACTGGCATCGATCGGAGTTTCAACAAAGTTTTTAATGTTGTACTTGAAATTACTGGAGTCAACAAGTGCAGCTGTATGGGATGGTTCTCAGTTATCAGGATGGTTTGATACGTCTGCTGGTGTACCTCAGGGATGCATTCTGAGTCCTATTCTTTTTGCCTTGTTCATTGACGATGTAGCTGATATTCTTCCGGGTGGCGTAAACTTTGCGGGAAATCTCATAAAGGTGCTTCTCTATGCAGATGACTTGGTGCTGATGACGGATAATGCCTTTTCGCTTCAACTTCAAATAAATCGATTACAGACGTACTGCGAGACATGGGATCTTCACATCAACGTTTTAAAAACGAAAATCATGATCTTCGAGAATCGACAGAGAGGAAGAGCACGGGAAGAAACTTGGCGTCTCAATAACGAGCGGATAGATGTGGTGAGTGATTTCAAATACCTCGGTGTAGTTTTATCACCTAACTTAAACTTTGGCAAACATGCGAAGGAAAAAAGCAGTGAAGCCAAATTTGCAATTAACTTAATGTGGCCAAAATTCTTTGCAAACCATAATATTGATCTTGCCTCTAAATATCAAGTTTTTAATGCTACTGTCAAAACGTGTATGTGTTATGGAGTGCAGGCGTTTGGGATCAGTCCCATTGAAGAATTTGAAGCTGTCCAAAGGTATTTTTTTAAGCGACTATTCCGTTTACCGATCTCTACCCCAACCTATGCAATTCATGTAGAATCTGGTTTACCTCCCATTTATCTGCAAAACCTGAAAGCTCATTCAGACTACTTAATAAGAGTGATGAGGAGAAATGAAAACAGTCTCCATAAAGCAAATCTTACTAAGTTTATTGCGAACAAATGCTTCTCCGTTTAGGGAATGGAATCAACTGGCTTTATCTCATGACATCACTCTTTCTTTATCTGAGAGTAACTTTCGTGATTGGCAGGATAAATTTGCAATGATCATAGCTTAACTGGACGACAAAATATATGACCAGCACTTAACTAGAGCATCATCATCAGCCTCTAGACTATTCTACAACAGCCTTAACCATCAAATGCCTACTGGAGAAAGTTATTTCAATAGTATCTACTCATCTGAAGTGATTAGCAGCATTTTTAAGGCAAGGGTCGAGTTACTAAATCTCAATTTTATACCTCATAGAGCCGATCTACGGCAAATTTGTAATCTATGCAACAGAAGAGAACCGGCGAATATCTTCCATTTCATTGCAGTTTGCCCTATTTTACAAGAAATCCGAAGGTTATATTTCCAGGAAAGTTTTTTGACGTTAAATAGTTTCTACGATATATTAAATGGCTCTCGGGGTTGGTTTAGTTTGTTAAGTTTATGCAATCATGCTTTGACCTATCGTAATAGCTTCTAGAGATGTCAGATATTATGCAATCATTTTAAATTGCTAGGCTTTGTTTTAAATCATCTAAAATTATAAAATTTTATGTTGCAAATCATTAAAATTGTAAAAGACCTCAGGTTTCTCGCTTTCCAATGTACTTAATAGTTATTTATCTATTATAAATCATGTTTCAATATAAATGAAATTATATTAAAAAAAAACAAATATGTATATATAAACCCAGATTTTTTGGTATTATTTATATTTTGTATGATCTTTAAAATAATTTTTTTTTTCTTTTTTTATGTTTCAAATCATCAAAAATTGTATCTTTTATGTTTTAAATCATCCAAAATTACAAGATTTTATGTTGCAAATCATCAAAATTGCAAATGATTACAGTTTATTCACTTAATCTTCTTAGTCATTTTATAATTGCGTTATAACTATATTATACATTGTAAAACATTTTTCTTAATTTATCCCCTTTATAAGCTAATAATTTTGTTATAACTATCTTTTTTTTCATTATATTTTCTTATTAATAAAATGTCGTATCCGGCAGACGGCATATTTTGTCATGTCCGTATTCTTAATCGAAACATTATAATACTTTTTATAAAATAAAGAGAATCTAATCTATCTAATCTATTTCAGACAATATGATTATGACCAAAATCTTATTAACTTTGCTAGCAAATTACGACTATTTTATAAGTGCTTGGGAATCAACTCCGGTAGCTGAGCGAAGCAAAGAAAAACTTATCTCAAGGCTGATACTTAAAGAAATGCGCCAGAACAAAATATCCGAATCCAATCCTTTGATGTCAAGGTCAGAGACAACCAGAAATCAAGGCCAAGTGTCACAAAAAATTTGTAGCACGAATTCTCACATCTCAAAAAATTCAGGGAAATGTCATGCGTGTGGCAAACCTGAACAAGGGGGTAGAGAGTGTTAGAGTTAGAGAAATGGAAACGGCATACAAAAATTACAAGGAGATGGACTTGTCAGTGAGGCTCTGGCTTCAATGCAAAATCGCGGCCGTCACTAGGAAACATAGTTCCTTGATTCAGGTGCTAGTGACCATATGACTCACAGGAGAGACTGGTTTGTTTCATACGAAGAGCTGCAAGGTGATATGCTCGTTAGAATTGGTGAGGTTTTCTGAAAGCTTTTGGTAAACTTGACATAAATATATTTACTTTTGATGGAAATAAATGGATACAAAACCATTTTTCGAATGTACTGTATGTACCTAAACTTAAGTACAATCTTTTATCATCGGGAGCTGCTATTGATAAAGGTCTAGAGATGCAGTCAGCCAAAAGTCTTTGTAAATTTATTAAACAACGACGCATTTTTGCAGTTTGAAGTTTAAAGTTGGACCAAAAAACAAAAATCTAGACGAGTTAAAATCTACAACTGCTAACTTCTGTAAATCGGAAACCTTGAACATCTGGCACCAATGATTCGCTCATCATAATTTTCAACAAGTCACTTTGGGATTGAGGTGAAAGATAAAAGTCAAACCCTATGTGAAGCGTGTGCTGTTGGTAAAATACTGTAACGACTCTCACATTTGTAGTATAATGACTGGAATGAACTATAACCACTCTTGAATAACAGAAACACCGAATCTCGGATTAGACATGGCACAAACCAACCTGTGGAGAGTTTTGGTGAGCTTTCAAACTTCCAATACTAAACGTCAAATTGAGAGCTTTGGAAAGGGAAATTTCCCCTATGGAAAGCTCTTGAAGCAAATACTAGAATCTTCCAGCTTTTTCGGGAGGATACACAGACTGCCATTTCCATCCAGTGAATCCAAAACTAGCTTCATTGGTGAACTTATTCATGCTGATGTTAGCGGCCTGATGCAGGAGAAGTCATTTAAGGGAAGTAGATACTTTTTATTATTAAAAGATGGTCTCTCTCATTTTAGATCGATTTGTTTCGTAGCTGCAAAGTCAAATGTTACAGATTGCTTATTGAACTTCATCAAGTAAAACGAAAAACATTGCTCAAAAGGAATAAAAACGTTGAGAACTGACAATGGATTAGAGTTCGTCAACAAAAAATGTCTCCAAAATTCTTCAACGGTATGACATTCAACATCAGCGTAAAGTAACCTACAGTCCCGAGCAAAATGGTTCTGCCAGACTGGAAAATAGAACGGTTATAGAAGCGGCACGTACTTTTCTTCATGAAGCTAGATTGGAAATTAAATTCTGGGCTGAAGCTATCAATATGGTTACTTATGTATTAAACTGCACAGGCAATAGAAGTGTTAAGAATGGTACACCATATTAACTGTGGTATGATCGTAAACCTAATATCCAAAATGTTCATATTTTTGGTGAAGAGGTATATGTCCACGTACCTAACATAAAAAGAAAAATTCGATCTGAAAGGGAAAAAAGGTTTGTTTATTGGATATGAAGAAAATGTAAAAGGCTATCACATCTGGTTTAGAGATAGTCAAACTATTCAAATAGCTAGAAATGTAATTTTTACTGGAAAAATCAACTCTGAAAAATTGTCCAATAATCAAGAATTTGTGGAATTTCCATTATTTAATCCGAATGAAAATGTATCACGAAGATGGTACTTATACTGATGGAAATAAACTAAATGAAGAACATACTGGAGGTGTTGATGATGGTGATGACGGTGCAAATGGAGATGACGGTGATGACCGCCTGCAGAACATCCTAGTGAAGAAGCAAGCCCACAAGTTGAAATATCACAAAATGAAGAATCTGAAAATAGAATAAAATTGATAGACAGAAGCCTAGTTAGGTCACTAACTCGGTATAATGATTTTGTGAACATTGAAAATATCTTTGTTGCATCTTTGAAGTCGTGACAAACAGAAATGGTTGACAGCGATGATAGAGGAAAAAGATTCTATGAAACGAAATGAGCTGGAAGCTGGTAGATGCTCCGAGGAATCAAACTATTGTAGATAATCGCTGGGTTTTCAAAATAAAACGAGATGTATCTAAAACAATTTGACATCAAAACAGCTTCCCTCAATGAAAAAATAGACGAAACTGTTTATAAGAAGCAGCCGCAAGGATTTTCAAATGGTTCCAGTCAAGTGTGCAGACTTCGCCGAAGTAACTATTTCCTGAAATAATCGAATCGAAGATTTACAGAATTTCTGACAAGGCATAATCTTAAAAGTACCAATGCAGATCCTTGTATGTTTGTGAATACTGAAAACAAAAAGAGATTCATATTACTTATTTATATCGATGGTGGGCTGATTGCAGCTGATAGCAGTAAAACTGCAGAAGATTTATTGGAAGCCTTAAGACAGGAATTTGAAATAACTTTCAATGTTGTCGACACGTATCTGGGAAAGAAAAGAAAGGTACACAGATGGAACAATCTTTCTTCATCAAACTTCTTATGCACGTCGAATCAAAAGATTCAGAATGGAAGATACGAACGCCGTTGCTATCCCCGCCGACCCACATAAGGAACTCAGCCCTGATGTACATGTTGGATGTTCTACAGAACCTATTCAAGCTCCTTATATAGAGGCCATCGGAAGTTTATTGTATCTTGCGAACGGCACAAGACATGATATCTCTTACGCTGTTAATCGAGCAAGAAGGTATATGAAAAAGCCAACCAAAACTCAATGGAATGCAGTAAAACGAATCATCAAGTATCTAAAAGGAACTCTACATTATGGCCTTAAATTTCAAAGAGGTTGCAAAATAAATTTGCAAGCTAACAGTGATGCTGTTTATGCAGGCGAACGTAAGACCAGAAAGTCTACCACTGGATATATCGTTCTATGGGGATCCAATGTAATATCCTGGAACTCCCAGCGTCAATCAGCTGTAGCCTTGTCCACGACAGAATCCGAGTATATGGCAGCTTGCCAAACAATAAAATAAGATGTTTGCCAATGTGTGTCACTATAATAAAGTGGAGACGTGCAATACAGTTGATAAAAAATCCTGTATTCCACAGAAGGACAAAGCATGTTGATGTGAAGTTTCACTACATCAGAGAAAAGTATTCTGAAAAACTTTTCAAGCTCGAATACATTTACACAAAACAACAATTAGCTGATATACTTACCAAGCCGTTACCAAGACCATCCTTTCAACAGCACCGAGATGTGATTGGCTTTGATGCTGATGTAGAAAACTAAAAATCAGATTATGGTTATTATTTATTTATCAAATAACTTTGAAATAACGAAAAGAAATATAAATTTATCTAAAAATTAATTTGAATGGCATTGATTGCTTCGACTTCTTAGTTTTACAGAAAAGAAATTGTTTTAATGAAATTTCACTAATTAAAAAAAAAATTATTTTGAATTGAATGTCAAATGTTACTTGCATAGTTTAAAATAAAATGGTTTAAATTATTATCTATGATAGATAGATAGATAGATAGATAAATTCTTTATATTTTCCAACAAAAAAAAAGAGTTTTACAACATAAGAATAAGGACATGGCAATTTTGCCGTCTGCCTGATATGACATTTCATACTAAAAAAAGAATATAAAAAAAAGTAAAGTATAAGAATATTACAAAATTATTAACTGAATATTAGAATCTGATAAAAAAAAATAAAATAAAAGAATAAAAAATAAGTTTTGCTTATTATCTATGTATGTATAGTTATCTGTAAAAAAAAAGGAAAGAGACCGTTTGAATTAAAATTAATACGAACGTAAATTAAAATGATTAACGATAAAATCGAAAAAAGTCAAAAACTAATTAAAAAGAAAATTATAAGTAAACATATGAACCGCTGATTACTTTGTCTGATTTTACGTTTCATTTACTATGTTAATCTCTATTTTTTAACTATAGAAACTGAATTAAGAAAATCATATATTAATTAAATTGTTATATTTTCTCAGGTTCGTTAAAAAAACTAATTCCCTTTATTTAAATTCTGCACTTACATTACAAAATAAAACACTTTACTTTACAACCACAAAACAATTTATTGTTCACCACTGAAATTAATTCACGACTTTACTTTTATTACTACCAACTTTACTCATTCACGGTTAAAAATAAAGTGCGTCCTCTGCAATTTTTTTCAATTCAATTTCTTTTATTGAACATAATATTTACAATTTGGCTTATAACTAATATTAATACTATGATCTATGATAAATTTACATTTGTTGGCACATAGGGGGCCTAACGTTATACAATGTCTTAAGTTTAAAAAATTATAGGAATATAAATTACATGTCAAAATTAATTTTTAAATTAAAAGTCTTAATCGTCCTCAGGGTGTTCATTCCCGGTTGTCAATGGAGACCGTCCTCTGCCGGTCACACATGTGCTTTTATACTTTTCACAAGATTCCCGAAAAAGCTGGAGGTATATACTTCCAGAGCCTTCCAGGGGAAATTTCAATAAATTTCCCTTTCCAAAGCTTTCAATTTGACGTTTAGTATTGAAAGTTCGAAAGCCCACCAAAGCTCTCCGTAGGTTGGTTTGCGTCCCGTCTAATCCGTAATTCGGTGTTTCTTTTATTCGAGAGTGGTTATAGTTCACTCGAGAGTCGTTATAGTAAAAATGTTGCAGTCGTTACAATATAGTTACGCATGCTTTGTAGGGTGTATCCACCCATTATGGATTTACATTCTAAACACAACCCTTTTTAGTTTCTACTTTTTTACATATTGCTACTAACGCATCTTCCTCTTGGCTTAACACAAAACCTTTTTTGCATAATACACATCTACTATTATATGAATGATCATGTTTTATTTGGCCAGTATTTTTCCTCAACTTTTTGGCAGAGCAGGAGAATAATATATTAGCAATATTTCTCACATGGAAGTCAAAACAACTCTCCTTTTCTTTTCTTCTTATGTAATTTACTGCTACAAAAAATAATTGAGCAAGCAAATCCAAAAAATTTCAGTCTCAGTTTTTAAGGGAAAAAGTGAAGAATTTTTGAAAGGAATCCTGTTTATATTTCTGAGCGCTCTGAGATCTCAGAAATATAAACTGGCTAATTTATCAAAAGGAAACTCAAAATGCAACATATGCACCGTGGCCTGCTCCTTCTCATAGACTTCACCTTGGTGATTTTTACTTCAACGATCCCAGTGATCTAATAAACTTGGAAATAGGCAGTCTACTGCGCTTCATAAGAGGCTCCAAATGGTTCACCGAGTAGGGAATAGGGTTTTCCTAGATTCATGTGGTGTCACAATGGACCGGCGTATACTTAGAAGGTGATAATCACGAATTTATTTTTTTTAATGCAAATAATTTGGAAACAAATTGGAAAAATTTGGAAAACAATTTTTAGAATTTGGAAAACCGTAGTTTATTAGTTATTAACAATTTAAGATTTAGTGTACACTTAGCAGGTATAGAAACACAATCAATCCGCAATCGATTGGAAATCGTTTTGGCAAATTTGGAAAACCAATTTTACAATTTGGAAAACCGTAGTTTATTTAATAATCAACAAAATTAAAAAAAATTGACAGTTCTATCAAAAATTACAATTTTCGAACAAATAAAAGATTCGTAACGTAACGTAGCGTAAATTGTCATTGATGGACGGTGTTCACATTGGACTGAAAAACAGTTTTTTTTGACGTGCTAATCCAGTTGAAAACGATCTGATCCACAACTCTTTTAGTTTCCTGGTTTGGGAGGGCAAATGCCTCAGGCCACTTGCTGAAGTAGTCCATTACTACCACTTTCGGTTTCTGGAAAAGGTCCCGCAATGTCTATTGCAATCCTCTCAAAAGGCGTGTCCACGTTATACTGCTGCATTTTACTCTGGATTTTTCTACCTGGTTACTTGCTTGCAGCACAAGTATCACATATGCAGCACCATTTTTCAAAGTCTTCTCTTGCATGTAGCCAGTAGAATCACTGCCTTACCTTCTCCAGTGTCTTATTGACGATTAGCGAGGTACGATTAGCTATTAGCCATTGTACCCAATATGCCTTAAAAGTTGGACTTCTATCGGAGATGTCACCCCATTCTGGTTTCTCCTGGTGTTCTTTCCATGCAAGAATGGGTTCAATATCCGAGTCTTCTTGTTGGCCGGTCCTCAGTTCTTCACTACTCCAACCGTAAATGGGATCGATTCTTAATCGCTGGGTGGCAGCTACCTCCTTTTCTTCTTGACGTGTGCAATGCTTGCAGTCCGGTTTGCAAGTTCTCCGAGACATCTGCGTTTGAGTGCAACTTTCCTCTTCGATGTTGAATCTGGTAGTCTTATGTCTGCAATCTCTCAATCCACCTTGCCACTTGACCTTGTGGATTTTTGAAGTTCAAAAGCTGATTAAGTGCGCCATGGACTGTTCGAAGAAGGAACTTCTGTCCATAGATGTACTTATGGAAGTGTTTTGTAGCTGATATTAGAGCTAGAAGTTCTCTTCTGGTCACACAATAACTTCTTTCTGGCTTTGAGAGTACCTTGCTGTAATAGGCGATGACCTTCTCTTCTCCATCATGAATTTGCGACAATACGGCTCCAATTCCCACGTTACTTGCATCAGCGTCGATGATGAATGGTTTTCCTGGTATCGGATAGGCCAGAACAGGTGTATTGCAGAGGTGCTGCTTGAGTGCCTGAAAGCTGTTCTCGCACTCACTTGACCATTTGAATGGTTTGCCTTTTTCAGTTAGCTGATGCAAACTTTTCGCGATCCCAGCAAAATCCTTAACAAAACGACGATAGTACGTGGCTAGACCAAGAAAGCTCCGAAGTTGATGTTAATCTTGTGGAGTTGGCCAATTCTTAACAGTGTCCACTTTCTCTTAACAGTGTCTTCACTCCTTGGGACGAGATGATATGTCTCAAGTATCTTACCTCCGACTTGAAGAATGCACGCTTGTCTGCATTTAATTTGAGGTTTGCTTCTCGAAGCCTCTGGAACACGGCCTTAAGGTTTTCACAATGCTCATCAAATGTTTTACCATAAACGATGACATCGTCCAGATAGACCAGACATGACTTCCAAGTAAGTCCTTTTGAAACGCACTCCATAAAACGCTTAAATGTTGCTGGAGCGTTGCATAGTCCGAAAGGCATTACTTTGAATTGCCACAGACTATTTCCTGTGGTGAAAGCAGTCTTTTCTTGATCTTCTGAATGGATTTCTTCAACTTCGGCTTGTTTGGCTAATGGGAGACGTCTTGCTGGTTGTCGAATTGGTCTAGCGTCTCCTGTGTCGATTCGATGCTGCACCAGTTGTGTTCGACCATACTGCCGACTGGGTGAAGAGCGACACTTAGCTGTTGTTCACTTTAGTTGGATGACTTGAGAATTTTTGCCTTCACGGAGTTCAATTTCCTCGGGTCCACAGATTGTTGAGTGTCCACTTCTGTGATCTTAGTTATAGCGGACACTGATTCTAACTTTCCCACAACTGCTCCTTTTCTCAGCTTGACTTCGTACGATTTGATGTTAAGTATCCGTACGGGCACTATGTTGTTGTTTGTTGCCACAAGAGTCTTTCCCAGGGTGATGTTTTGGGAAGACTGCTCAGAGTCTGGCTCCACCATAAAGTATCGATGGCTTCCCAAATCACCAATTATTTTTGTTCAAACGAACACTTCTGAAGAAGGTGGCAGGCAAATATCTTCCTTAATGACAGTCCTTAGAGTTGATATGTGCTTTCATTGCCATAAACCATAGGAATCTTCACATTTCGATACTTAAGAACTTACTTCCCGGTATCAAGAATTACTCCGTGCTTTTTCATAAAGTCGATTCCAACGATGCACTCGTCACATATATTTGCTACCAGAAACAGATGTGAAAACTCCAGTTTTGCCAAACGGATTGTAAGACGAACCTCTCCGTACACTCTGGCTGCCTCTCCTGTTGCAGTTTTCAGACGGTAGGTGTTGGTGTTATGCAGCCATGTCATCTGCACCAAGTCTCTTCGAATAATGGAGGCAGTGGCATCAGTGTCGATCGTAGCCACTTGTTTCTTGCCGTTTAATGTTGCCTCCACAGTCAGACTTTTATTGTTTCGTTTAGTGTGCTAGCTGAATAGTGGTTCTAGGGCCATCGATACCAGAAACTAGCTTCTGCCCTCGAAGTTGGTTCTTACTCGTTTCCCGGTTGGGAAACAGGCAGAGTTGGAGTATTCGTGTTGTTGTTTCCATTTCTGCATCCACAATGTTGACATACAGGTCTTCTAGATGGTAATCTGTACTGACGTTGGAGATGTCCGGTCTTGTTACAGTTCCATCGAGCAGTTCCATCTCGCTGGTTTCTTTGCAACGCTGTTCTCTGGCTGTTCGTTGCGTTGTTCATGGCTTTGTTGTTCAAATCGTTTGAGAAGATTCTTTTCCTGACTATCAAATTGGGCGAGCAGCTGAGACAGCAGATTGACGTACTTACTTGTTCTTGCTCTTCCTCCATTTCAAAACGTGTCTGGGTTTTCTCCACGTTTTCTTTAACCTTCTTGCAGACGAATTATAAGATCATTCTTCATTCCAGCAGTAGGGAGACCTCGCTTGTTCAGTTCTGCCTTAAGTTCCATTCAATTTAAATCATTTACAGACGAATTTATTAGATTTTCTTAAAATGCCTCTTAGAGGTCATTTAGTTAAGTTTGCTTAAATATTTAAGTTGCCTTTAAATAACGTTACTTAAATTCTCATCTATAATCAATTTTCCATTGCTACCTAACTAAACGATTGAAATGTAATGTAACGTGAGAAAACTCACTAATACATGTTCTTTTCAGCTGTCTTTTGACAGCTTGCAAACAAATGCAAGCAAAAGATGAGCACATGTATTTATAAGAAAGAAAGAGAAGCAACTGGTATACTAAATGCCAACGAAATGAAACATGATTCCATTTTGGTTTCTGATGCTTTGATGTTTGTGTTCAGAATCTCTATTATTCAATTCTTTGATTCACACCTTGGCCTTTTGATAGAAAAATATGTTAATAAATCGAAACAATTTATTTTACAATTCATTATACTAAAGGAAACCACAAATCTTAAAACTTTCATTAGGTACCTACAGCAAAAAAATGAAAACTCTACCCACAAACATACATAGGTATACCTATATTTCTGAAATAAAAAAAAAAACCATTAGTCTCGAATGTCAAAATATGTTTAAGATGGCTTTGAGTAACCTTTAAACGCGGTGAATGGCGTTTAAGTTAAGATGCATTTAAGTAACGTTGCTTAAAAGTGAAAATTGATTATAGATACCGATTTCGCACTTAAGAGCGACTTAGAGGCATTTTAAAGTTACGAAGCCTTTAAATTTTCCTTATAAATACGGCTGTTAGAGTTTTACCCATTGTCTTTTCTTATATTACCTCTCACAATCACGTTCACTTTTTGTAATTATTGCCTGTTGAGGCACATTAAATTATCAAAACACAAATAAACTAAGTTTTATAACACTTCTAACACCAATGTAATATTTTCTCAGTTTCGTTAATAAAACTTATTCACTTTATTAAAATTCTCCACTTATTTACTTTACAAAATAAAACACTTTACTTTTCAATCATAAAACAATTTATTGTTCACCACTGAAATTAATTCACCACTTTACTTTTATTACTTCTAACTTTACTCATTCACGATTAAAAATAAACTGCTTCCTCTGCCGGTCAGACTTGCCCGACCAAATATAACTGAGCACACCGAATCTAGACGAGCTACTCACTTTGAACCATGAGAATGTATCAGCGAATAACTCAGATTTTTTGATAGAAATCATCTGGGACGTAGCGAACAAGTTTCAAACAAAAGGAATCAATAGCGAACAAGCTTCAAACAAAAGGAATCAATAGCCAACAACCAAGGTCTGACCGAGAATGTGAAAATGCGGAAAAAATGTCAATGAACATACTGTAATATTTTCTCAGGTTCAATAATAAAACTTATTATTATCACAGAACCACTGATCTCTATAATACACTGGATAGCGTATCGACACAAGAAAGTTGCTTCCATTTGAAGAATTGTTGTATTATGAAGCTGACCACTTCTTTGTATAACAATATGACTGTATAACAATTTATACAAAATAATCCACTATGAAGACGTCAAATTTCCGTTCGTTGCTCCTTCCCCCCCAAATCTCTTTGCTAACATTGTTGTGTTTGTAATTTTATTTCATTCACAAATGGTTAAATGAAACGGAATTACAAATGTAAAGAGTGTGACAAGGAGGTACAATCGTAAAAAAACACAGACTATGTAATCGCATTCTCCTCATCACACTTGTCAGCTGTTTTGTTCAACTTGTTTGCAAACTGAAATAATAAGCGAAGTCGATGGTTCCCATATCCCATCTACATATTTACTATTACCTATTTAAACACCTTTCTATTGATATAATTCTAGTGCCATTAGAAAATAATAGCACAAACAAAATGTACACAATGAATAACTTATTGA
The DNA here is from genome assembly GCA_946251815.1 of Dasysyrphus albostriatus. Lineage (NCBI taxonomy): Eukaryota > Metazoa > Arthropoda > Insecta > Diptera > Syrphidae > Dasysyrphus > Dasysyrphus albostriatus. Next base: position 77,053,703 of record OX276337.1, read on the forward strand.
ACAAAAAAAAAAATTATAAAATAAACACCCACATAGTTTTTCCCTTTCATATCATTGGTCTGTTTCTCTTTCTTCAGATTAAAATTTTGGAAACAGGTTTTTTTGTGTTTATTGTAGACGTCAAATTATGAAGCCGACCACCTAATTGTCATCTTCAAATGGAAGCAAAAAAACTGTTATACATTATAAGGAATACACTGTCCAGTGTATATAGAGATCAGTGCTCAGAACATGCTCAGATTGAAAAAGCGTTCCAAATTTTTACTCTGAATGCTCAGCGCTAAAAGGAAACAAAATTTTGTTCTGACAATTCAGGCTCTGTTCGAATTAAAAAAAAAACGCAGAATGTAACCGGTTCAGTAAGTTACGGGGATTCAACAAATTGGACAGCCCTATTGTTCATTCTAAAATAAAAAAAAATAAAATATGGAATCAGAAGAGGAAAGAGGTAGGTTATTAGAGTAGCAGCGCAGTAGCTTTTATTATTTTAGATTTTGGAAATTACAATTACAAATAGTTTGGTTTGGTGTTCCTCTCCTGATAAGAAAATATAATAGAAATGCCGGTGTCAAACAAATGTCTGTGACACAATTATACAACGGTAAGTTGGGTATTTCTTTTAATAAAATAAGAAAATATATTTTTCTGTTGCGGACGAAAATCAATTTTATTTATTGTCTATTCCAGGCATTTTTTTATTTTATTTTATCTCGGGATTAAAGCAACAAGAATGGGACGTAGCCCATCACCCGTTCACCGAAGACGTGAAAAAGAACGAAGCGAGAGGAAGAAACGGCGGGAAAGGCGCTCAAGGGAACGTGAGCGTGACAGAGATCGGCAAGGTGGAATAAGCGGCTGCCATCGTTCTTCAAGACGACGTTCGAGGGAAAAAGAAAGCAATAGAAGTCGCAGTTGTGATAGACCTTCTAGAAGGCGTTCGAGGTGAATAATGTGTAGTGTATACGAACCAAGTCACGACAAAAAAACGCTAAGTATAACTTAATTCAAATTTATCATAATGAAAACGATAAATGGTATGCTAAAATAAGAATAATACTTATTACACAGATTTTGGCTGTATTATAAAAAAATTCAAAAATATCAAACAACGGAGCAATTTTTCGAAACATTTTTCGTGTAGGGGGTTTACATGGAACAACATCTTCTCAAACATAGTTCGACAAACATCGATGTGAACATTTATAGCTATTCCATACTATCCTATTGAGGATTAACACAATAGGTCAAAAAAGTGAAGAAAGTCATGTATAATAATGTGGAAGCAAAGTATGAAATTTCATCACACAACTTGACAGCGCATCCGACAGGATTTGACATATTTTAATACATGAAAATATTTAGGAACGGTTCTAAAACCATCACACTTTCTATCCCACCTGTGGGTTTGAGGTTATGGTGAAACTAATTTGTTTGGATACAAGTGTGGAAGCAAGATATGAAAATCATTTTCTGCCCACAAATTTGGCAATCGTATGAAATTCTCTCCCACTTTATTCTGACATGTATTAATACTTTGTGAGATAGTGTAGGGCAATTTTAGTGCCTATCTACGTTGTCTTAGTCTCCTATTATACGATGATTCTTTGCGTCTGACTTCGAATTTTCGTGAATGTGAAGGAGAAAAAAGATGAGATGGAAGACCAGTTGCCTTGTGTTTCGTGAGCCAAGTTTTCTGAGACTGACGTTTCTTTCGTATTTTTCCTATACAAAGCGCTTAGACAGTAAAGAGAACTGTTAATTTTGCATTAAGCGTCAAGAAGCTCTGTGTAATAGCACGTGACTCACAGAATGATTTTCAAAGAGAAATTCGATAAAAGAGTGACGCAAAGACCTCTTACACTATGATTCCTTGCGTCTGACTTCGAATTTTTGAGTGCGAAGGAGAAAAAATATGGTTTGCCTTCGCACCCATTGAATTTTTAAAAGAGTGAGACGCAAAGAATCGGCGTGTAATAGGGGTCAAAGAATCATCATCGTGTAATAGAGGACTTACTACGAGTCATTTTCATGAAAATCGTGTCTACATTAAGTATAAAATCCTTTCAGTTCAATATTTTCATCTTTATTTCACGAATTTAAGCTCCAAACATCACTTCCACGAAAAATAATCAGTCGTCCGTAATCATCTCAAGAATTATTTATGGTGGCGCATCGGTTGATTTTGGGTGAAATCTTTTTTCTTTCGAACATAAAATCTACCTATCTCACTGAATGCACCATTCAGAAAGAAGAACGTAGACATGCACTTAAACGCAAAAACAACTATGTTGTATGGTTTAAAATTTTGAAAACTCGGTAAATCAAGATTTTCCATTTTAGTCCAAAGTTCTGTTAATTTTATTTTCTTATATGAACTTCGAACAACTGGCAGAAATTGGCATTTTTGGAAGTAAACGAACAGACCGAATGATGATCCATCTAAATCCCCGTTTTGAATAACGTCGAAGGTCGTCAAACCTATGTTTGACAACATGTTCCATATAACCCTCCCCCTTAATGCGAGTCGTGATCGGTCTCGTTGTAGTTGTCCAAACGTTTTTAACTTTTTAGTAAGAGGGAAACTTCTTTTACGCAAAATCTGAATTGAAATTAACGAACACAATAATCAAAGGGGTATTCATACAACAGCGTAAAGCTATCTTAAACCTTGTAAAGTTTTTAATTTCGTAAATCTGACTGGTTTTCACAAATACTTCGCAAATCTAATCAATCCAGCTGTTTGTTTCAGCTTGTGGGCAAATCAAATTGACAGCCGAGGATTGCCATCTTTATTTGATAATCTCTGGTAAAAATACTCAAATGCTCAAAAGACCATTCGATGTGAATGACATTTCTGTTTTATTCCGCATGTATCTCCACGTGAATTTTATAAAAATTGAAATTTTCGTGGTAACATTTTTATTCCAAGTCAATCAATCTATTAATATCTGATCTTTTTAGTGAATATAATACATAGGTATATCAAGTATTCAAGTAGTAATCAAGTTCACAATGGCATTACGTTTACAGTTTGAAAACAATGATGATATCGGCGTATTCAGTAAATTAACAAATACGTATTGTCTAGTAGCAATTGGTGGGTCGGAAACATTTTACAGCGTTTACGAATCCGAACTCGCCGAAACAATTCCAGTGATACACGCGAGTATCGGGGGCTGCCGTATAATTGGACGTCTCACAGTTGGAAACCGCAATGGACTCATTGTTCCCGGCTCAACGACAGACGTGGAACTACAACATATTCGTAACAGTTTACCAGATAACGTAAAAATCCATCGAGTAGAGGAGCGTTTATCAGCTTTGGGCAATGTGATTGCCTGCAATGATTATGTTGCATTAGTTCATCCGGATTTGGACAAAGAGACCGAAGAAATCATCGGAGACGTACTTAGCGTTGAGGTCTTCCGACAGACTGTTGCCGACAACACATTGGTTGGCTCGTATACGGTGTTGAGCAACCAAGGTGGAATGGTACACCCTAAAACTTCCATTCAAGATCAGGATGAACTGTCATCTTTGCTACAAGTTCAATTGGTGGCGGGAACTGTAAATAGAGGTAGTGAGGTTCTTGCTGCTGGTATGGTTGTCAATGATTGGATTTCATTTTGTGGTATGAGCACAACAGCAACTGAGATTTCTGTAATAGAAAGCGTCTTTAAACTTAACCAAGCTCAACCGTCAACGGTCACTACCAAACTCAGAGCTGCTCTTATTGAGGATATGTCATAAACTCCAGAGAAAAAAGAGTGTGCAGTATATACATAGATACATAAACATATTGAAAGTGAATCCAGAAAGCTGTTACTATGTAAAAATAAAATAAATAAAATTATAAATATTGCTTTTTTATAAGGGTGCTTCCATATAAACCAGCGCGCTTTGCAAGAAAACACGAAATGTGGCCTAAAATCGAAAAAAAAACAGATAAATAATAATAAATGCTATAATATATTATTTCGAAAATTAACTTCTTTCGCATTCAGAACCACTTAGAAAAATAGTACTCCAAAGCAGGGTTGTAAAATGATGAAATCTTTTGTGAATGCAATAATAAACAATCATTTACTGACTTCAATTCAAAGATTGCATTCATTCACGGCTGTTCTGATATTCGGTCGAATTGAATCCGGATTAAAAACGGAAAACAAAAAAAAAAAAAACCATATGTAAACGTCATTCCGTTCGTTTTTCCGATCGTCTTTGAATCATAGATGGTTGGAAAAACGAATAGATCCACAATCCGCCATTTTTTGACGTTTTCAATTCCAGTATCACTTTGTCGATAGTCAATTCGACCTAATATCAGTACAGTCGCCATCATTGTATATATAGAATCCATAGTATTATTATGATGGCAATTGATAGCGGCGACATCTGTTACACATTAAGACAACTAAGAAATTAGATTAGAAATATGAGTGGAGTCGCCGCAGCGCCACAGCAGATATCAAGACTACTACGAAAAGTCTTTTCATAATATTGCTATAGATTTTATATACAAAGTCGCCATTGACTGCAGTTTGAGATTGAGACTTAAAATTCTGCAATCACCAATCTTTTGCCTTAAAAAGATGGCAATCATTTTTTCCCCCAACCATGTTACAACAATCAATAGAATGCAATCATTTGGGAATGCATGCATTTTTTGCGTTCATTTGCATTCCTTGCATTAATTTTACAATCTGTATTCAATTCAATATTTTCTTTATTCTCACTTTGTGTTAGTAGATTGACAATTTTTTGATAAATTCATAAATAATACAAGGAATAATTAGTGACATCTTTTATATTATTAAATAATTAAGATGATGTCACTTTATTAAAAGAATAAATACATTGTGTGAGGTGTTCAAAGCATACTAAAAAAGAATAATAAAACTGAACCAATGTCATGTAGGTATAATAGAAAAACTTAAACAAAATTCAATTAATGAACGCAAAAAAAAAAGGAAGACAAAACTACATATTTTTTTTATTTTTATAATAAACTTATAAAGGGAAAGAATACGGATTTGATTTATAAACTGTTCAGGTTATTATATACAAACATGAATATACCATATATTTGTATGTCTTATTTCCGAATTATTATTAAACCATATAGCTAGCGTAGCAAATTTTCGATTTCCCCGTGTTCAAAATCAAGAAGCCAATGTCTTATTTTTCTAAGGAAAACGAAAAAACTTCTTTCCATTCGAATTTCAATAGGAAGTGGATTAAAGAGCTTACGTGAAGCGATTGTTCATATATGTAGTGCGAAAGTAAGGAATGTTGACGATCAAACTGGAGTTGTTGCGAATGTTTCGAAAATCAGAAATTGGGCTTTGCTGACAACCACCTCTGAAAAAAAATATTTTTAAAACCTTAAAGTAATACAATTGGCGAATAGGAAGAATTTTTGAAATTCTAAATAGGAGAATCGTGTGTGCTAAACGATTGGTTTTAAAAACTTTTCTTATGGCTGATTTTTGAATGACGAGAATCGGTTGGAGTTTACTCATGTAAGCTCAACCCCAACAACATATACATATTGTAACTTAGATTGGAATATTGCATAATAAACAGTTTAAAGCATATTTAAAGATCAATATTTACCAAGTCAATAGAAACAACAGGTAGTTGAAAGAAAATATTTTCTTAAGTTTTGAAGATGTTTAGACCACTTCAAATTATTATCAATAGCAATGCCAGGGTATTGAAAGCAATCTACAGCTTCAATTTTAAAACAGTTACTACAATCAGTGTTACTATAAAATGATTGGGTGTAGTGAACAAGACACCTAATATTCGTTTATATGTGTTTGGGGAAATTATAAGAATAATATACTATATCTAAATCTGGAGATTTATTTCCCTAGAGGCTGAAATACATGACTTGTTTTATTACTTACCAACAAAAGGAAGAGAAAATAAGGAATTTATATAAACCAAAAACAAAACAGGACCAAGTACACACCCCTGGGGTACACCTATATTCCTGATTTTTATATTGCCTTCACTCTTACCGATTTTGACAAACTGTGAGCCGTTTTTGAGGTAAAATTCAAGCCAATTATAGATAAAACCACGAAAACCTGCTTTACATAGTTTATTCAAAAGGATACTGTGGTTGACCTTGTCAAAGACCTTCGTAATATCGACGAAAAGTCCAGCACAACAACTTCTGTCATTTATACCCTTTTGGAAAATACAACAAAATTCAAAAAGCGCGTCTTCTGTTGATAGACAAATCTAAAACCAAACTGCATAGGACTAAAGAAATGCATTTCATTAAAAAATTCAATATTCTTGACTTCATGGATTTTTCAAAAAAATTTGAAACTGAAGACAGCAAAGATATGGGTTTATCAGCACAACACATTTAAGGTCTTCAGGGAAAATACCGGACAAAACGCTGGAATTAAAAAGAGAAGCCAGAATACTATGTTAGGACCAATTAGTTTTAAAGTACAGTTCGAATCCTTAAGAGTTTGAATTTTCCAGAGTGTTGATTATTTTCAGTCACTCTAGACCTGTAATTGGTTAAAAAAAGAAGCTATTCCTGTTGTAGTCTTATGGAATGACCTCGTCACATAAGTTACTGGATACTGGAAGATTAATGAGCGAGGAGTTTTGACTAATAGTTGCAAAGTAGTTACTAAATTCGCTGGCTACATCTTTAGAATTTCAAAAACAAATGTCACCACTTCTCAGCATGATTGTATTTGACCTAGTGAGTGTGTTGGCGTACATGTTAGAGTTAATAATATTCCATTCTTTTCTAAGATTCTCTTTTGCAGTTCTTATTTTTAACTGAAAATAACCCTCCCGAGCGCTCTTAAGTTCTCTACGAATTTGCTTGCTTAATATACAGGGTGATTGGTATAAGGTACACCAAAAAGCTGGAGCGAGTAGGTTGGGTTAAGACAAGAAAAAAATCGTGCGGGAGGTGCGTTTATGCAGGAGGAGCAATTTTCTAAAAAATTGACTTAAAACAGAAAAAAAAATATTTAAAAACAACGGTACAATTTACAATAAAATGCTACACCTTTTTGGAAAGCCAGAAATCTCTTCTTTGATTTTCATTTTAAATTAAGTTGTCTTAGTGGACCGTTTTTGAAAACTCTATTTTCAAACTCGATATTTTGAAAAAAAAAATTAAAAAAAAAATTTCAAATTAATTTTGTTCAAAATTTTATCCAATGAAGTGTAATTTTTATTATAAAATTCAATGCTCTTATTAATTTTCCAAAAAACAGTTTTTCTCAACTTTGGTCTGCTCGGGTCAATTATTAAATTAGCGGATTACCCCTTTTTCATTTTTTATTGCAAACCATCTAGTTTTGAACAAATAATAAAAACAATAAACTGGATTAATTAGATTTCAACTTTTTTTATTGAGGCATGTGTTCAATTAAACAAAATTAAACTGTACGTCTACCTGTTACCCAAATAAAAAGTATTACCTAAACCTTATAAAAAAACAAGTATGTTTTAGCTAACCACAAATAAATATGGAAGAACATTCTATTTGAAACTTATTTCTAAATTCTGTACCAAATCATCAATACAAAACGATGGCAAGTTACTCTCGGGAATTATTGACAGATATGCACTATTGCTACGGTTTAGCGGATGGTTCCAGTCGAGAAGCACAGAAATTGTACGCTGAAAGGTTCCCAAATACGAGATATCCCCACTATTCACTTTTTGCAAGACTTCACAACCGTCTTCGGGAACATGGAGTGCTGGAGACTTGAAGGAGAGAAAGGTCATCTGGTGTATCAACAGACATAGAGGAACGGATTTTGGATTTAATACGACGTAATCCCACCCTTAGCCCCAGAAAAATAGCAACTATGCTTGGATTGCCCCAAAGCAGGGTTTGGCCAGTGATTCATACCGATGACCTTCACCCATATCACTTAACCCCAGTTCAAGAGTTGACATCAAATGATAAAATTTTGATGACTGAATTCTGTAGAACGATATTACTGAGGGAAGAAACAGAACACAATTACTTTAAAAGGATAGTTTGGAGAGATGAAGCGCAGTTTACCAGAGATAGAGTTACCAATTTCCCCAACTTGCATTACTGGAGTCACAACAATCCACATGTTAAAAAACAAAATAAATCACAGCACCGCTTCAGCTGCAATGTGTGGCTTGGCATTGTGGGACGAACGGTAATTGGACTACGTTTTTTGAATAGGGTTTTAAATGGAGAATCCTATCTGCAATTCCTAAGAACCCTTTTGCCAGATTTACTTGAAGATGTCCCTTTGGCTTTAATAGACAATTTAATATACCAACAGGATGGAGCTCCAGCACACTTAAGCCTGGCTGTGAGAAACTGGCTGACTGACTGGTGGCCACTGAATGTCCACCTTATACCAATCGTCCTGTATTATAACGGGTTTTCAAATAGTTATTCGTTGGATGGATGCGACATTTAGTGCTTAATTTATTCTTATGATTTATTGTCTTTACAAGAGAACGGTTTAAGCCTGATTTCTAATTTTTGTTGTCTAACAGTAAAACATGAAGAGTTCATGTGATTTTTAGGATCATAAACGATTCATATGCTTTTGAGGCACTGTCTTCATTTAACACACTTTCCCAGTTTTCGAAACGCAGCCTCGAATTGAGTTCGTTGAAGTCTATTTTCGCTATTACGGAGTTTGCGTTGTTTAGGGGTTTCATGCATTCTATACTTTCAATTAAAATTTCTGCCATGCAATGATCTGTAATATTTATATATAAATTTATTCCAGCAACATTGTGCCATTGAATAGTTTCAAATCGACCAAAAACGTGATCAAGGCAAGTGCCTGAAGTTGGCCTAGTTGGGTCATGATGTTAGGCCATTTTCTGCCATGCAAGCTTGGTATGTGTCAGAAACAGAATTATTAACAACTATATTCATATTCATATCTCCTAAGATTATCAAATTTTTAGACTGTTCATTTCCTAACAAGCTAGGCAGATCATTAACAAATAAGTAAGGTGATGAAGGCTGAAGTATGAGCACGCACAAAAATGTAAATAGTTCATCTTGAATAATACAGCGCACTTTAATAATGTCAGCACCCATAAAGTCAATAATCTCAACCACGCATTCATAAACACTTAACGAAAACACCTACTCCACCGGCAGAATACGTATCATGTGTACTAGCATAAAAATTGTAATTATTATAATACAAAACATTCATGTGAGTAAATGCAAATTTCAGACACAAATATAATTTCTAGTAAATTAATAAAGGCTTCAAGATTGCCCATCAACAAATCGAATTTTTTGGAGCAAACTACGAATATTTTGATGCACAATAAAAAACAATTTATTATCCGAACTTGGTCTTAATAAGTTATCATAACTTCTTCTTATAGTTCTTGTAGTGAGATTGACGTACATAAAATCAAAATTATCTTTCATGTTATTGCCTTTGTAAGGCAGCAAGATCATCATATGATTTTTTGATGAAAACCTCACTACTACGTACTTCCTTATTAAAATGAAAGAATTTCGGAATGTTTTCCTTTTTCAGTTTTTTAGCAGCCATGAACAAAGACCGCGTATATTTAGTGAGCCTATCATTAATATAAATGTTAGTATTTCTACCTTCTACAAATATCGATGAGTTCAGCTTCTGCTTCGATTTTTTTGGCTTCCATTAGTTTTTGTTTGATGTTATGCGACGAGAAGTGGATCCAAAGAATAGGTTTGTTTTTTTCCTTTCCGGAATGGGTTTGGGTGAAAAAAACGACGTCGAGGCTAAGCAATTTACATGTTAAATGCAACAACAACTAAGCCCCTTCGGCTTAGTTAAGCCCAGAGAATTTCGGGGCTTAACTTTAGCCCAGATAAAAACTGTGTTACCGGCACGAATTGCATATACTTGTTATCGATAGTTTGCTTGGAAACCTCATTTTTTTCTGTGATGGCGTCGCTAAGCCCCGATGTCGTGTTTTTTCGTTCGATTCTTCTGGGCTTGTAAAAAAACACACGTAATATCACCTTGTGCATTTGGGTTAGAGGTTGATGTTTTGTTTTTATTAATTTGTATGTCATCGTCAGACACGGGAAAGTTAAACGCTTTATCAAAAACGGTTTGCATATCTTCTATTTGGCATTCGAATTGCATAGATTTGGTATGCCAACATTTTCAATAACATTCTCCAAGTGTTTTTGCTCCATCCAGTTCACCTTGCTCTCCAGATTTGCAACTTTAAAATGTAACATCTTGTTCTCCTCTTCAAGCCTATGCATTGTATTAAGAATGTCAATGTCGATCTTTTTCAGGCTAAGCATCTATTCGTAAATTGATTGCAGGGTTATTGAATTCTCAAGCGAAGAAGGTAGACTTGTTTCCTATCAGTGGATGATAGGTCTGGTAAGCTTGTAACGTGTTCTTTTGCTTGTTTGTCACGATCAGTAATTGTTGTTGTTTTTTCACTACACTGTGAATTAATATTCCGTTGCGAGTTAGGTTAATTGAACATTAACACATGACCCGTTAAACAAATTCTTACAATCTGCATTCAACTTTAAGATCATTTTTCGAAATCTGTTTTTGCATATTGAACAATTAATGCTTAATGTAAATGCAACGCCGTAAGTTTACAAATTGTGTAAAATGTTAAGTTTACGCAAAGTTTGCATGAACGACATTTCTTTTTTTACATTTTTTACATTGTTGTAGGTAGGTATTTTCTCTGAAATTGAAGTAGGTAAATTTTGTATATATATGAATCATAAATATATATAGTGGGAGATAGCATTAGTTATAGAATAAAAGTATATGTTATTTCTTAAAACTTATCATTTATTTGAAAACATTTTTGAAAAAGTATGACAACAAGCCAGAGTGTGTAGGTCGGTCCTAGAAAGAAAAAAGTTACATTGGCAGGGTTAATTAAAAAAAAAGACTTACAATCGAATATAAATAATTAAAAAATAACGCCAACACTTACTGAGTCAAGGTGTGACTCAAATAAAAAATATAATTCTGGTAGATATTTCGTTTTCATGCAATTAGTTGAAATACATGAAATCCTTATTTTTTGTCGTTAGTTGAAGTGCACAATGCAAGTTGGGATGCAAAATAATATTGAATAGGGTAGAGTCGCCTAATTTCGAACACTCCCAGAAGTCGAACACTTTTTGAAAAAAAGTTTATAATCTTTGCAATTTCCTTGATTTTCAACTTCTATAAACGCAGAATAATGCATGTGTTATTCCCTCAGACCTTAAAGTCCTACTAACTAATCAAAAGAGGCTTTAAGAAATCAATATTATTGTTAAAAAAAACTGTTGAAAGTACTGTGGGAAATTGGGATTTTTGAGGTGAAGATTAACGTTCATACCCATTTTAACGCGTCTCCTTATTAGATAATAGATACTTTATTTATATAACTTCAAACTTTATAATTAATTAATAAATTGACTGTTCGAACAAAGGGAACCAAATTTGTTAGAGTTGCCTGTTCGAAAACTAGTGTTCAGCTATAGGCAACTTCGTCAAAATTGTTTTCTTTCATTTAGGCAGTAAATATTATAGAAAATGGATTTTTGTTTACGGTTTTGGGTCGAGAACATGAAGAAAAACGTTTGGTCCAGTATTCGAACACGTTTTTCTTTTTTTCTTCCAGTGTTCGATACAAGGAACCTCATGTATTATTATTTTACCTTGTTCGAACAGTTTTTGCGTTCAAAGTAAATATCCGTTAAACCGTTTTTTTTGTTTTTCTTCGTTTTTAGTAGAATTGAATAAAAACAAATCTGCAAATACAATTTGTTCTATAAAACTGAGAGAAAATTATTTCTATGCTCTTTTAGGTTGAAAATATGTACGAACTCTTGTGTTCGAAATAAGGAAACTTTATGTACGAGCTTAGAAAACTAGTGTACTACTGGGGAATTAGGCTATTTTCCCATTTTCTTTTTTAGAAAAAAGTTATTATAGTTACTACATACCATAAAAGTAATAACAAATATTTGAGTTAAAGCTGCTAAATAATTTTACATCACATATTTACGTTCATTGGTCTCCTCACAGTAAACGATTACTTTATTGCGAGCCACTAAGTGTTCGACTACTGGGGACATGACCCTAATGGAAACGTTATAATATTTATAAGGTATTTCAATTCAACAAAAATGATATCTAATTCAGTAAAGATTTTATGTAATAATCATTCAATATACAGCATTCTTAACTCAGGTTGCTGATAATTAAAAACTGATAAGTTTTTATATATTTTTTTTATGTTGAGAGTCAACATTTACAATTTTGCTTTAGATTTCTGTAAGGCCAGAAATTCATTTTTTAATTCTCTTTTAAAAAATGTTTTTGTGAATATTTTATTTTCAATAATGTAAATACATTTCACTTCGAAATTTTTGCCTAGTGTTAGTTATTTTTTGGAACAAATTTGTTGGATATTTTAAGTCACGCATTCAATGACCTCAATCTTTAAGATCCGTTAAGAACTTTTGAGGTTGAGGATTTATTAGGGAAACTATTATATTGATTTTTCAATGGAAAATGATTTCGTAAATGTCATTTTACCTGCCTACATTGTGCGACATTATTTTAGAAGTTCGTTGGAGGAACAAATGTGTATTGTAATGTAATGTATTGTTTTTCTTATCTCTGATTTTTTCATCAACTCTTGCAATTTGAAAAAGTTAAAATCGATTCAAGTGGGGCTTCAAACTAGCGTTAATTTTAAAATCTTTCCACTTAACGGAGTTCTAAAAAATTGAAATTTGTATTACATATTAAAGTCTATAAAAGTTATCATTTAGTAAAATTTTAGGTTGTGATATTCACCCCCCAAAAAGTTAAAAATAAAAACCTCTAAGAACTCACACAAAAACATATTGTTTTAAAAAAATTCTGTCGTGATCAAAAATTTCTTATACACGGGTAACTTTTTTTCTATCTGCTCTCCGTGGATGTACATTTTAATTCTATCATACGTTCCACTAGCTAACAGCATGTCATTTGTCAAAGAGCTTTATTTCTATTTTCATTTTTTAAATACTCATCTTCTAAATGGGTTTTTAAGAATTAAATGTTATTCCTACAAACTTCTTAGAATTTACTTTTCAATCAAAGGTGAAAAAATCAACTTTTTACCTCTCACCGTTTAGAAGTTAGATTTTCGACTTTCACTTAGATTTCCCCCTTTAAACATTTTAATTTACAAAAGTAACTTCTTATATGACACCTACATAAATGCATGTATTAGAAAACATTATAAATTTATGCACTCTAATATAAACTAAATGATCTAATCAATATCAATATTGATACACAATTCAAAAGTGATTTTGAAACAAAAATCGAAAATTTTAATTCGAATTGCAATTTTTGCAAGAAAGTAATACAACCTATATTTATATATGTAGTACCTCGTGGTATGATGGTTAGTGCGTAGGACTGTCATGTCAAAGGTCTGGGTTCGATTCCCAGAAAATGTTTTTTTCGCGAGGTACTGCCTCTTGCAAGGAATTGACAAATCCTCCAAGAGTAAACTTGTCATGAATAAGTGCTTCTCATCTAGCAGTTCGGAATCGGCAAAAAATTGTAGGTCCCCTCCATTCCTGCCAAAAATACGCACACAGGAATGGTTGAGAGTTGTAAGTCACTAGGCCTTGTTTCTCCATGAGCTGTTGTGCCACCAAATTTATTTATTTATATCTATAGATATACCTACGTATTCGTTAATTCATAAAAGAAACCAACACCATTGTATAATTTCATATCCGTGTATGAACATTTTACTTATTTTCTTAGCCTAGTCTGTCGTTGCCATGAAACTAACAGCTGACGCGCCTATCTCGCTTATACCCCCTATTGTTGTCAGAATAAAAATAATACTCTCCTCTCTGCCTAACTGCTTGCTTTCAATCTCCTTTGTACCCTTATCCCGTAGTGACAAAGTCAATTCGCTGTAGTTAACACCGCCACTCTCGATGCGAACCAGAAGCTTTAATTGCTGTTCCATGGTAGTACTATAATAATATATATATACAATGGTTCATATCCTTACTATACTTTTAAGAAGTGTTGCCAAGGTGGCAATACTGCCAGAAGAACGAGAAAAAGGCTGCCACTTGTTTCATACATTGGCCTATAAATCGAGAGCCAGAGGTCGGACGATGACCAGAGAACTCTCGTTGGATTCAGCACCCTTGTAACTATAGGACCACATTATTGATTTGCTCCCTCCCGTCTCCTTGCATGAAAAGGGTGGAAAAAAGTTATAGTCTCTTTCATAAATGATGACTGAATTTTTAATTAAACAAGTAAAATTTGTATCTAATTTTAGCAGTATAGTGATGAAGCTCGGCCGACATATTTAATTTGTCATAAGTAAGTAATAAGAATCAAGAAAGTCTTCAAAAATATTGCTAGTGAAAGGGTCATTGACTTACTATATATGGACTGCCAGGAGCCAACTTCACTTCTGTTCACTCTATTACTATACGCCACTAGCGCTGCCGTCGAAAAGGCGGCAGACATGGTGTAACTTTTGACAAATGAATGGAGTGTTTCTTTTGTTTTTTGATTTTATTTTGAAAAACCATAACAACAAACAAATAAATTAAGTTTTTAAAAAAGTGTTGAAAGCCATTTATTAGAACATTAATTTACTTAAGTACATATTTAATTTCTCTTTGTTCTTCTATGAACCATAATTTATTGCAACTTTGGTGACTTGACACTTGTATAGTTATTTTTAGAAATTCGCCTATTCTTTGGCGAAGAAAAAAAACTAAAGAAGAGCTTCCTTTATCCGCGGAAATTTGTTTCTTTTTTATTGGATTTGCCAGTCAGTCGCCACCTCTCTGAAGTCTGAAGAAAAAGAAGATATTTAGTTTGAAGGGCTTTTTTTTATATATCACTTGATTTTTGAGTTCGTTTTTGACTTACCATTTTGCAATTCCTTGAATCATGTTGATGGTTGGTGATTGATATAAGTAGGAAGGTTAAATACCTATCCTCTAAGTTCGAAATGCTCCATGATTGTTTTTAAGTTATTTTTTTTAGTTAAATAAAATGACAACGACTTTTTCAATAAAAATAATAATAAATTTTGACTTTAATTGACAAGTATGATAGAGTGATCGACATATAGAGACGTTAGAATAGTTGTTTTGTTCGCCGCATGTTCGACGGAAGCTCTTATGTTCGTAAGGAGAAGCTGAACCCTTTTCTATTCAGCTTTTGTATGGAAAAAACATACGACTAGCAGTCCATATATAATAAGTCAATGGAAAGGGTGTTTTTTTTCAATAAAATGTCTATTGTAGTCAGAAAATGCAATCAGTTACAAACATTAACTTTTTAAAAAAAAAGGATAACTTTTTATGGGAGCTTCTATCTCCTTAATTTTGTTGGAGTCAGCATTGAAAAAAAACTTCAAAATAATGCACAATATTACATAGATGTACCTAGGTTCCAAAAACATAAAATTTTAGGTCAACAGCTCAGATTTTCTTTTATTATAGACCGAAAGATTAGGGGCACAATTACGTGCAAGGGTTTTTATTTTATTAAATATGTTTTTTAGATATAACTGGAAAACTAAGCCAAATTCAAAAATTTTTGTTCAAAATTAATTTTTCTATGGAAATGGATGGTTTAAAAATGTATGTTAAAAAATTTGAGCAAGAAAGTTAAACCTAACCTAAGACAATCAAAAAAAGTCAAAAATTTATAATTTTTTAAAATAAATTACTCATGTGAAAATGATGAGAAATTATGAAGTTTGAATGGCTATATCTTTGGTAGTTTTCAATTTATATAATTTTTTAACATTTAATAAATATTAAGGCCTTAAGACTCTTCTTCTTAATTTTTTCTCAGCATGTCTTGAGATATCTTTGGTAAAAAAAATCTTTGGTAAAAAAAAAGTTAGAAACCTTTTATTTTTCAGTTTTGTTAGCACTAGAATACACGCACCCCTTAAAGTCCTTCCACACTAGCCAACTGAGTATTAATACATGTCAAATGGAAAGTGGGAAAGAATTTCTTGCGACTGTCAAATTTGTGGGAAATATGACTTTCAAATTTTCCTTCCACACTGGCTTGTATTAATACATGCCAAACTTGTCTTGACACACAGATGAAATGTATTTTAAATTAGAACCAACCCTAAAAATTGTAAAGTATTAATACATGTCAAATCATGTATGGAGAGCTGTCAAGCTGTAAGATGGGCTGTCACATCTTGTATTAATACCTGTCATATTTTGTTTCCACACTATACACATTTTTGCCCTCACAAATCCATAAAATATTTGTGTGCATTGTTTTCGAGTTCCTAATCGGAACTTCACTTATACATTGTGAAACAACCCTTTAATTGTTAAGTCAACAAAAAAAAAAACTTCAATTAAAAAAATTGTCCTTATAATAATGATTTTTGTCTTAAATCTTAAAAATACCAAGCGAGTCCAACTACAACAACAAGCACATGTAACGAAGTCATGCATTTTATTTTGGTTTGTGAATGAGACCAAACCGAAACCAGACAAGACCGATGTCGGAACGCTAGACCAAACTTTGTTTTACGAGCCCGATACCGAGACGACACTGAAATTTGTTCGTTTTGACAATACCATAGACTAACTAATTATAAAGACGGACCGCTTCATAGAAAGAAAAGGGACCCGATTTGAGATTGCCTCCACTTAGATTGCCTCCACTTCATACATGTTTTGTCTTTAGCGAAAAAAGTTTTCTTTATATGAAGGTTGCAAGTTGCATCGAATGAAAGTTTTAACATTTCGCTTGACAATATCGCAAGGTGTTGTTGTTGGTTTTTGTGTTTGAATGTTGTGACGCAATGGTGGTGTTTTTTTTCGTTTTTCTGTATCCTTTATAAGGAAGGAAAGAGATATCTCAATATGTTTTTTTTTTGTTTATTCTTTCCTACAGATAGATCGAAATTAAAATGAGGCCAGAGAATGAACTGCCTGTGTTTTTTTTTTTCTGAGGGTTTTAGATTTTTTTTTGGTTGGGTTCTCCGTCCTTGTGTCTTGTTGTTGTATCTGGTGCTTGACAAGAGCATTAAAAAAAAAAGGGTATTGAAATATATCTACCTACCTACTAACATAGATCAGAATCAAAACGAAAGAAATTAAAGTTGAAAAATTCGAGGTAGCGATGTATATATTAAAAAAATTTCATGTAAATTTTTGATTTATTGTATATTATTCCGTTGTTTTGATCAAAATTATCATTACGATGATCTTACAAATTATTTTAGTTTGGTAGGTGCTTATATAAGCTTATAAGTATGTGCATAGTTCCTTTAAGCCTGATTCACAATGCGACGGTGAAACGAGACGAGAGCGTGACGTGAAACGCGGTCATCTTTTTCTTTCATATTCAGATGTTTACGTTCTCTTTCACAATTTTTCCAGTTTCGTCTGTGTGTTTGGTGTTAACCAGCGTTGCCACTAATCGGAAAATTTTTCTTAGTAGATTTAAAAAAATGATGCATGATGATGATGAATTTAACTTTTCGACGAAGTGAATAAACGATGCTTTCTACAATTTTAGAAAGAAGCATGGCTTTAAATTTGTATAAATTGTAAAATTTCGCATTTTATATTTTCTACTCAACCAAAAAGTTCTTTTCCGAGAAATATTAACGCATTTCACAAAGTAGAGAATGAAAAATTTGGTCGTATTTAAAATTTTTTAACATCCACTTACTGATTTATTTTTTATGAAAATTCACGTCATCCGGCGACCAAGCAAATAACTGATATAAAAGAAATGTCAGAATTCACGACTATTAATTTGCTTTGTAGTTTGATATTCCTAGCTCATATGCAAAACACTAATAAGATGGGTTTCAATAGCAATAAGATAAACTGCATTTCAAAAACAAAATTGAAAAATTAATTGTGGTTTTAATTTTGTTGAATGATATTTTTTTTTCGTAACACCAAAGAGTATTTTTTAATGCAATAGATCTCCTGCAATAGTGGCAACGCTGGTGTTAATGAAAAGGACAGCAATTAAGTATGAAGAGGACAGAGACAAAAATCGGACGGGAAAGATCGTTTCTTATAAACATTTCATCCGATTTTGGAAAAAATAGTGGTGGAAAAATCGGGTCATGTTAATACCGACAAAGTCGTTTGACATAACCGACGAGCACTCGTCATGTTCACGTCTCTTTTCATCGTCGCATTGTGGATCAGGCTTCAGTGTGTGGGGGTGTGCTTGACGATTATTGTCTATTAGAACGTGGAGCAAAAGTCTAAAGGGATGGGCAGAGTTGCTTGACTTGTTATAGGTAGGTACACCATCGTGGAATCTCCATTTCTATTTTGTTTGCAGTTTTGCATTGAAAAATTGTTTACGATAAGAGAATAGGTAGTTTGAATTATGTAATTAATCGGATCTTTTACAGAGGATATAAGTACATAGATATTTTATAAGCTTTCATGCATACTGAAAGTTTTCGAAAGTATCGTATACGAAGAACTTTCTTTCCATTGTAAATCAATTATTTCTCCCGTTAACATGGTTTCCTAGCCAGCAGGTCCACAAAAACAAACCTTCTAGATTTTTTCTATCATACGCACTATGGATGAAAGAGCCGAAGTTGATGTTATTTCAACAGCTTTTAGCAAAGCCTTCGACAAAATGTCTCACAAAATCATTATTTTCAAATTAAGGCTTTTCGGCTTCCCTACACTTTTTATCTCATGGATTGAATCCTATTTGGAAAATAGAAATTATGTAGTGCTTTTCAGATCATCTCTTTCCCTACCTATCAATGCACCTTCCGGTGTTCCACAAGGCAGTCACTTAAGCCCAATGTGGTTCATTTTAGCAATTATTGATGTTTCCTTGATTTTGGAATGTGAACTTTTGATTTATGCAGACAATATGAAAATATTTAAACGCATATCTTCTTTAACTGACCCTTGTCGTCTGCAAGACAACCTTGATAAATTTTCTCTTTGGTGCCAAAAAAACTTTCTCGAACTAAATGTTAGCAAGTGTCCTACAATAACTTTTTCCAGAAAAAGCAAACCCAATGCTTGGCTTTATAAAACGTTGGTCCAAAGAATTTTCTGACCCATATGTCCCTAAGTCACTTTATATCACCTTTGTCAGACCTATTCTGGAATGTGCTTCCCAAGTTTGTTCGCCAGATTACCAAAATTAAACGAATTGAAGCTGCCCAGCGCAGATTTCTCCGTTTTCTACGTACTCTTCCTTGGGACGATAATTTTCAATTGCCTCCATATGCTGAACGTTTGCAGCTTATCAATCTTCAATCTCTAGAAAGACGACGTGATACTTCAGACATCATCTTCATCCACGACTTACTAACTGGTAGCATTGATTGTCCTACGTTAGTGAATGCGATCTCATTCAACACCAATCCCCGTAATGTAAGGTCAGTACCTCTTTTTCACATCCCTTATCATCGTACAAACTACCTTTTATAATCCTATGTCTCGTGTGCTTCGTAATGCTAATAACTTTTCCAATGTATTTGACCTCAACATATCTAAATCAGCCCTCCGTAATACCCTCCTTTCAATTCTACTCCAATAATGTGTTGCATCCCTAACCCCACCACATCTTTTTTCTTTTTCTTCATTATTTATTTTTATTTATAATTACTTATTACTTTTCTTTTTTACTTATTTTTGTTAATATTTTTATTTTCTCGTGGGTAGGTGCAAAACCTGCATATCAGGCTCTATCAAGACCGAAAAACGCGTGCTCATAGAAGTGTGAGATTCTTACTACACTAAAACCACCCCCACTTCCCGATTGCAACTAAGTTGAAACTTATCTAGCAATTTATTTATAACGGAGTTAAGTAACGTGTTGCAGGTTACTTTCCGGTGAAAGTTCCTGCTTAATCCGCGATTTTTAAGCGGTTTTCTATTCACCGCACCAAGTCGGAAGGTTTTGTTCTTCGCAGACGGCGTACTAAATTCGACTCGTCAAGAATGTCAATAATCGTTGAATTAGCGTGTTTTAATAGTCGATTTCTATGTTTTCGAGCGAAACATTTTATTTCGTCCCGGACCGTAGGAATCCCGAGATCCCTGTGAAGATCTTCGTTTCTTATATACCACGGAGCATTTACAAATGACCTAAGCAATTTATTTTCAAACGTTTGTAAGTTATTTAAGTTATTTAAGTTTGTATCGTAGGTACAACCCCAAAGTTGTATACCATAAGTCCAAACAGGTTTAAGAACTTGTCGGTATAAACTGAATTTATTTTCAATACTAAGCTTTGAATATTTACCGAGTAACCAGTTCATATCTCTTAATTTACTTTTTAATATTTCGCATTTCTTTTTCACGTGCGGCTTCCATTTTAATTTCGCGTCCAGAGTCATTCCTAGATACTTTGCCTCATTTGCAAATGGAACACGAGCGGTATTAAGAAAGACGGGTAGTCTATTTATTTTTTTATACGTAAAGTCCACGTGGACTGACTTTTGTTCATTGAGCGCTATTCGCCATGTTTTTGCCCACTCATTATTAAGAGTATTTTGTAATTTAACTGTAGCTTCGCTAATCATTTTGCTTACTGCTAGTATTATCATCAGCAAACGTGGCTACAATAGTGTCTTCTGTTTGAGTTATATCGCGTGTAAATAAAAGGTACAGAACACCTAATACACTTCCATGTGGTACCCCAGCCACTATTTCTTTGAAATCAGAATAGTCATTTCCGTGTCTTACACGAAAATGTCTTTTATTTAGATATCCGTTTAGAATGTTGTAAAGTCCTTCAGGCAGAACTTGTCTTAATTTGAATTTGAGGCCTTCGTGCCACACCTTGTCAAACGCCTGCGACACGTCCAAAAAGACTTTCTTTTCTTCAAGAGCTCTCTCAATATACGTCAGTAATTCTATGCACTTGATCATTTGTCGAATGCTTGCTTCTAACTCCGAACTGATGTTCAGGTATTAATTGTTTCTCTTCTATTATCGGTTGCAGGCGCAGGAGTAGTATTCTTTCAAAAACTTTTGATATCGAAATCGGCCTGTAAGACTTCTTTTCTCACGATGGTTTGCCAGTTTCAAAACCAATATGACTTCCGCAACTTTCCATTGGCTCGGAACATATTCTAACCTAAGAGCGGCATTTATTATGTAAAGGAGGTTAATAAATCCTTTACGAGGGAGCATTTTTAAAATTTCTGCCGTAATTAAGTCATATCCTGGAGCTTTATTGGACTTAAGCTTCTTTATTTCTCTTTTTAATTCATCAAGTGTAGCATTTCTCGTTATGTAGCTTTCATTAGAGGTAAAATTCATATTAATATTTTCGTTGAGTTCTTGCCCATCAAACGGCTAAAATGTTTCCTCTAATTAATCGGCGAATAACATCGCTTTTTCTTTGTCACTTTTAGGCCATTCATTTTGGTTTTTCTTAATCGAGGACACTGGAAGCTTTGGTTTTTTCGTTGTTTTTATAGCTTTCCAAAGTGAGTAGTTGAATTCTTTCCCCGCTGTCAAGCCTTCAAGGTAATTTTCAACCTCAAGGTTTTTGAAATTTGTAATCCCCGTTTTAAGCATATTACTCAAGCGATTTAAATAACCTTTGTGTTGAGGAGCACGGGTTCTTTGCCATTTCTTACGTGCTTTTCGTTTCTCTTTCACTAAATCTTTTATTTCCTGCTGATATTTTATGTCTTTATAGTGAGGCATAAGCCTTTGATAAGGTGTGTTATCCCAAGCTGCTTTTTGTATTATATGAACAAAGGTATCTACTGCGTCTTCAAGCTCAAGAGGCGTTTGTAATGATACCCTTAACTCAATGTTGTCCTCGATATCTTTTTTAAATCCATCCCAGTTGGTTTTACTGTTTGTTAACCTGGGTGGTTTTTCAATTTTAAAAAGGCTTTCGCTCATAATGAGTACGACGGCAGAATGATCTGAGAAGAGGTCATAGCCCTCTGAAATTTCTATACGGTTAGAGGGTATTCCTTTCACCATGAATAAATCGATTAGGTCAGGTATTTTCGACGGATCAGTTGGCCAGTAAGTTGGCTTGCCAGTCGAATGAAAGTCACAATTATTTTCCATTCCTGCTTCATATAGCATGCGACCCTTTTGAGATATGCATCGAGGGGCCCAGAAGGTGTGCTTTGCATTAAAGTCACCACCAACAATTAGGTTTGCGCTTAGTGACTTTATCAATGTCGTAAATTCACTCCTATTAATTTTGCAACGTGGAGGGCAATATATGGAAGAGGCATTGAGAGGAATATTTTTAGTTTTAACCACTACTCAATTGCATTGATTACGCCTCTATTTTCAGGCTTATTGAGTGTTCAATGCAATTTTTATATACAATTATGATCCACCTCTTGCATTGTTTGATCCATGTATTTTAAGATTTGATTCATTTTTGGCATGCGTTTCTGATATCAAACATATGTCGATATCATTTTTCCGCATATATATCTCCAATTCTCCAAGTTTTTGCCATAATCCGTTGGCATGGAATTTTAAGCTTTCCCATCATATATTTTTTGAAAGAGGTTTAAGTCGAAAACAACTTTGGAGCTTACCTAACCTTTTAAAGATAAGTTTATTTGTTTCACATTGTTCTTCAAGTTTTGACAAAATTATTGAAAAGACTTTCGAAACCGGGTCTGTTTTAGTGTCGTTATTAACGGTTATATTTTTTGCCGCTATTTGGACATATGTTTCTGCATTTCCTTGCTTTGATATTTTCTCCGAAGGTACTGAAACTGTTTTCTTTTCTGTACGATAATAGGTTTTGGACCTTTCGTAGATTTGGCACTCTTGGGAATTGCGGTTTCTTATTGCCTTGGTGGATTTCCTTGTGTTTGGGCAGATTTTGATCGTCGCTTTTGTAATTCTTTAGCTACTTCACAGCCCCTATAGCTTGCTGGGTGATTTCCATTACAATTAGTGCAACGGTTAGATGTTTTCCAGCGCATTTTACACACCTTGGCTCTTTTTTGCAATAGGTTTGGGTGTGATTGAATTCTTAGCAGCGTTTACACCGAGGGATTAACCTTGTGCTCTTTCTTAGAGGTTCGATCCTAACTACGATGTTTAGAATTGTTTTAATTTTAAAAATTTCATCTAGTTTTTCAGTCTTATCGAACGAAAGTATCGGGTTTTTTAATAAGAGTGCTACAAAAGTTTTTTTTTTAAATAAAACAAAAACGGTTTTGGATATCAATGAAATTCTTTATTCCTGTGAAAGTACGTTCGATGCCATAATAACTCGATTTCTTTGTATGGCCACCACGCTTGCAGAAGTCCAGATGCTGAACCCAGTTTTCGACAGTTTTCAAGCATAAATCGATCGATACTGCTGCAATTTCACGTTCGATATTCGTACGAAGTTCATCAATCGTCGCTGGCTTGTTGGCATAGACCATAGACTTGACGTAGCCCCACAGGATATAGTCTAACAGCGTTAAATCGCACGACCGAGGCGGCCAAGCGACTGGACCATTTCGTGAGATAACACGTTCTCCAAACTTGGTTTCCAATAAATTGATTGCGACATTCGCTGTGCATGTCCTCCAAGTCCATATCATCCAATTGGGGCCAAAAATATTCGGTTATCATTGAACGGTAGCGATCCCCATTCACAGTAACGTGCCGGTCTTGGTCATCACGAAAGAAGTACGGAAGTGGGTTGTACAACGGTCGCTTCACCCTCTTTTTTCTGTTTCTCTCTTTTGCCAATGTTCGTAGCATCTAAGATTTTGAGGTTGCGCTCTTTTAGATCACTAATAATATCGTCTTTTGTATATGATGCGTTTAGACCTCTTGCCACAACACGAAGGGTTTTTCCGACTTATTTTCATAGGTATACCATTCTACTTTTTCTTCGTTTAGTTTTCGGGGTCTTTCACACAAACTTTCCATTTGTTGTTATTAAGTGAAATAATTTTAAAAGCCGATGGTAATAATGCCTTTAATATGGTTTTCAACTTGTTATACTCCGCAATACCGATAACATTTATCGGTGGTGGGGCCGTTTCTTTTATTGTCGCATGTTTTGGTTAAACTCTTATTTCAAAAGAGGAGGCTGCAGCAGGCGAAGAGCCAGCTTTACGCTTTTTACTTAATCTTTTCTTTGAGGACTTCTCCCTTTCACGTGCTAGCTCTTCGTCCGTTTCATATCTACAATTATTGACTTGTGGCAGGCTAAACTTTGAGTTTATTGGAGGATTTTTGCTTTTCAATATCTCATTTTCTTTTCGAAGAAGTTCGACTTCTTTCCCTCTTGATATAGTTCCATTACTTGATCAAGTCCTTGTCGAAGTTCGTTATTATCTTTTTCAAGATTTTTTTGTTTTATATGAGTCTATTTTGGCGCGCGCAGGCGTGACGAGTGAACTCTTTTGCCCGAATTTTGATGGTTTTGCACTCGATTTAGATGGTGGTGATCGAGATACCCTTGCACTTTTTAGGAAGGGATTTATTAAATGCAATAATTGGCTCTCCCCAGAATCCATAGAGCCGACCTCCGAAGAGTGAACCTTGACTGCCACCTGGGGTACTATATCTTATTGTTTTGCTCATTGCATAGTTATGTATACATCAATCTCAGTATACGGAGTCTGAATTTTAGTCGCCTCTTACGACCATTTGCCATTTTATTTTGTCTAATTTTCCTGGACTATATTTTAAAGTCATCGTTTCGTGTTGGCGATTTGATACGCAATTTGGAAATGAGTTTTCGTATTTATTTTTGGTTAAGTAAAACATATTTGTTTTTTTTTTTAAATATAATATAGGTAATCCTTTTATTTATGTAGCAGGTAGACATGCAGTTCAATTTTGTTAAATTGAACACATGCTTCAATAAAAAAAGTGAAATCTAGTTGGTTCAGTTTGTTTTTAAATTACTGGAATAAAAAATAAAAACGGGATAATCTGGTAATTAATTAAGTGACCTGAAAACTTGGGAAAACCAAAAAAAGTGTTTTTCTTAGAAACAAGTGCTTTTCATTTTTTTTTATTGAAAATTAATAAAAGCATTGAATTTTGAAAACAAAAATTATACTTAATTGAATAAAATTTAAAAAAAATTTGTTTGAAATAAAAAAAAACAAATTTCTCCAAATATCGAGCTTGAAAATTAATTTTTCAAAAACTTCACTAACACAACTTGATTTGAAATGCAAATAAAAGGATAGTTTTTTGGATTTCCAAAAAAGCATAGCATAGCATTGTCAGTTTTACCGTTGTTTTTAAACTATTTTGTTTTTTTTTAGAAAATTGCCCCTCCCGTCAAAACGTCGTGGTTAAATAGACCCCCTCTGATACCAATTTTTTTCTTGCAATAACCTAACCTACTCGCTATAGCTTTTGGATGCACCTTTTAACGTTCACCCTGTATATCAAACTCTTAAAACATTTTTAAGGAAAATTAAAGTTTTTTCTTTAAGCGGTCATTAAAAACATATTATTTTTATATGAACTGGTCAAAAAACATAAATAACAGTATTTTTCCTTTTCTCCTTAAATGGCGAAATTTTTTGAAAAATAATGTATACTCATTTTGTAGAAAACAATATTTTGTATAAGAACTATTATACGCACTTTTTCAATACAAGGGCCCAATCAAAAGATATTGTGACTTCAAAATCAAAATTGTTTGTTTTCGGACTCAACATGGTTAGGTTAAATGCATTTCCACTTGTGGAAAATTCCAAGTTAAAATTTTAAAACGCAACTGTCTTCATTTGTCCATAAGCTTATTGTCGGCTTAGAGTGTAAAGCAGCTAACTCACATTCTGCATTTTTTACAAACAAATATTTTAAACAAAGTGTTCGCATTATTTGAATAAAACCAAAATAACACTAAATATTTTTCAACACTTGTTATTGATTGCCAAATTCAGTGAAATTGAAAAGATTTGATAGATTTTTGTATTTTTTAGCAATTTTTGAAGTGGTCTATAATGGTAAAAAATGTGGAGTTAGGCGCTTTACACTCCAAGCCGGCGTTATGTTAAAAGTTATTCGGTCAAACGTATCGAGGAAAAAATTAACTTTGACCTGGGGAAAATTACAAGTTTTATTTTTAAATCGCAATTATCATTATTTTTTATAAAAAAATACTCATGCAGAAACCCGTACACTGATTTGGCTTAGGAAAAAAAACGTGTCGTGCATTTTATCTCAAAATTTAACAAACAATATATGTATGTGACACATTCCATGCCCAGTCGCCGAGTTTTTGGCCTGACCCTTTGTAATTTGTTGATATATTGTGGTATGTATTGAAAACAACTTGAATACCAACTTTCAGCCTTATATTCCACACCGGTATTAATTAATCGCTTTTTTAAAATTTTTGATCTAAATCAATAATACATACATTAATATCGATATCTTAAAAAGTAGAAAAAAGAAAAAAAAATAATTCGATGTAATGTTAATAACTCAGTTATTAAAATTTGAAAATTTAAATCGTCATTTTCAAAAAGTTCGACCCCTTCGATCTAAAAAAAATTAAAAAATTCTACTCTTTATTACGCAACTTTTAAGCCGAAAATCAATTTGTGACCACAATATTTTCTAGTTTCTAAAGACTTTTTAGGTATATATCATGAAGAAGTTTTCAATAAGAATAAAATTATTTTAAGTTTTTCAATAAACAAAACATTCGATGAGTGCTTAATAAAATTATATAAAGTAAGTTAAATATACATAGGTATATGAACTAATTTAAATTAAATATTCTAATACCGCCTCTGCATTAAATTAGAATATTTAACAAATTTAAACAAACCATATTTTTAAATTTAAATTTTTTCTTACACTTCAGAATTCTTTGTTGTAGTGAGCTTAAAGCAAGCTGCATTCTACAATCAGAGGCTCATCATGAAGACATGTGTTAGTGGTTAGTAGATTAAGTAAGCTAACACAAGCACAAAAATAAATAAATAAACATTAACAAAATTAAACAATATACAAAATTAGAAACATAATATAAAACAAACTAAATTAAAAATTCACGAGAGTGGAGCACTGGTGCGCAACAATGTTTTTAATCGAACTTTACTTAAGTTAAAATCAACAGAGGAAGCGTTTAAATTAAAAAGTCTGCACATACGATTAAGAAATTCGTGTATACCATAGTTCAAATCTTCATAGATGGTGAGCTCCTCCGCGGAAGTTAATGCCTACACAGGCAGGCTAACAAGTCAGCTGCATCAATTTCACCACTGATAAGTTGGTGGAAAAATATTGAATCATTATTAACACGCCTTTCATATAAAGTTTGAAGTTGCAGAAGCTTAATTCTGTGTTCATAAGGAGGCAGGTTATACGGATCAGCCCAAGGGAGTCCTTTCAAGGCGAAACGAATGAAGTTTTGTTGTATTGATTCAATACGGCTTTTATGAATTTCGTAAAAAGGGGTCCATACTTGGGAGGCGTACTCAAGATGGGGTCTTATATGACAGTTGTATAAGGAAAGAGTAACATAAGGATCGTTAAACTCCTTTGCCCAGCGTTTTATGAATCCAATCATGGAACTCGCTTTATTTACAATAAAGTTAATATGTACTGTAAAATCTAAATCAGAACTAAAGTGAACACCCAGGTCTTTGAAACTTAAAACACCACAGAGTGTGTGCTCTGAAATGGAATAATCAAAAGTACTCACTACTCGCTTTTAGAGAAAGTTATAGTTTGGCATTTAACTGGGTTAAGAGAAAGGCCGTTTTTCCCACACCAAAGATTAAAACTGTATCAGCCTGCAAGAGAACATCGTCATGAGAAGATTGTACTGCTTTGAAAATCTTTATATCATCAGCGTATATAAGAATATCACTATAGCGTATACATTATTGCGATGTTTTTCAAATGAAATTCGATTGATTCCTTTTGTCATCACATCAGGTAGTGGATCGCCACTGGGTTTGTATTACAATTTGATTTCTTGGTTTGCAATCGATCCACGAATAAATTTATATTTAGCGTCTATATGTTTCATTCTTTTGTGTTCACGAGGTTCTTCTGCCACCTTAATACAGACTGGTTATCCTCATAAATAATTGTTGATTTGTTGTAATTAAAACCCATTTCACGAAGCAAGCAAACTTCTAAGGCCATTTTCCCTCACAGACTCCTTGTCCAATAAGTCCAGAAAGTTAGTTTTAAGATATTGATAAGTAGGTTAGTTTTTATGAGTTTTTGTCTAGCTTTAAGATAGTTTTAAGAATTTTTTTTTTTTTTATATATCCGATGGAAATCTTCAAAAGACACTCGGTAAGAATCGGTACGAAGTAGTGTGGGACTCTTACCGCACTAAAATCACCGGTGAATCAGGACCAATCTATGAAAGATCGACAAATGATTTTTCTTTCTTAATTTATCAGTCGCACTGTGGGAAGTTTAAGTTATAACACTTTCCATAGCTTTTAGACCATCAGCTCATGAGGCTTGGTTCTTCTTAATCTCCGAACATTGTCTCGTACATTTAAGACGGTCTCCATTTCGGAGTTGGTATGACTTTGCAGTCGCTGATTGTGTGATACAGCGTGTTTTTTAACCACTTCTGTAACCATTTCAATTTGAAGGTCACGATGTAGATCGCTATTTCTTATATACCAAGGGGCATTTATTATTCCGCGAAGGACCTTGCTTTGGAATTTTTGGATGGGTTCAGCATTTGTTTTCTTTGTACATCCCCATAGTTGGATGCCATATGTCCAAACGGGTTTCAGTACTTGCTTATATAACATTAGCTTGTTCTGGATAGATAGGTCAGAGTTCTTTCCTAGTAACCAGTACATTTTTCTGTACTTCAAGTTTAGTTCGTCTTTTTTCTTTTTGATGTGCTCTTTCCATTTAAGCTTTGCATCCAAAGTCATTCCAAGGTATTTGGCAGTATTGGAGTAAGGTACTGTTGTACTGTTTATAAGAATTGGAACATTGTTTATTTTTTTGTTTGTAAAGTTTATATGCGTCGATTTTGTTTCATTTAGTTTGATTCGCCATTTTTGCGTCCAATCACTAACTTTATCGACTGCATTTTGCAGTTTTTGTGTAGCCTTCGTAACGGATTTATCTGGCACCAATATTGCAGTATCATCAGCCAAGGTGGCCATGATAGCGTTGATGTCCACTGGAATATCCTTTGTATATAACAGATACAGGGTTGGTCCTAGGACACTTCCTTGTGGTACACCGGCTTCAATTTTCTTTAGTTCCGAGTAATTTTGGTCGTACCGTACTCTAAAGAGTCGGTTCGTAACGTAGGATTTCAGTATTTCGTAGTACTGCCTGGGAAGATCCCTTTGCAGTTTGTACTCAAGTCCCAAGTGCCAAACCTTGTCAAAGGCTTGAGCAGCATTTAAGAATATAGTCGAGCATACTTGTTTTTCTTCAAGTGCCTTTTCCACAACATCCGTAATCCGATGCAGTTGGTCTATCGTGGAATGTTTATTTCTAAATCCAAACTGATGGCTCGGAATTAGTCTTCTTTCTTCTATTATTTTGCTTAGTCTTTTCAGAAGCAGTTTTTCGAAAACTTTTGCCATGATTGGTATAAGCGAAATAGGTCTGTAAGATGTTACTTCTGTTGGTGGCTTACCTTGTTTAGGTATAACAATGACTTCTGCAATTTTCCAATGATGTGGCACATATCTTTGTTTAAGGCATGCATTTATAGAAGGCATTTCTTTCAAAACCTGAGCAGTTATTAGATCGTACCCTGGTGATTTTTTGTTAGACAACTTATGTTGACACATACTTCTTACTTCTTTGAGCGTGACAAAAGGAATTTCACATTCGTCGTTTCTATCAACAAACTGTAAGGGATCTGTAGCTGTGCTTGCTGGAAATGGCTTAAAAACATTCGCGAGATGTTCAGCGAAGAGATCAGCCTTTTGTTTTGGGTTTCCGATCCATTTACCATCTTGAGATTTTACTAGCGGGTTTTGTGCCTGTGGTCTTTTTTGGCGCTTAGCTGCTTTCCATAAGAAGTATTCCGTAGAAGCATCCGCCGTCAGACTATTCAGGAATCTACTAAGTGAATCACTTTTAAATTCACAGATTCTTTTCTTTAGTTCATTGGTAAGACGGTTAAAAACTGCCTTATCACCTGGAAATCTCGTAGCTTGCCATTTTCTTCGAGCTCTTCTTTTCTCCTAGATCAGCTCCGTTATTTCGACAGGATATTTTATTTCTTTTTCTCTTGAGTTCGAAATTGTTGGAGTACTTTCTTCTGCAGCCTGTTGCACATCAGCAATAAATTGTTCTACTTCATGATCAATCTGTTCATTTGTTTGCATAGGGGATCTTAGGTTTATAAAACTTTCAAGTTTGTCTCTGAACTCGTTCCAGTTTGTTCTTTTGTTCACGAGCTTAGGATTACTTTTTTCTATTATTTCTGCTTCGCTCAGTGATAATATTACTGGAGTATGATCTGACGATAAATCGTAATTACTTTCGACACTTATATGGTTTCGTTTAATACCTTTTACTACGAAAAAGTCTATAAGGTCTGGTATTTTGTTAGAATCAGATGGCCAATATGTTGGCGAGCCAGAAGAATAAAATTCGCAGTTGTATTTGCGGCCTGCTTGATATAGCCATTTGCCTTTCGTTGTTATGAGCCTAGATCCCCTTTGGGTGTTTTTTTATATATATATAATTCATTTTTATTTTCAATTTTCTTAAAACTATCTTAAAGCTAGACAAAAATTCATAAAAACTAGCCTACTTATCGATGTCTTAGAACTAACTTACTGGCTCCAGTCGGGCGCTCTAAGTTAAACTATAATAAACTTAATGCTAATGCCTTTCGGCCTGAGAACTATCTTAATACTAAATTCAGGTCGGTTTTATTTTCTACCGAGAAGAATTTACAAAAAACTCGGTATCATTGTCGTTATTTTGTTGGTTTTTTATAAAACTTACAAACTACATAAACTAAATTAAAACTAATTAAAACTACTTAAAGCTACTTAAAACTATTTACAACTAATTATAAACTAATTACAACCTACTTATAAGCTACTTGCAACCTACTTACAAACTAGAACAGCCACAGCAAGCATTTTCCGGTTTTTATATATTTTTTGTATTTTTGTGGATTTTATATTTTTTTTTGTGTTTTTGTATGTTTTATAATTTTTTTTTTTTTTTTTTTTTGGTGCCACCCTGACTGTCCCTACTTAAAACTAACTACCTAAACCTATGTAAGTCGGCCATGACAGAGAAAAACCAAGGACAACTTTTAAATATCTGAAGGAACTTCATTCTTCATATTTTAACCACCAGAACTGGTTCTCCTGTCTTACCCTGTCCCTTCGGTCCCGTTCGGACACAGTCCTACTGAACCGAAGGTGCTCAGCTCCATCTTGTGCGAGGACGTCTCGACTGTAAAGGAACCGCCGATCTACAGTTCTCCGGCCGACGTGGTAGATTAGCAGAACCGCCGCTCTATCCTGGATCAGCCCTCGACTGTCTAAATGGAGGAATGCATCGGGCGGAATAAAGCCGCTTAGAGGCACACTCTCGTAGTATTCGTTGTTGGGGTAATAAGCCCCAAAAATTAAGCTGTTGCTCGAGGATACCGCTCTTGCAATGTGACCCCGAATAAGCTTCAGCAAGAAATTATCTATCCTGTTTATGTTGGCCCCGTTGTATAGAGCCAGGTTGGAATAGTAGTGTTTGTACTCCGACTCTGGTGTTCTGTGCAATCCAAGGCAGCGTCGAAGACACTGCCTCTCAAACACCCGAATCTTTTCCATTTGAGATGGGGCAACGTTGAACCAAACCGGGCATCCATAGGCAATCATCGGCCGGATAAGGGCCATGTAGCAAATCACCTTCACCCTGCTATCAAGCCGGCTGCTATAAAACAACCGTTTCGTCAGGGCAAAAGCTCCCCTAGCCCTGGTCAGAGCAGCATTTATATGTCTGTCGAAATACAAATACTGATCCATCCAGATGCCAAGGTACTTTACTACACTTTTACTCGCCAGTGGATGTCCATTTGGCCCTACGATCACCAGCTTGCGCCAGTTCATTCTCGTATCCCTTGTGGCTCCACGCAACGGAGTCCTAAACAAGATAGTTTCTGATTTCTGAAAGTTGATTTTCAACTTCCAGTCATCACAATATCGTTGAATCTTATCGAAGTCACTCTGCAAAAGAATCCTGATGTCCTCGACTTTTGCAGCTGTTCTGTACGCAATTAGGTCGTCGGCATACGCAATTGCCTGAGTTAGACTACTTATCAGATCGCTGGTGTAAATGCTGAATAGAATCGGCGAGTTGACCGCTCCCTGTTGAAGACCATTTTTAATATTAAAGGTTGTGGCAGAAGTTACATTGCCTCTTTTGACAACAAACTTTCTGCCATTGAGCATATCATAAAGCATATATAATAATGGTTTACTAATGCCAAGTCTGGTCAGCTTTAGATAAAGACCCTCTAACCATACGGTGTCGAAGGCCTTCTCCAAATCAACCAGACAGGCACCCGTACACTGCTTCTTAGATTTGTTCCATTGGACATCAGAAACGAGCTTAGACGCGGCATGAATAGTGTCATGTCTCGCCTTAAAACCGAATTGATTGTCCGGTATGATATTATTGTCCTCTGCCCACTTAGACAGAGCTCTATTGATAACTTTTTCGAATACCTTGCTGATACTCGGAAGAAGACTTATCGACCGGAGATTCGCCGGATTAGAGTTGTCCTTTCCCTTTTTCGGGAGAGGATGCACCACAGCTGTCTTCCACCGCACTGGATAATATGCATTATTCAGAGCGTTGTTAAACAGAGTGGTATAAATGTCTACTGCTTCTTGAGGTAAATGTCGAAGTACAACGTTGGATATGCCATCGACTCCTGCTGACTTCTTCTTCTTTAATGAATCGAAAATGAGCTGGAGCTCCACCTTCGTGATTAACAGGGAACTGGGCCCATTTCGTTCGGCGATTATGGCGTTTGCCAAATGATCTTCATTGAACCCGGTGAAACCAAGGTGTCCTGATCGCCATTGCGTGATGTCATTCCGAAGGTAGAAGTGATGGAGCAAGGCTCTGTTTTCCAGGTCATGATTGGGGCGACTGCACGCATTCACCTTGTACACTTGCTGGAAAGCAGCCCCCACAGCCTCCACTTTCTCCTGCGAGTCTTCGACAATAAAGAGGACATCGTCCAAGTAGGCGTCCTCTGGATTAATTCCTGCTGTCAGAAGTATGTCTCTGTTGTTTGTCGTTCTCTGAAGCTTAAGACAAGGAAGGTTGTTCTGATCATTCCTTCTAAATATCTTGTTAATTTGGGGAAACATGCTCGGGTCGCTAGAATTAACGGCCCGAATTTTGTTATCCCAATACAAATTAATTGACAACCGATAGTTCTCTTTAATTAGTTGGTTGATGTTCTTGATCGACGACTTCAGTGTCCTGATCTCCAGATCGTGCGGGTCAGTTAATCGTCGGTACAAGAGTTTTAGTCTTGTCAGCAGTCCACTTTTTTGTCTGTGTAGTGCGTCAATGGTCGCGTTCCGATACATGTCAGTTGCGTCCCGTTGTTTGTATTACGGTATTGTTCTGTTCATTGTTCGTTTGATTGTCTCATCCATTTGTTCTAGGTATTGGTCTATTTCGTTATTTGTCAAATTTCTGTCATTTGGTGGGGATATATTGTTCGATCTAATTTCGTTCGTTAAGGTGTTGGTAAAGCGTGGCCAGCGTACCTTACTGTAATTGTAAGTATGCACAGGTACATACTCATCCAACTCCACGAGCTCGTTCGGAAGCTGTACTACGGCGGCGAGTCCGCAGTGGTCACTGTCGTACTCGATCGTACGTAAACAGTTCCTTGGTCTTTGACCCACAGTGTCAGTAATTGTCAGTCTTGCGTCTAATAGCAATAAATCCAGATAGGCACCGCTTCTTGGAAACGATGGCCGATCCGTAGCCAGTAGGTCGACACGATATTCAGCGTTATACTGGCTCATCCAATTACACAGATGAATACCTCTTGGATTCTGTATTTGATTTCCCCAATCTTGGTGCTTTGCATTCAAATCACCGGCCATGAGAAAGTAATTTTCTTCAAAGCTCAAGCGTAGACATTCGAAAAGATTTTCAAGCTCTGTCATAAACTCAGTTGGCCGAGGAGATTCCGGTGCATAAGCTGCGATCACATACATTCGCTTCCCCTGTTGGAGAGGAATGCATACGATGCACGCCTCTAACAGCCGAAATCTGCGCACATCACTATTATAGATAACTTTATGATTAATGTCTTTTCGTATGAAGATTGCAACGCCCCCCCCTTGAGTGGAGTTGGGCCGATCTCTTCTAACGATATTGTAGTTGTTGTTAGTCAACTTATGTTTCTGGTTCAGCTTAGTTTCACTGGCCATAAACACATCTGGACTTTGGTCTTTCAACAATTGAAAAAGATAAGCTCTACGTTCGGTCCTAATCAGTGAGTTTACATTCACAGCAAGGATCCTAAGAGGCCTCTCCGACAGCGCGCCTTTAACCTCTAATTTGCGTTAGGCAAGGCAAAACAGAGTAGAGATAGTCTACCCTAGTCGCCTGCTCCCTGATCTGGTTTTGAAGTCCTGTCAACTGGCCTTGAATTGCCAGCAACATGCTTCTACTACACACCCCATTGGGTGTGTTTAGCATTGAAGTCGCCACCAACAAGGAAGTTATGTAAGGAGTAAGGAGGAGAGTAAGGAGTATTCCGTAGAACCATCCGCCGTCAGACTATTCAGGAATCTACTAAGTGAATCACTTTTAAATTCACAGATTCTTTTCTTTAGTTCATTGTTAAGACGGTTAAAAACTGCCTTATCACCTGGAAATCTCGTAGTTTGCCATTTTCTTCGGGCTCTTCTTTTCTCCAAGATCAGCTCCGTCATTTCGACAGGATATTTTATTTCTTTTTCTCTTGAGTTCGAAATTGTTGGAGTACTTTCTTCTGCAGCCTGTTGCACATCAGCAATAAATTGTGCTACTTCATGATCAATCTGTTCATTTGTTTGCATAGGGGATCTTAGGTTTATAAAACTTTCAAGTTTGTCTCTGAATTCGTTCCAGTTTGTTCTTTTGTTCACGAGCTTAGGATTACTTTTTTCTATTATTTCTGCTTCGCTCAGTGATAATATTACTGGAGTATGATCTGACGATAAATCGTAATTACTTTCGACACTTATATGGTTTCGTTTAATACCTTTTACTACGAAAAAGTCTATAAGGTCTGGTATTTTGTTAGAATCAGATGGCCAATATGTTGGCGAGCCAGAAGAATAAAATTCGCAGTTGTATTTGCGGCCTGCTTGATATAGCCGTTTGCCTTTCGTTGTTATGAGCCTAATTCCCCATTGGGTGTGTTTAGCATTGAAGTCTCCACCAACAAGGAAGTTATGTCCTAACAAATTAAGGAGTTCTGCATAGTCTTCTTCAGTTGGAGAGCGCATCGGAGGGCAGTATATAGATGCTACTGTTGTTACTTGCATGTTTTCATTACTAAACTTAGGCTCTTCATAGTGTGTTAAGCACTTTTTTATTAGTATTGCTGATCCTCCCCTAGCTTTGTCAGCTGGGTGCGGAGCGTGATAACACGTATAGTTAGGTAATTTCTTATCAAGATTTTGTTCTATAGCGAGGTGAGTTTCGGACACCAAACAAATGTCTATAAGCTCTATGTCTAAAAAGATGTTTAGTTCTGATACATGTTGTAAAAGACCGTTTTCTTATTTTCATCACTTTTGCTTAGTGCAATTGCTTTTGGCGGTTGATTTTTAGTTTTGTTTTCAACGGCTACTTTTTTGCTTTCAACTATTGCTTTTGTGATTATTGGGTTTCTTAGCTTGTTCCCAGTTTTGTTTTTTCTTTTTGTGTCTTGGAATTTTTTGGCAACTGGACATCCTCTGTAACTTGCAGGATGGTTGCCTTGACAGTTAACACATTTCGCTTTCTGTTCTCTGCCCATGGGACAGTTTTTAGTTGCATGCTTGCCTTCGCATTTGACACAAGCAAACTCACGATTGCAGTATTTTTGTGTATGCCCAAAGGCTTGACAGCGTTTGCATTGTGGAACAATTTTTGACTTTCGCAGTGGTTCAATTTTGACAACTATGCCCATAATTGATTTTATACTGTAAATCTTATCGAGACTTTCTTTATTTTCAAAGGTCAGCATAAACATTGGTAGAGATCTTTTTGCTGTCGTTGATACCCCAGTGGAGTCTTTGATTACCTCATTTTTAATAAGATTATTCGCATCGAGAGCTTGGAAACCTTTTTGAATAAGGTCTTCGACAATATCTTTGGCAGCACATGAAGAGTGGAGGCCTCTTGCTACTACCTTTATCGGCCTTGTAGCTTTATTTTCGTACGAGTGCCACTGAATTTTCTTTTTGTTCAATTCTTCAGTGACAGATTTATACGCATCGGCGTCTTCACAATGACTTTCCAATTGTCTTTATTGTATGATGTATATTTACATGCCTTATTAGTGCATTTTCCTACTATGTTCTTAAGCTCACCAAACATTGTCAATCCGGAAATCATGATTGGAGGTGGTGCAGTTTGCCTAGTACCTTTAGCAAAAGACTTCTTTTGGGATACATCTTTTATTTCATTGTTTGATGTTTTCGCTGTTGCAGCAATATCTGCTTTTGAAGTTACCTGTTTAAGTTTTTGAACAGTCTCTGGGCTACCCTCTGCTTTCCGTTTCTTGGATTTACGTTTATTTCTGTTACCATCTGTTTCAAAAAGAAGCTCTTCCTCATCAGTATGAAACTCAATGGTTTTTGGTGGGCTTTTCACAAATATTTTTGGACTAGTCTTGCTGTCATTTTTTGAGGTTTTCTTGTCTAGCAAGTTGACTTTTTCTTCAAGTCTCTTAATTTGTTGCTGAAGACTTTCAACGAGGACTTCAAGTTTCTTTCTGGCTATTATTTCTGTTTGCCATTCCTCGAAACAATTTTCGGATTCAACTTAGTGGATCTCGTTGCTTGTTTTGGAACACTGCGGATCTTTTATCTCGATCTTTTCATAGATTTTGGTTCCTTTTTCGTTAATGACTTCTTTGTCATTTGATTTTTCGGTAAGGGTTTTCGATGGAGCAACCCTTGAGAATATTTTTGGCGGAGTCCTCAGTGTTTTAGAACTCCGTCTACTTCCTGCTAGCAATAATTGGTCCTCCCCAGAATCCGTAGGATCGATCTCCGAAGAGAGTGGATTTACCAGTTTATCTGGATTGCCACCTGGGGTAATCTATCTGTTTGTTTTATTCATTGCCATGTTTGTTTTTTGTAACTTTTGTTTGTTACCCTTAAATAGCTTAATTACTTCTTCTATTCAAGGTCTTAAATACAGCCGCCCCTATGGATCAGACGCTGACCAATGAGCCGCACATTTTGCGTCAGACGCTCTTGGGTTTCATGGAGAGCTGGTTCTTCAGAGCGATGTCTTATCTTATGCTCCTAGTTCCTGAGAAGGTAACTCAGGTGTCTCAGCTCTTGGATCCAATAGATCCAACGCTCGTCGTTAGTTCACCTAATTGGCTATCCAGCGGGCACCACTTGGAGGTGACGATGCGATTTTGCTCCGCCAAAAGAAAATTGAAAAAATAAAAATGAACTAAAAACAAAAAACTTCTTGTGTGCTTCTGTAGATGATAAGCTTACAGTAGCTTGTTTTCTAGAGGCCAAACTAACGGTGTAGTTCAATACTTTGAAAACGTATCCGAAAATTGATTTTCGTTCGCCAGCCCAGTCTGCATCAGTGAAACATATCAACAAATCCGCCTTTTTATCTCGCGTGAAAAACATTTTAAGATCCAGGGTAGAGTTAATGTAACGTAAAATGCTCTTCGCGTGAACAAAGTGTTCACTGGTGAAACAACTTTGAAAACGACTGAAATAGTTCGTTGCTGCACAAAGATCTGGTCGTGTTGTAAGTGTTGCATACGTTAGACATCCAATTAATTCCCTATGAGGTAAAAAAAGTTATTTAGATTTCCTTTTTCCAAATTTAGTCCGAATTCTATTGGAGTTGCGACGCCTTTGCAATCATTCATGCCAAACTCTTTAAGAACTTTTTTTAAATATTGTGTTTAACTAAGGATTATCGTACCTTCTTCAATGCTCTGTTCGATGTGCATTCCCAAGAACGTATTCACCTTTCTTATGTCTGTCATCTCGAACTCACATTTCAACAAATCTTTGATAATATTCGTTTTTCGCTGATCAGTACAAGCAATCAGTAAGTCGTCCACATATAACAAAATGAAGCATTTAACATTAGTTTCGTCCTTTACGTACAAACATTGATCTGATGCACAACGTTTAAAACCAATCTTCAACATGAACTTATTGAATTTTTCATTCCATGTTCGTGACGCCTGCTTAAGTCCATAAAGAGCCTTCTTGAGGTAATATACTCGTACTTTGCTTCCATTTTTGTATCCCTTAGGTAATTCCATGTAAATATTTTCCGAGAGTTCGCCTTTTAAAAATGCATTATTTACGTCCATTTCGTGAATATGCATGTTGTTGTTTGCTGCAATAGATAACAGTGTTCGCATTGTTGTCAGTTTTGCTACTGGAGCATAAGTTTCACTATAATCGAAACCAATCGCTTTTGAAAATCCTCTTGCAACTTGTCGATTTCGCCATTTGCCTTCCGCTTTAATTTGAATACCCATTTACATGATACTGGTTTTCTGCTTTTTGGTAAATCACATACGGTCCAAGTTATATTTTTAACTAGTGATGAGTATTCCTCATTAATGGCCTTCTCCCATTCACACCAATCATTGCGTTGTTTTGCTTCAGTGATTGTAAGAGGATCATTATCGACAAATTGCTAAGCTGATAATTTGAAGTGTGCACTCTCCATATCGCTGAGGTGGTCGTCGGTTTCTAGTGCTGCGTGGTAAACCAATTTGTTCATCCGTATTGACATCGTCGTTATTGTTATAGCTGTCACCGATGCCATCCGTTTCGACATCGCGGTTATTTTTATAGCTGTCACCGTTGCCATCCAAATCAGCAACGTAGTCAAATGATGATTCTATATTTTCAGGATCCATTTTTGTTTTTAACAATTCATTCTCTCCCACCTCTGGAACTGATGAGCCGACAGCCTTCTGTCGATTCAACACAGAGTCTTCGTTGAATATCACGCTTCTGTCCACAACAAATGTGTTACTCTCCAAATTCCACAATCTGTAACCATTCGGCGCATATCCCAACATTATACACTTCACAGATTTTTCATCCAGTTTCGAACGCTTTTCTGCTGGAATGTGATTATAGCAATTTGAACCGAATATTCGAAGATTCGACAAATTTGGTTTAGTCCGAAACCAAATTTCTGCTGGAGTCTTGTTGAAGAATTGCTTTCCAAAAGCACTAGTTGAACAGCGGTTTTTGACGTAGTTCGCTGTTAAAATTGCTTCCGACCAAAATTCTTGTCGAGACCACTTGCATTCAGCATCGTTCTTGCTTTTTCGACCAAAGTTCTGTTGAGCCGATCCGCCACTGAGTTCAATTCAGGATTATAGGGTGCTGTATAAATCAACTGAATGCCACTTGTCTTGCAGAAATTCTTGAACTCATTTGATATATATTCCGCCATTATCTGCCTCCTTCAGCTTTGCAGCCTTATAGCCGTGTAAGGCTTCTGCGCTCGCAACAAACTCCTTAAATCTTTAAAAAAAAAATTCGCTTTTTCGTTCAATACAATATACTGTTGTTGCTCTTGAAAAATCATCGGTAAATGTAAGAAAGTATCTTGATCCCTTGTGTGAAGAGACAGGCATTGGGCCGCAAACATCGCTATGAATCAACTCCAGAATCCGTTTTGACCTCGCTTCCTTCTTCTGTGGGAATGGCAGT
Source organism: Dasysyrphus albostriatus (assembly GCA_946251815.1). Taxonomy (NCBI): domain Eukaryota; kingdom Metazoa; phylum Arthropoda; class Insecta; order Diptera; family Syrphidae; genus Dasysyrphus; species Dasysyrphus albostriatus. The sequence continues at coordinate 77,093,624 of OX276337.1, forward strand.
CTCGCCTGCTTTCCAAGAATACATGATTCGCAAAACTTATCATCGACGTTGATAGTTAAATGTTCTAGACCATTTGCTATTTTTCGATTGACCATCTTCTTCATGTCACCAATATTCAAATGACCCACCCAATCGAAAGTCCAAAAAACTGGGATGAAATCTGTGCATCTTTTCCACAAGTGAATCCAGTAAATGCGCTTCTATCAACTTGAAATTCCACCTCATAAAGTCTTCCTGAACTACGTGCTATGAAAATTGTTTGGCCCGTCAAAGACACGTATGCAAAATCTCCGTCAAAAACTACGTTGCAGCCACGCTTGGTCAAACTGCGGGTTGACAAAAAATTATATTTTAACCCTTTAACTTGTAATATGTCTCTTATTGCCTTGGTTTCGCAATCACCATTATAAAACGTTTTCACCAGAATGTCTCCGCGTTGCTTGGCCATAAGATTAGCATTTTTCTTAGCAAGGGAAATCTCTATTTCGTCAATGTCAAATAATTTATGGAAGAACGACTCGCTGTTTGCCATGTGCTCTGTAACACCTGAATCCAGAATGAATTTTATAGATGCACTTCTTTGATTTGAATTTGGCGTGACTGCTGCATTAATTGTTTCAATTGTTTCTGGTTCATACATGTTCACTGATTGCGCTCAGTAAAATAACAGCTTCATTTGATGACGTTGCATTTGCACTACCCTTACCAGATCTGTTCTTTTTGAAGAAATTCTTTTTGACTGAATATGACCCGCCTGGCCACAACTATAACAGGGTATGTTGGCGGTCATTGCAACTGATGTAGATCTCCCACTTGAAGAACCAGATCTTTGTTTATTATACTCGTCCAACAATCGGCACTTGACAAAATCCAATGTAAGGTTTGTTTGTTCTATCGTCTCGATAGCAATCACTAAGGTGTCGTAAGATTTTGACAATGTGAGCATGAACGAAATGGCGATATCGATGTCCTCCATCTCCTTTCCAGATCCTTTCAAGTCACGAATGAGTCTATCGAAACACAAAATATGATCCTTCATGTCGTCGCCTTCACGATAAGCCATAGAGTGCAGTTGGCGTTCCAACAAGATCCTATCTGCAATTGTCTTACGTTCAAAAATACTTGTCAATCCATCAACCATCTGCTTTGCTGTAGATTTTCCTTTGATAGTTTCCAACTGGCTATCATGCACGCTTTGACCAATAATATTTTTGCATCTCTTTTCCTCATTCAGTAAGGTCATCTTTTGCAGCATCAATCTTCTTCGATATATATCCCCAAGTCTTTCTCATGGAGTGCAATTTTGATGCGAAAACGCCAATTATTAAAATTGGTTCCATCAATCAGCGGAATGCCAGTTTTGGTGTTTACATATGATGTTTCAATCATTTTCAAAATATATCTTTTCACCAAGCTTAATTGCATAAAACGTTTTTGGGCCAATAACCTTAACACTTTTTAGGTATATATATGAAGATGTTCTTAATAAGAATAAAATTATTTTAAGTTTTTCAATAAACAAAAATTCGATGAGTGCTTGATAAAATTATATAAAGTAAGTTAAATATACATAGGTGCAGCAGGTAGACATGCAGTTCAATTTTGTTAAATTGAACACATGCTTCAATAAAAAAAGAGAAATCTAGTTAATTCAGTTTTTTTTTTAATTATTTGCTTAAAACCGGATGGTTTGCAATAAAAAATAAAAACGGGATAATCTGCTAATTTAATAAGTGACCTGAAAACTTGGGAAAACCAAAAAAGTGTTTTTCTTAGAAACAATTACTTTTCATTTTTTTTTAATTTCTGAAAAAATTAGATACATTATAGCACCCGGTTTTTTATTTTTTTTATTGAAAATTAATAAAAGCATTGAATTTTAAAAACAAAAATTATATTTAATTATATAAAATTTTGAAAAAAAACTAGTTTGAAATAAAAAAAAATCTCCCAATTTCGAGTTTGAAAATAAATTTTTCAAATACTATTCACTAACACAACTTAATTTAAAATGAAAATAAAAGAAAAGGTTTTTGGATTTCCAAAAACGCATAGCATAGTCAGTTTTACCGTTGTTTTTAAATAATTTTGTCTAATTTTTAAGTCATTTTTTTTTTTTGAAAATTGCCCCTCCCGTCTTAACGTCGTGGTAAAATAGACCCCCTCTGATACGGTTTTCTTGTACTAACCTAACCTACTCGCTATAGCTTTTGGATGCACCTTTTACCGATCACCCTGTATATCAAATTCTTAAAACATTCTTAAGGAAAATACAAGTGTTTTTCTTTAAGTGGTCATTAAAAACATATTATTTTTTATATGAACTGGTCAAGAAAACATAAATAACAGTATTTTTCCTTTTCTCCTTAAATGGCGAAGTTTTTGAAAAATAATTTATACTCATTTTGTAGAAAACAATATTTTGTATAAGAACTATTATACGCATTTTTTCAATACAAGGCCCCAATAAAAAAATATTGAGTCTTCAAAAACCATCAGTTTTCGAAAGTGTTTGTTTTCGGAACCAACGTGGTTGGGTTAAATGCATTTCCACTTGTGGAAAATTCAAAGTTAAAATTTTCAAACGCAACTGTACTTATTTTTCTATAAGGAATACTCATGCAAAAGTCGACGAATCTAGCTTGTGTGAAAATTAATGCGGTCAAACGTATCGAGGAAAAAATTAACTTTGACTTGGGGAAAATTCCAAGTTTTATTTTTAAATCGCAATTATCATTATTTTTTTCATAAAAAATACTCCTGCAGAAGTCCGTAGACTGATTTGTCATGCATTTTATCTCAAAAATTAACAAAAAAATATAAATGGGACATTCCAAACCAAACCACCCAGTTTTTGACCTGACCCTTTTCGATTTTTGTAATTTTTTGATATGTTGTGGTACGTATTGAAAACAACTTGAACACCAACTTTCGGTATTAATTAATCGGTTTTTTAAATTTTTGAGGAAATTTCTTTCAATTAATAATACATACATTAATATCAATATCTTAAAAAGTAGAAAAAAGAAAAAAAAAAAAATAATTCGATGTAATACATAACTCAGTTATTAACATATGAAAATTTAAATCGTCATTTCCCCTTCGATCTTAAAATCAAAAATTCTACTCTTTATTACTCAACTTTTAAGCCGAAAATCAATTTGTGACCACAATATTTTCTAGTTTCTTCCAGTTTTTGACATTTACTTTTGCTATTTTTTTTTATTTATCTATAATTTCACTTTTTTGAATACGAGTACATGATTATTGAATATATTCTAAGAAACAAATCTTTTGGGGTAAAACTCTATCTCCCCCCCTGAGGAGGAGGGCTATTTCAGAAAAATTGACTTTAAATGCCAACAAAAATATTTAAAATGCACGAAAGCACATTAAATAATGTGCTATATTTTTTGTAAGATATTCTTTTATTTATTTTTTTTTAATCGAGTTGTTTTATTACTAATGAATACTTTTTGAGAAATAATAAAATTTTATAGTCAAAATTTATGGAAAATATTGTGATTTTTTTTTAGATTGATATTTTAGAAATTTTGGGTTATTTAGGCGTGGCATTGTAAGTGTTCCCATTTTTTTAAAATAATTTTTTCTGTTTTTGGCCAAATTTCTAGAAAATTACCCCTCCCACTTGAACGGAGGGAAGTAGCCCGCCCCTCCGATACAATTATTTTCTCGTCTGAATCCAATTTATACATTCTGTTTTATTTTCGCGTTTTATAAGAATAATCCTTTACTCATCATTTTCATTAGTACCTAAAAGTGAAAATAGGAAGACCAGGGGGGTGAAATAAGATTCGGAAAAAATTAGGGAAATTGTTTTTCAATGTTTTGAATCGAGTGAGGGCCATCCAAGACCGTCCAATTTAAGACCACCCTATATACAAAAACATTGATATAATGTGCAAAAAAGTCAATCATCATCACACAACGAGTGGTAAATCTTTTCCTTTTCATCTCATCTTTCACTGTCGATTTGGTTTGATTATTGTTGTATTGCATTAGGTGTCTCGCACAGTGCATACAATGATTAAGCTAATTTCATTCTCGGACGGATAGCTGTTTGTCTAATATGTGACCAGGGGCGGATCAGAACATTTTATTCCTGAGGCATAACACTAGTAATAAATTGTTTTGTGAAGTCAAATTGCAGCATAGAATTGACACTCATCTTAGATAGTCATCCGTAAGTGAAACCCAGGTGGGTGATAATACCAATTCTACGGAATTTAATCTCCATGGGTATAGATTGGTGCCATTCTTCTTTTCCCATCACGGTTTCGTCGTTTATATAAGGATTGATGTCGCGTACCAACTTCAACCACAATATGGTTTGTGTTCTAACCCAAACTTTAACTTCATGTGGCTTAAATTTTCGGTCAACAAGCACATCATACATACTTGTTACATTTATAGAAGCCCGAACTTGGACGAATTTGATACTCCATCCAAAGGATTGTTGCCCATTATCCTCACAGTGAAATCGTCATTGCGGGTGATTTCAATATACATAATTTTTCGTGGCTTCGTATGTTGATCGCTAAGTTAAATCAACTCACTCAGCTTGTTGTAGAGCCAACTCGAATCCCTGACGTTGCAGGTCAATCCGGGGAACACTCTAGACTTGTTTCTTACCTCCGACCCTGATAAATACACTATTAGTGTATTATCACTTCTAGGCACATCATTGTGTCAAATCTGCAAATTTCTCGTGCCAAAAAAACTCAGTTTTAGAGAAAGCCCCTAAGAAAACCGTTTGGCAATACGAGAAAGCCAACTGGGACGGTCTCAATAATTCAGGAGCTTTAACTCGTCACTAATGACGTAGACTCCAGGGCAGATATGATTACAAACTTAATTCTCTACGGGATGACAAATTTTATTCCGAACAGGATAAAATCTGTCCAACAGAAAGAAACCTCATGGTTTGATTCGGGCTGTAAAGAGGTTATTAAGGCCAGAGAAGTAAGTTTCCGATTTTATAAAGCCAACCCTACTCAGAAAAACCTTAAGAAGTTCAAACAACCTAGAAAGTCCTGTAACGGCCATATTCAAAGAACAACATTTCTGCATGACCAAGAATTAAGGCAAAAAATACTACAATGTCCCAAAGGTAGTAAATTTGTTGGTCATTTGCAAAACACATTCGAAACACTACATCGTCCGCGGTTCCAACGCTCGTCTTTGATGACACTCCTTATGTAAGCTCACTAGAAAAAGCCAGTTTGCTGTTAATTCGACGCTGCCTGAGAGTGTCATGACTCCACCTGTACTTGAGTGCGCAGTTGAAAAAGTCCTAAGAGATCTCGATATACACAAATCCGCTGGTCCGAATAGTATCCCTCCCATTGTTCTGAAGAGGTGTTCTTCAACGCTGGCAAAACCACTGCGTAAGCTTTTCCATCTATGCTACTCTACAGGTCTCTTTCCGAGTGGATGGAAAACAGCATTTGTCCAGCCTGTCCCTAAAAAAGGCGAATCTTCTTCTCCCGCTAACGATCGCCCAGTTGCACTTACGTCCCTTCTTTTCAATGTCATGGAAACGCTGATTAATTATTAGCTTAAAGCTTGAAATATCTTAAAGAACGAAAGCTTCTTAATGACTTTCGTAGCAATAGGTCCACTGGTGATCTGATGGTATATCTCACAGAGGAAATCTTTTCATCGTTTTGGAGAAAGTAAGATTATTGCTTGATATATTGATTATTATAATACCTTCTGTGGAATGATCACATATTCAACGTCGCGAAAAACGCTGCAAAGTGTTAAGCCTTTCTTCGAAGATGCAAGAAATTCTTTTCCCCTTCTGATCTGGCTGTAATATATAAGGCCTTCATCCGTCTTAAGCTTGAGTTTAACTCTCACATTTGGGCAGGTGTTATAACTCACTTAAATCTATTGGATAGAATACAAAATAGAACCTTAAAAATGATTGGTGATAGATCTATTACTCCAACAATAACAACTCTAAAACATCGTCGCAATGTTTCATGTCTCTCATTATTTTATCGCTATTTTTATAAGCATGTTCTAGTGAAATAGCCAGTTGCATTCCTCCCCTTAAACAATTCAACCGTAATACTCGCGCTTTTAGGAATGCCCATCAGCTTACCCTTGAGCCTAACTTCGGACGTACTGTCAAATACAGAGATTCTTTCTTTAGTCGTACGAGACGAAATGTGGAATGCTGATCGCTGATCGCTCGTACTGTGTCTCATCATCTTAAGGGTAGTCAAAACCCCTTTAGTGCGCGCAAATTTAAGAAAAAACCCTACTTTTTATGATATCGATATTAATTACTTGTCTATTATTAATTGAAAGAAATTTCCTCCAAAATTTAAAAAATCGATTACTCAATACCTATTTGGAATATAAGGCTGAAAGTTGGTGTTCAAGTTGTTTTCAACACATACCACAAGTCCACAATATATCAAAAAATGAGTGAAACCGAAAAGGGTCGGGTCAAAAATTCGGTGATTTGGCATGGAATGTCCCATACATAACATATATTTCGTGTTAGCAGAGTCGTAAGAGGCGACTAAAATCCAAATTCCGTGTACTGAGATTGATGTATTCATAACTATGCAATGAGCAAAACAATAAGATATAGTACCCCAGGTAGCAGTCCAGGTTCACTGGAAAATCCACCCTCTTCGGAGGTCGGCTCTATGGACTCTGGGGAGAGCCAATTATTGCATTTAATAAATCCCTTCCTAAAAAGTGCAAGGGTATCTCGATCACCACTATCTAAATCGAGTGCAAAACCATCAAAATTCGGGCAAAAGAGTTCACCCGTCACGCCTGCGCGTGCCAAAAAAGGCTTGATCAAGTAATGGAACTTTATCAAGAGCTAAAGAAACAAGTCGAACTTCTTCGAAAAGAAAATAAGATATTGAAAAGCAAAAATCCTCCAATAAACTCAAAGTCTAGCTTGCCACAAGTCAATAATTGTAGATATGAAACGGAGGAAGAAGAGCTAGCACGTGAAACGGAGAAGTCCTCAAAGAAAAGATTAAGTAAAAAGCGTAAAGCTGGCTCTTCGTCTGAAGTCGGAAAAACCCTTCGTGTTGTGGCAAGAGGTCTAAACGACGATAGACGATGTTATTAGTGACCTAAAAGAGTGCAATCTCAAAATCTTAGATGCTTCGAACATTGTCAAAAGAGAGAAACAGAAAAAAGAGGGTGAAGCGACCGTTGTACAACCCACTTCCGTACTTCTTCCGTGATGATCGAGACCGGCACGTTACTGTGAATGGGGATCGCTACCGTTCAATGATAACCGAATATTTTTGGCCCCAATTGGATGATATGGACTTGAAGGACATGCACAGCGAATGTCGCAATCAATTTATTGGAAACCAAGTTTGGAGAACGCGTTATCTCACGAAATGGTCCAGTCGCTTTGCCGCCTCGGTCGTGCGATTTGACGCCGTTAGACTATTTCCTGTGGGGCTACGTCAAGTCTATGGTCTAAGCCAACAAGCCAGCGACGATTGATGAACTACGTATTAATTATTATTTATTAATGCAGTTTTCTTTCATTTTATTTATACCATATTACTTAATTCAATTCTGAAATAAAGACTTTTTCAACAGGGAGGCTACAAAAGTGGAGCGACAGGGACAGCAAACGACGCCATATTTCTTGCCGCTCTTTTGACATTTCTCTTCAGTAAGGTTTGCCATTTCATCATGGAAAGATATGCGAGCCAACAACGAGTCGAAATTATTAAAATTTACTACCGAAATTCGGAGTCAGTGGCCTCAACGTTAAGAGCGCTACGTCCAATTTATGGTCGTCATAATCGTCCTAGCAGATCAACAATTGATTGCGTCTAGTGGAAAAATTTGAATCCACAGCCACAGTACAAAATGTTCCCGTGCCAGTGAGACAAAGAAGTGCCCCTAGTGTCGAGAATATTGCTGCCGCTGAGGCTTCAGTTGCAGAAAGCCCAAATGTGTCTCTCACACGTCGTTCTCAAGCGTTGGGCATCTCTGTGACGTCGTTGACTTGACCACCAGAAGCGTCGTATGTTCGTGAATTGGGCTGAGCAACAACTTAAAAATGATTCGGATTTTCATCGAAAAATCATCTCCAGTGATGAGGCTCATTTCTGGCTGAATGGCTTCGTCAATAAACAAAATATGCGGTATTGGTCAGGAAGCAATCCACACGTACTCCATGAGTCATCATTGCATCCCGAAAAAATTACGGTTTGGTGTGATTTATGGGCCGGCGGCGTCATTGGGCCGTACTTCTTCCGTAATGATTAAGACCGGCACGTTACTGTGAATGGGGATCGCTACCGTTCAATGATAACCGAATATTTTTGGCCCCAATTGGATGATATGGACTTGGAGGACATGTGGTTCCAACAGGACGGCACCACAAGCCACACAGTGAATGTCGCAATCAATTTATTGGAAACCAAGTTTGGAGAGCGTTTTATCTCACGAAATGGTCTGGTCGTGCGATTTGACGCTGTTAGACTATTTCCTGTGGGGCTACGTCAAGTATATGGTCTATGCCAACAAGTCAGCGACTATTGATGAACTTCGTACGAATATCGAACGTGAAATTACAGCAGTATCTGCCGATTTATGCTTGAAAACCGTCGAAAATTGGGTTCAGCGTCTGCACTTCTGAAAGTGTGCCCGTGGTGGCCATGCAAAAGAAATCGAGTTCCATACATAATGACATCGAACGTACTTTCACAGGAATAAAGAATTTCATCGATATCCAAAACCGTTTTTGTTTTATTTAAAAAAAACTTTTGTAGCGCTCTTATTGAAAAACCCGATACAATTGCTAAGAACTTTTTTTGAAGAAAATGACAGGTATTATAAATTTAGCACGATACTAAAATATCCATTTTGGTGACTTTAACTCTAGTGAAATGTTCAGATATAGTACGATGCTAAAATAGTTTGAAACTAGCAAAATGCTCTCTTTTACTTAGTATCATGCTAAAAACGAAGAAGAATCGTACTAAATCGTTTAAAATTTTGCGCCAATGTTTTTGTTCCTAAAACTATGATGTAAAAACATTGGCGCAAAATTTTTAACGATTTTTTTCACACTGTATCAAACAAAAGTTTAGATAATATTATAGACATTACCACCTCCCTCTTAGGCGCAAAATATAGCTATTATTCAAACTCATCGTTGAAAATTTTAATGATTGATTTTCAGAAATGTAGGAAGTAAAATCATTTATTATTTTGATAAACAAATAAAGCCTAAGACGTACTTTCCACATAAAAGACTTTTCTTATTTCAATGATTGCTGCCTTACCAATTATCGTTGAAATATTAAAAGTTATTTAACGTGGAAAGTTGGGCCCATTTAATTTTTTTGACATAATTAATTCATTTTTTTTAATAAGCAACGTAGTAAGTTTACAAATTGTGTAAAATGATAAGTTTACGCAAAGTTTGCGTGAACGACCTTTTTTTAAACATTTGATTAAATGCTACGTAATTCAATCAGAATAAGAGTCACAGTGACGTTTGGATAAGTTTAACCAGTTTGGTTAATTTTACGCAACAAAATCTCTTGATAAGTTTAACCAAATTGTGTAAATCATTTCCCATACAAAATTTGACAGTTCATTAACAAAAGATAAACTTATCCAATTTGTAAACTTATTAATTAAGTCTTGAGCTATATTTGTCCATCAAAATAATAAATGAAATTGCTTTCTAAACGTCTCAAAGTCTATCAATACAATTTTCAATGATGTGTTCAATGATAGCTATAACTGGTGCCTTACACCCCAACTTGCTCTCATGACTTCACTGGAATGATCATGAATCAATATATGTGTACTTAGTTCTTGCGTTATTTCTGGGTAAATTGATCAAAAGCATTGATTATGTAAGACAACTTCGAGGGTAATCGTGTTAGCAGAAATTGGTTTTCACCCCTCTCTAGATAAGCTCCTTGATCCCATATCACGAAATCTTATTATTTTATTATTTTAGTTTTTTTAGAAATTCCACTAGATAATATAATTTACAGTGCATTTGTGCTGTTTATTTAATACATGTCGGTAACCATCGACTAAAATTATGCGTCTTAGAAGGGTACAACAACATCTAACTGATGAGCCCAATTGTTGTACCCGGGCGAAACGCATTTGGACTAAAGGTCGCAAAAACTCATTAAAGACAATTGTTAAAAAAAAAAACTGATTTTAGAAAAGCTTAGCTTTTGTGGACACGTTTATCACGTTGTAAGTAAACAAAAAAACAAGCAGCTGAACTTTTTTTTTTCCCGTGGGTAGGTGCAAAACCTGCTATTCAGGCTCTATGAGTACCGAAAAACGCGTGCTCATAGAAGTGTGAGATTCTTACTACACTAAAACCACCTCCACTTCCCGATTGCAACTAAGTTGAAACTTATCTAGCAATTTATTTTTAACGAAGTTAAGTAACGTGTTGCAGGTTACTTTCCGGTGAAAGTTCCTGCTTAATCCGCGATTTTAAAGCGGTTTTCTGTTCACCGCACCAAGTCGGAGGGTTTTGTTCTTCGCAGACGGCGTACTAAATTCGACTCGTCAAGAATGTCAATAATCGTTGAATTAGCGTGTTTTAATAGTCGATTTCTATGTTTTCGCGCGAAACATTTTTTTTCGTCCCGGACCGTAGGAATCCCGAGATCCCTGTGAAGATCTTCGTTTCTTATATACCACGGAGCATTTACAAATGACCTAAGCAATTTATTTTCAAACGTTTGTAAGTTATTTAAGTTTGTATCGCAGGTACAACCCCAAAGTTGTATACCATAAGTCCAAACAGGTTTAAGAACCTGTCGGTATAAAATCAATTTATTTTCAATACTAAGCTTTGAATATTAACCGAGTAACCAGTTCATATCTCTTAATTTACTTTTAAGTTCTTCGCATTTCTTTTTCACGTGCGGCTTCCATTTTAATTTCGCGTCTAGAGTCATTCCCAGATACTCAGCCACTATTTCTTTGAAATCAGAATAGTCATTTCCGTGTCTTACACGAAAAAGTCTTTCATTTAGATATCCGTTTAGAATGTTGTAAAGTCCTTCAGTCAGAACTTGTCTTAATTTGAATTTGAGGCCTTCGTGCCACACCTTGTCAAACGCCTGTGACACGTCCAAAAAGACAGTCGAACAGATTTTCTTTTCTTCAAGAGCTCTCTCAATTACGTCAGTAATTCTATGCACTTGATCAATTGTAGAATGCTTGCTTCTAAATCCGAACTGATGTTCAGGTATTAATTGTTTCTCTTCTATTATCGGTTGTAGACGCAGGAGTAGTATTCTTTCAAAAACTTTTGATATAATAGGAAAAAGCGAAATCGGCCTGTTAGACTTCTTTTCGTGAGATGGTTTGCCAGGCTCGGAACATATTCTAACCTTAGAGCGGCATTTATTATGTAAAGGAGGTAATAAACCTTTTACGAGGAAGCATTTTTAAGACTTAAGCTTCTTTATTTCTCTTTTTAATTCGGCAAGTGAAGCATTTCTCATTATGTAGCTTTCATTAGAGGTAAAATTCATATTAATATTTTGAAATCTTGTATCGCCGTTTTTAGCATATTACTCAAGCGATTTTAATGAGCTTTGTGTTGAGGAGCACGGGTTTGCTGCCATTTTTTACGTGCTTTTTGTTTCTCTTTCACTAAATCTTTTATTTCTTGCGGATGTTTTATATCTTTAAAGCGAGGCATTACTTACTTACTTACTTATCCGGCTCCCGATCCATGGAGGGTCTCTGCCTGAGATATTGCGGTTTTCCATCGGTTGCGGTCCCTCGCACGCTCCCTCCAGTTGTCGAGACCAAGCGCTCTTGCATCAGAAACCGCCTGATCCCTGTAGCGGTGGTTCGGTCTTCCTGGTCGTCTCGAACCTGGGGGCTGGGATTCGAAGATTTTTTTGGCTGGAGCATTGTTGTCCATTCGCTCGATGTGGCCGAGCCAGTGTAGTCGGCGTGTTTTGGCTCTTTGGACTACATCCACATCTTGGTACAGCTCGTATAATTCACGATTAAATCTTCTCCTCCATTCGCCCTCCTCGCATATTGGACCAAATATCCGCCGAAGAATTTTTCTCTCGAAAGTGCCCAGTATCAATTCCCCTTTTTCACTTATCGTCCAGCACTCGGCGCCATAGCGTAGAACTGGTAAAATTAGCGTTTTGTATAGCGTTCCGAGGTAGGTGAACTCCTTGACTACCTCGAAACTACTGCTACCAACAGTGACGTTTTGTCATAGACGATGGACAGATGAAGCCTTGTTTGTTGATAGCATATACTTTGTTTTGTCCTCATTCACTTCAAGACCAACGCGTTTCGCCTGTTCATCAATAGCTGTGAATGCTTCTAGTACAGCTCGCTTGGAGCGGCCGATGATGTCGATGTCGTCCGCATAGCCAAGCAGTTGCGAAGACCAGTTGAAGATAGTGCCTTCCAGGTTAACACCACTCTTGCGAACTATCTGCTCCAGGACTAGGTTGAAGAAGTCACATGATAAGGCATCTCCTTGTCTGAACCCTGTACATGTCTGGAATAGCTCGGATGAGCTGTTACCCATTTGCACGTTGCACCGCGTATTTTGCAACGTCATGCGGCATAGCTGGATCAGTTTTTCCGGGATTCCGAGTTCGGACATCGCCAATAGAAGCTCTTGGCGACTAATGCTATCATATGCGGCTTAAAAGTCGATGAAAAGATGATGGGTCTCGACTTGAAATTCGTTGGTCTTTTAAAGGATTTGCCTCATTTGAAGATTTGGTCTATCGTTGATCTGCCTGGCCTGAAGCCACACTGGTACGTGCCGATCATAGTGTTGCAGAAAGGTTTAAGACGCTCACATAGTACGTTGGATAGGATCTTGTATGCAACATTAAGCGGAGATATACCTCTGTAGTTTTTGCAGGACATAGGATCGCCTTTTTTGTAGATTGGGCATATGGAGCTAATTGACCAGTCGTCGGGCATACTTTCCTCCTCCCATACTTGGTTGATGAGCTGGTGAATGAACCCTACCAGGACATCTCTTCCATACTTGAAGAGTTCTGCAGGTAAGCCATCCGAGCCGGCGGATTTGTTGTTCTTAAGCTTGTGGATGGCTTTCTTAATCTCTTCAGTACTGGGATTGGATTGGATCTCTTCAGTACTGGGATTGGATCTTCAGTGACTGGTCTCATGCTTCTTTGTTCTACTGTCTACATTCTCTACAGAATGCCCATTGAGCAGCTGCTGGAAATGCTGCTTAAACACGTCAACAATTCCCTGTGCTTCGGTGACTAGGTTCCCTTCGCTGTTTCGAAGAGCTTGCGTGCCGGTTTTATAACCACATGCCAGTTGCTTGGTGTTTTGTAGAACCGGCGGGTGTTGGTGGCAGTGCTAGACTCCTCGAGATACCTGAGCTGAGAGGCTGCGGATGCTCTTTTCTTTCTACGCAGGGTTTTCTTCTCTTTCCTTCTCTTTTCACGGTACTCCTCTCTTGCTGCTCTTGTTTTCCGTTGCAGCATTTGCATTCGTGCATTTTCCGTCCCCTGCTTCAATACCGCGCATTCTTCATCATATCACGGGTTCTTTTTTTTTAGGTGGTTGATAGCCTATGGTGGTCTCCTTAATGACGTCGCGATACAAGTTCCACTGGTTGTTGACACTTGTGGGTGGGGGTACGGCAGAGAGTTTCCCGGTTAATTGCTCACTGTAGTCTCTGGCTTTCTCAGATGTGCTAAGGCATGTATGTTGAATTTCTTCCTTTGGGCGGTCTTCGCTTTCTTTTCATTGGACAGTCGGGCTCTGAACTTTGTCACAACAAGAAAGTGGTCAGAGTCCACATTTGCACCTCGGAAAGTTCGCACGTGCAAGATGTTCGATGCGTGCCTTGCGCCAATTAGCACATGGTCGATTTGGTTGGCGGTTCGACCATCTGGGGATCGCCAGGTTGCTGTGTGTATCCTTCGCCTGGGGAACCTAGTGCTACTTATCACCGTATTACGAGCTGCAGCAAAGTCGATTAGTCGAAAGCCGTTGTCTGTTGTCGATAGATATTTTCCTTTCCGATTTTAGCATTGAAGTCTCCGAGCACGACTTTGACATCGTACTCCGGACAGGCTCCGTAGGCTCCGTCCAGGAGGTCGTAAAAATCCTCCATATTAGACTCCTCCGCTTCATCGGTAGGGGCGTGTGCACATATTAGGCTGATGTTTTGGAAGGTAGCTTTGATGCGGATCACAGCCAGGCGATCGCTGATCGGCTTAAAATCGATGACTCTCGATCTAAGTCGATTTCCCACGACGAATCCGCATCCTAACATGTGCAATCTTTGATGACAGCTATAACAAATGTCGCAATCTTTTCTTTTCATAATCCCTGATCCTATCCATCGTATCTCCTGTATCGCGGTAATATCTGCCTTGTACCGCGTGAGGACAGATTCAAGTTTTTGAGTAGCACCTGGCGTATAGAGAGTCCTTACATTTCAGGTGCATACTCGCAGGTCGTAGTCCATTTTCCTTCCGGGTCGGGTTGCCATTTGAGGTGGGTTGTTATCCGAGGCTTCTCACTTCTCTTTCATAACAATTGGTTTTTTTACTGTGGCCGGGTCGTTAGCCAAACGCGCTAACCTCCAATCTGTAGGGCCATGGGTTTGGTGTTGCAATTCTTTCCTTGATCAACACTCGCACTTACAAGCTTAGCAAGTCATGACATAAAGCAAGACCAGTATCCGGCGGTTACCAACTTGGAGGTAATGTAAGCACTTGATGTGTAGGAAAAGATACAGCCCGAGGCCCCCAGTTCCTACAACATCCAAACACCATAAATTCAGTTGAAAAGTAAATAATTGACAATGATGTGGTCGGAAAGTGTAAAAGCAAATCGAACATGTTTGCCTCATAAATTCAGTTGAAAAGTAAAGCGAGGCATTAGCCTTTGATAAGGTGTGTTATCCCAAGCTGCTTTTTGTATTATATGAACAAAGGTATCTACTGCGTCTTCAAGCTCAAGAGGCGTTTGTAATGATACCCTTAACTCAACGTTGTCCTCGATATCTTTTTTAAATCCATCCCAGTTGGTTTTACTGTTTGTTACCCTGGGTGGTTTTTCAATTTTAACAAGGTTTTCGCTCATAATGAGTACGACGGCAGAATGATCTGAGAAGAGGTCATAGCCCTCTGAAATTTCTATACGGTTAGAGGGTATTCCTTTCACAATGAATAAATCGATTAGGTCAGGTATTTTCGACGGATCAGTTGGCCAGTAAGTTGGCTTGCCAGTCGAATGAAAGTCACAATTATTTTCCATTCCTGCTTCATATAGCATGCGACCCTTTCGAGATATGCATCGTGAGGCCCAGAAGGTGTGCTTTGCATTAAAGTCACCACCAACAATTAAATTTGGACTTAGTGACTTTATCAATGTCGTAAATTCACTCTTATCAATTTTGCAACTCGGAGGGCAATATATGGAAGAGACATTGAGAGGAATATTTTTAGTTTTAACCTGTACACTACTCAATTGCATTGATTCCACCTCTATTTTGAGGCCTATCGAGTGTTCAATGCATTCTTTTATATACAATGATGATCCACCTCTTGTTTGTTTGACGGATGAATGGCGTGGTAGTCATGAAACCCGTGGATTTTAAGATTTGATTCATTTTTGGCATGCGTTTCTGATATCAAACATATGTCAATATCATTTTCTCGCATATACATCTCCAATTCTCCAAGTTTTTGCCATAATCCGTTGGCATTCCACGTTAGAATTTTAAGCTTTTCCATCATACATTTTTTGAAAGAGGTTTGGGTCGAATACAATTTTCGAGCTTACTTAACCTATCAAAGATAAGTTTATTTGTTTCACATTGTTCTTCAAGTTTTGACAAAATTATTGAAAAGACTTTCGAAACCGGGTCTGTTTCAGTGTCTTTAATTACGGGTATATTTTTTGCCGCTATTTGGGCATATATTTCTGCATTTCCTTGCTTCGATATTTTCTCCGAAGGTACTGAGACTGTTTTCTTTTCCTTACGGATACTAGGTTTTGGATCTTCCGTAGATTTGACACTAATGGGAATTGCGGTTTCTAATTGCCTTGGTGGGTTTCTTTGTGTTTGGGCAGATTTTGATCGTCGCTTTTGTAATTCTTTAGCTACTTCACAGCCCCTATAACTTGCTGGGTGATTTCCATTGCAATTAATGCACGTCGGTGGACTTTCACTTTTTCCGTTGCAGTCAACAGTTAGATGTTTTCCAGCGCATTTTACACACCTTGGCTCTTTTTTGCAATAGATTTGGGTGTGATTGAATTCTTGGCAGCGTTAACACTGAGGGGATTAACCTTGTGCTCTTTCTTAGAGGTTCGATCCTAACTACGATGTTTAGAATTGTTTTAATTTTATAAATTTCATCTAATTTTTCAGTCTTATCGAACGAAAGTATAAATAGTGGGAGACCACGTTGTACCACTATCGCTTCACCCTCTTTTTTCTGTTTCTCTCTTTTGACAATGTTCGTCGCATCTAAGATTTTGAGGTTGCGCTCCTTTAGATCACTAATAATATCGTCTTTAACATGATGCGTGTAGATCTCTTGCCACAACACGAAGGGGTCTTTCCGACTTATTTTCATAGGTATACCATTCTACTTTTTCTTCGTTTAGTTTTCGTGACAGAAGACGATAACTTTCGGGGTCTTTCACACAAACTTTCCATTTGTTGTTATTAAGTGAAATAATTTTAAAAGCCGATGGTAATAATGCCTTTAATATGGTTTGCAACTTGTTATACTCCGCAACACCGATAACATGTATCGGTGGTGGGGGCCGTTCCTTAACAGGTTTTTCTTTTATTGTCGCATGTTTTGGTGAAACTCTTATTTCAAAAGAAGAGGCTGCTTCAGGTGAAGAGCCAGCTTTACGCTTTTTACTCAATCTTTTCTTTGAGGACTTCTCCGTTTCACGTGCTAGCTCTTCTACGTCCGTTTCAAATCTACAATTATTGACTTGTGGCAAGCTAGACTTTGAGTTTATTGGAGGATTTTTGCTTTTCAATATCTGATTTTCTTTTCGAAGAAGATCGACTTCTTTCTTTAGCTCTTGATAAAGTTCCATTACTTGTTCAAGTTTTTGGCGAAGTTCGTTATTATCTTTTTCAAGATTTTTTGTTTTATCTGAGTCTATTTTGGCGCGCGCAGGCGTGACGGGTGAACTCTTTTGCCCGAATTTTGTTGGTTTTGCACTCGATTTAGATGGTGGTGATCGAGATACCCTTGCACTTTTTAGGAAGGGACTTATTAAATGCAATAATTGGCTCTCCCCAGAATCCATAGAGCCGACCTCCGAAGAGGGTGGATTTTCCAGTGAACCTGGACTGCCACCTGGGGTACTATATCTTATTGTTTTGCTCATTGCATAGTTATGTATACATCAATCTCAGTATACGGAGTTTGGATTTTAGTCGCCTCTTACGACAGACATGCCTACCTCGGATATATTCTTTCCCCTTTCCCGCAGGGGGGGATAGTTAGCGATAGCTAACTTTTAGCGGGGTAAACCTGCAGCTTAAGTGTAACGACGCAGTGCTCCACCATGCTCCCGGTTATGTTGATGTTGAATACCACAACGTTACGGAATTATACCAAATTGTTGTTTTCTACACAGCTATTACGAAAAACCCATTTTATTTAATGTTTTCATTGAACCGATAACTTAGAACCTTTTGACAGCATAAACAAATAAATACATTAACAAAACTTTTTTTTTATAGATCCAAGTCAACAAATTCAAGAGATTGTTCGTATCCATCTACTTCATCCCGGCCCCGAGCAGAACGCCCAAAAATCACCGAAGCTGACTTGGAGGGCAAATCTCCCGAAGAAATTGATATGCTGAAAACAATGGGATTTTGTAATTTTGATACTACTAAAAACAAGAAAGTAGATGGTAATGACGTTGGCGAAGTTCACGTTATTCTCAAACGTAAATATCGTCAGTACATGAATCGTAAAGGTGGCTTCAACCGACCACTAGACTTTGTTGCCTAGTAAGAGAATTCCTTTATGAATACTGTAAAACGAATTTCTTTTGCTTAGTTATATTCTAATTTAATCTAATACGTTTATTCACACTTACATGCACATAACAACAAATTATGTGTGATAACATTTATATGTGTTTTTCACGAGTGCTTGGGTTGCATAAATGCTGATTTGCATCATAATTCAAGCTAATCGTCTTAACTATACAACACTTACTACTTTGACAATCCTGCAATTTTTTGCCATAGCCCAGTTAACAAAAATTCGAAAAATTTCCACATGTTGCCTGAATACAAAACAGATTAATGAATCTTTTCATCGTTTCAATCAAAATTTTACAATAACAGTTACTTTTCTCAGTAGAAGACAATATTTTACTATGTTATAGAAAAAGTTAAGTTTTTATTTTGTTGATCTTTGTCTTAAAAACAGTCCATTATAATAATCAGTTTTAAGAGAAATTTAAATAGAGGGGTAATGGAATAAAATCTTTTTATTAATGCATCTTCAGAAGATGAAGTCTGTACATTTGGTTGTGCACGGTGAACCATTACCTCTGAATTTATTTACAGTAAATATTCCTCTTTTCGTTAAATTAAATTCTTCGATGATGGTACATTCACTTTCAATTTGATATACAAATACTCACAATTTTTGAAACCACACACATAAACAACAACACCACTATAATTTCAAAACCTCAACAGCCCTCAAAAATTCCTTTCACTCTCCTCCACACAATGCAATAGTACAATTTTAATATACAGAGCTTTATTTTAAAAAAAATATTTATTTATACATACAACAAAACCCAACCACATTCCTACAGATCTTGCTGTAAATAATTATAATATAAACAATAGTTACCAAGTCCCAACAAGCCCCACGAAACCACCCGTAATACCTAAAATAGACCAAACCAATGCAATAGCCAGGATTTTGTTGTTGTTGAAACCCCTACACACAAGTGCCACAAAAAAACAAAATACAATAATTTACCTCAGAATAGAAGAATAAAAACATAACGATAGCCTTAAATAAATCGTATAACCCCAAGAAATATTCTTTTTCCTTATAAAATAAAGAAATATTAACAAAATGCGACATTAGCTTTCAAATGCATTTTAA
Organism: Dasysyrphus albostriatus; assembly: GCA_946251815.1. Taxonomy (NCBI): domain Eukaryota; kingdom Metazoa; phylum Arthropoda; class Insecta; order Diptera; family Syrphidae; genus Dasysyrphus; species Dasysyrphus albostriatus. The sequence goes on from OX276337.1 coordinate 77,112,802, forward strand.
TTAAGAAACTATTTGGGTGATTTCTTTGGTTTTTTTACATACATACTAATTAATTAATTAAACGAAATTGCAGAGATTTTTTATTTTTTTTTTTTGCTATATAATAGAATTTTTGTATGATATATTCTTTTTTTAGTCACTTGATTTACCGTACATTCATGTCAGTTTTATATATTGTATATCTAAAATACAAAAACAATGTGAAATAAACATGTTTAAGATGAAAATTCAGAAATATATATTTGTAATTTGAAGTTTTTATATAAAACAGTAAATTTTAAAGCAATATAATATCAAATATATGTAATTAACATATAAATGGCATTTAAATTATGGTAAATAAAGGCTTGACATCATGGTACGAAAAAAGTATTTCTTTGTTCCTATTTATTTAAAGACAAGGCTGCCATTCTTATGTTGTTTTCCATTGGATGTTTGGAACAGAGGTGGAATATAAAACTCAACTTTAAAATTTGTGATCCCTGCTGAGATTTTTAAAATTGATCACTTAGCGTTTTCTTTGGTAATCCGGAAGAAGCCTCCGGAGCTCACCGATCCAGAATACCAAACGAAGAAGTGGCAACTTCCTTGTGTATTTTTTAAAATAAGTTTTTCAGGACAAGAGCAGAAGCGTTGTAAAGTCAGAGTTACTTTACTCCGTTGTTAAACAAGTTTATAAATGAGGCTGTTTATGTTCAGCTTATCAAATTATTGATTTTTCTGGGCAATACAAAAATAAAAAGATAAGAATAAAAGAATATATTTTATATAACACAACATGAAAAATATATGAAACCGAACAAAAATACAAGCTATATAGAATTATAAACTAAGTGTCTCGAGACATGCCCAACAGTGTGACAATGTCACAGATGTCGTTTTCCATTCGACATCCAGAAGCCTTCCAAAGCCCTAGTAGACACATCTAAGGTATTATCTTGCGCATGTTGTGCGAAATGAGATCTCTCAGATGAAATTCAAGCCGACCGTTTCTCTGACCCCTTCCGCTGTATGACAACAACAACAAAGAAAATAAACACGAAATGATTAAAAAAACTAAAAACCAGAAAGAAATGTTGTTTGCATAGTAAAATAATATTAATAAACACTGAAAAGCTTGAAAAAATTATATTTGCTAATATACAAGTTAGAAATGAACATACAACACAGAACAAAATATGGATTGAGGTCACGGCATTCACCATTTTTCACTGAAACCAGTCCCGAGGTTTAGCTATTATAGGGAGTGTTGCAGATAATTTGTTAGTAGAATTTCCTTTTTTTATTACAGGGCGTTTCAGAAAATGATGTTTTCTGCGACCCATCTCAATAAAATTGACACAGATTATTATAATAAAGGTATTCCTGCAACGTCGTAAGTTTACAAATTGTGTAAAATGACAAGTTTACGCAAAGTTTGCATGAACGACCTTTTTTAAACATTCGACAAAATGCTACGTAATTCAATCAGAGTAAGAGTCACAATGACGTTTGGATAAGTTTAACCAGTTTGGTTAATTTTACGCAACAAAATCCGCTAAAGGTGGGCACCAGACAATTTTGAATGGTTGTTTGTCTTGACCAGGTGCTGAAAGTTCTTCTTCAAAATATGATGGAAAACAGTTTTAACTATTTTCCCGATGGGAAACTAAGAATATTTTATTAATAAAGATCTGGAAACTTTGGCGATTGGCGTTGGCCTGGATTACAACCCAGAATTTTGTCAATTTAAAAAGAAATACAAAATTAATGGGCTTAAGGCTTCAACCGACCACTAGATAGATAACACGAATTTCTTTTGCTTAGCTATATTCTAATTTAATCTAATTACGTTTATTCACACCTACATGCAAATAACAACAAATTATGTGTGATAACATTTATATGTGTTTTTCACCAGTGCTTTGGTTTCATAAATGCTGAATTACATCATAATTCAAGCTAATCGTCTTAACTATACAACACTTACTACTTTGACAATCCTGCAATTTTTTGCCATAGCCCAGTTAACAAAAATTCGAAAAATTTCCACATGTTGCCTGAATACAAAAAAGATTAATGAATCTTTTCATCGTTTCAATCAAAATTTTACAATAACAGTTACTCTTTTCAGTAGAAGACAATATTTTACTATGTTATAGAAAAAGTTAAGTTTTTATTTTGTTGATCTTTGTCTTAAAAACAGTCCATTATAATAATCAGTTTTAAGAGAAATTTAAATAGAGGGGTAATGGAATAAAATCTTTTTATTAATGCATCTTCAGAAGATGAAGTCTGTACATTTGGTTGTGCACGGTGAACCATTACCTCTGAATTTATTTACAGTAAATATTCCTCTTTTCGTTAAATTAAATTCTTCGATGATGGTACATTCACTTTCAATTTGATATACAAATACTCACAATTTTTGAAACCACACACATAAACAACAACACCACTATAATTTCAAAACCTCAACAGCCCTCAAAAATTCCTTTCACTCTCCTCCACACAATGCAATAGTACAATTTTAATATACAGAGCTTTATTTAAAAAAAAATATTTATTTATACATACAACAAAACCCAACCACATTCCTACAGATCTTGCTGTAAATAATTATAATATAAACAATAGTTACCAAGTCCCAACAAGCCCCACGAAACCACCCGTAATACCTAAAATAGACCAAACCAATGCAATAGCCAGGATTTTGTTGTTGTTGAAACCCCTACACACAAGTGCCACAAAAAAACAAAATACAATAATTTACCTCAGAATAGAAGAATAAAAACATAACGATAGCCTTTAATAAATCGTATAACCCCAAGAAATATTCTTTTTCCTTATAAAATAAAGAAATATTAACAAAATGCGACATTAGCTTTCAAATGCATTTTAATTAAGAAACTATTTGGGTGATTTCTTTGGTTTTTTTTACATACATACTAATTAATTAATTAAACGAAATTGCAGAGATTTTTTATTTTTTTTTTGCTATATAATAGAATTTTTGTATGATATATTCTTTTTTTAGTCACTTGATTTACCGTACATTCATGTCAGTTTTATATATTGTATATCTAAAATACAAAAACAATGTGAAATAAACATGTTTAAGATGAAAATTCAGAAATATATATTTGTAATTTGAAGTTTTTATATAAAACAGTAAATTTTAAAGCAATATAATATCAAATATATGTAATTAACATATAAATGGCATTTAAATTATGGTAAATAAAGGCTTGACATCATGGTACGAAAAAAGTATTTCTTTGTTCCTATTTATTTAAAGACAAGGCTGCCATTCTTATGTTGTTTTCCATTGGATGTTTGGAACAGAGGTGGAATATAAAACTCAACTTTAAAATTTGTGATCCCTGCTGAGATTTTTAAAATTGATCACTTAGCGTTTTCTTTGGTAATCCGGAAGAAGCCTCCGGAGCTCACCGATCCAGAATACCAAACGAAGAAGTGGCAACTGCCTTGTGTATTTTTTAAAATAAGTTTTTCAGGACAAGAGCAGAAGCGTTGTAAAGTCAGAGTTACTTTACTCCGTTGTTAAACAAGTTTATAAATGAGGCTGTTTATGTTCAGCTTATCAAATTATTGATTTTTCTGGGCAATACAAAAATAAAAAGATAAGAATAAAAGAATATATTTTATATAACACAACATGAAAAATATATGAAACCGAACAAAAATACAAGCTATATAGAATTATAAACTAAGTGTCTCGAGACATGCCCAACAGTGTGACAATGTCACAGATGTCGTTTTCCATTCGACATCCAGAAGCCTTCCAAAGCCCTAGTAGACACATCTAAGGTATTATCTTGCGCATGTTGTGCGAAATGAGATCTCTCAGATGAAATTCAAGCCGGCCGTTTCTCTGACCCCTTCCGCTGTATGACAACAACAACAAAGAAAATAAACACGAAATGATTAAAAAAACTAAAAACCAGAAAGAAATGTTGTTTGCATAGTAAAATAATATTAATAAACACTGAAAAGCTTGAAAAAATTATATTTGCTAATATACAAGTTAGAAATGAACATACAACACAGAACAAAATATGGATTGAGGTCACGGCATTCACCATTTTTCACTGAAACCAGTCCCGAGGTTTAGCTATTATAGGGAGTGTTGCAGATAATTTGTTAGTAGAATTTCCTTTTTTTATTACAGGGCGTTTCAGAAAATGATGTTTTCTGCGACCCATCTCAATAAAATTGACACAGATTATTATAATAAAGGTATTCCTGCAACGTCGTAAGTTTACAAATTGTGTAAAATGACAAGTTTACGCAAAGTTTGCATGAACGACCTTTTTTAAACATTCGACAAAATGCTACGTAATTCAATCAGAGTAAGAGTCACAATGACGTTTGGATAAGTTTAACCAGTTTGGTTAATTTTACGCAACAAAATCCGCTAAAGGTGGGCACCAGACAATTTTGAATGGTTGTTTGTCTTGACCAGGTGCTGAAAGTTCTTCTTCAAAATATGATGGAAAACAGTTTTAACTATTTTCCCGATGGGAAACTAAGAATATTTTATTAATAAAGATCTGGAAACTTTGGCGATTGGCGTTGGCCTGGATTACAACCCAGAATTTTGTCAATTTAAAAAGAAATACAAAATTAATGGGCTTAAGGCTTCAACCGACCACTAGATAGATAACACGAATTTCTTTTGCTTAGCTATATTCTAATTTAATCTAATTACGTTTATTCACACTTACATGCAAATAACAACAAATTATGTGTGATAACATTTATATGTGTTTTTCACCAGTGCTTTGGTTTCATAAATGCTGAATTACATCATAATTCAAGCTAATCGTCTTAACTATACAACAGTTACTACTTTGACAATCCTGCAATTTTTTGCTATAGCCCAGTTAACAAAAATTCGAAAAATTTCCACATGTTGCCTGAATACAAAAAAGATTAATGAATCTTTTCATCGTTTCAATCAAAATTTTACAATAACAGTTACTCTTTTCAGTAGAAGACAATATTTTACTATGTTATAGAAAAAGTTAAGTTTTTATTTTGTTGATCTTTGTCTTAAAAACAGTCCATTATAATAATCAGTTTTAAGAGAAATTTAAATAGAGGGGTAATGGAATAAAATCTTTTTATTAATGCATCTTCAGAAGATGAAGTCTGTACATTTGGTTGTGCACGGTGAACCATTACCTCTGAATTTATTTACAGTAAATATTCCTCTTTTCGTTAAATTAAATTCTTCGATGATGGTACATTCACTTTCAATTTGATATACAAATACTCACAATTTTTGAAACCACACACATAAACAACAACACCACTATAATTTCAAAACCTCAACAGCCCTCAAAAATTCCTTTCACTCTCCTCCACACAATGCAATAGTACAATTTTAATATACAGAGCTTTATTTTAAAAAAAATATTTATTTATACATACAACAAAACCCAACCACATTCCTACAGATCTTGCTGTAAATAATTATAATATAAACAATAGTTACCAAGTCCCAACAAGCCCCACGAAACCACCCGTAATACCTAAAATAGACCAAACCAATGCAATAGCCAGGATTTTGTTGTTGTTGAAACCCCTACACACAAGTGCCACAAAAAAACAAAATACAATAATTTACCTCAGAATAGAAGAATAAAAACATAACGCTAGCCTTTAATAAATCGTATAACCCCAAGAAATATTCTTTTTCCTTATAAAATAAAGAAATATTAACAAAATGCGACATTAGCTTTCAAATGCATTTTAATTAAGAAACTATTTGGGTGATTTCTTTGGTTTTTTTTACATACATACTAATTAATTAATTAAA